>SJYQ01091702.1:19845-48571 GCA_006410935.1 Redunca redunca | reverse complement strand
GTGGACCTGAGAAGAAGCCCACCCTCTGGGACAGGAGTCCGAGCGACCCTCTGGCTGGTGGGTGTTCACCGGAGTGTGAGAACCTGGGGTGAGAGCTGTGGGTGCAGACCTTTCCAGCTTCGAGACCACCGTCCCCCCAACCCTGGAGCCTGGTCTCTCACTGTTCTGTGTTTCTCCCACAAACAGCCCTGGAGGGAGACCCCCCAGGGTGTGGGGGCTGCAGCAGGCATCTAGAACTTGCCCAGAGCTCTCAGGGAGGCTGGCTGTGTCCTGAGGCCGCCTGGGGGGCCTTCCCCTGGCTGGGAGCTGCGTCTCGCCCTCTCTCCCAACGCTGAGGGTTCCCACTTCCCCTGCCGACCCTGGAGGTCCCCAGACGGGGCAGCCAAGCCCGTGAAGCCCCCACCCAGCCTCCATCGACCTCTGGTTTGCTCCCTGCTTGTGGTCTCAGCTCCGGTACATCCGAGGGCCGTCCCAAGCCCCGACATGCTCAGGGAATTCTTTTTGGAGCTGGCAGGGCCCTGGGAGACCCAGGCTGTGGGCGCCCCAGCGTGTCGGGCACCATGCGCCAGGCTGGCCTCCCTGGCCTCTGCTTCGCTGCCGGGGCCTTGGGTTAGAGCCTCGGGTTATGGCTCCCATAAGGAGGGAGGGAGGGTCCGTCCCGCAGGGTCTGTCCCACAGCCCTCTTCTCCACGCTGGCGCTGGAGGCCCAGTGCAGAAGGACGCGCCTCGCATCTTCCTGGGAAGCTCCGGGCTCACATCCCTGCTAGGCAACCCCATGAAGAGGGTAGGGGTCGCCTACCCCATCCAGGAGGGGCAGGTGCTGGGGTGGGGCTAGATGAGGGGACTTCCCTTTGCTTCTCGCTGGGTGCCCTCCGGCCCCAGCCTCAGGCCCCTGCTTTCCCTGCCCATCTTCTAAGCCGGGTTCATTGTTACTTGTATTGTTACTAAGATCCATTTCAACTACTAAAAAGAGCATGCATAGAGAAAAATAACACACACCCTTGTGTACCCAGACGGAGCTCTCTCAAATCCTTTCTGCCCTGGTTATTTCAGATCCTCTTCATTCTTAAAGAGACAGCATCTTATGCCGAAGCCCCCTGCGTCTTCCCCTATTTCTCTCCCTTCCCCCTCCCCAGAGGCAGACTCTCAGAAAATGGGGTACCTCATCCAGGGGCCTGCTTTATGCTTTTGCTACTAATATGTAGAGACATTTGTATGAGTTATATAGGGTATTCTTTTCTGTTTTTCCAACCACATATATTAAAGGTAGCCTTCTGTATAGACCTTTCTGCAGTTTTTTTGTGCTGCACTGTTTTGGGGGATTTATCTGTATCGATCCCTGTGGCTCTAGTTCATCTGTTTAATTGCTGCATAATACTCCGCTGGGTGAGCCAACGGCAGTCCTTTATTCGGTTCTGCTGTGATGAACCTTTATTTCATTCGCTGGTGGCTCAGACGGTAAAGCGTCTGCCTACAATGCAGGAGACCCGGGTTCGAGCCCTGGGTTGGGAAGATCCCTTGGAGAAGGAAATGGCAACCCACTCCAGTACTATTGCCTGGAAAATCCCACGGACAGAGGAGCCTGGTAGGCTAGAGTCTGTGGGATCGCAAAGAGTCGGACATGACTGAGCAACTTCACTATTCACTAACACTGCTGCAGTGGGCAGCCGGTGCACACGTGTCTCCCTGAGCTCGCGTGCAAGGGTTTCTCGGGTATGTTCCGAGGGGGCTGACCCCGGTGGGTGACAGCTCTTCTGTCTCTCTAGGAACGGCCCCTGCTTCCTTCCTTGGGGGCTGTGCGGGCTCACCCCCACTCACCCCTGATACATTGTGGGTGCCCTTGCTGCAGCCCCATCCTGGTTTTGTCCCGCTTAAGTGTCTTCCAGCCCGCTGGGTGTGAAATGGCATCTCACTGTGGTTTTAATTTGCATTCCTCTGATTGCTAGTGAGACAGAACATCTTTGCATATGTTAATGGGGTACTTACCATTTTATTCTTCATCTTTTCTTTTTTTCCTTTTTATGAAAGGGAAACAAATTCAGACTCCAGGATCCAGATGAGGGCACCCGCACCCCCACCCCACTCTCTCCTGCCCCCATTTCCAGGGACTACCCTGCTGGAGAGTCCAACTGGGTAATTTATTCATCCAGGTACACCTCAGAACACTGTGCAGCATCCATCAGGAACTTGCTCTCACGCCCTCTGCCATCTCCACTGCTGTTCCTCTAGGTAGCCACTTTCTGCAGCTTCTTATGCATCCTCCCGTGGCTCTTCTTGCAAATGCAAATGTATATTTAGACTCCCCCCCTTTTTCACACCGAGGAAACATTGTTTTTTGGGGCTATACCCACAAGGCATTGGTATCCTAGTTCCTCAGCCAGGGATCAGGGGTCAAAGCTGTGTCCCTTGCAGTCAAACATTGGACCACTGGAGAAGTCCCTGGGGTGGTATTCTATATACTCTGTTCTATATCTTTGCTCTTTTTACTCTGTGAGTCTTGCTGTGGATAGATCCTACTGGAGACCTTTCTATATTAGTACATAGAGATCTTGAATTCTTTTCCCCCCCCTTTTTTTCTTTTTCTTTTTTTTTTTAAACTAGTACCTGTTTATTGTAAATCAAAACATTATCACAAATAAGATTACCTGTACTTGACAGTATACATGTTTCAATGCCATTCTCCCATCTCATCCCATCGTCTCCCTCTGTCTCTCCCGCAGAGTCCAAAAGTTCACTCTATAGATCTGAGTCTCTTTTGTTGTCTCGCATACAGGGTCATCATCCCCATCTTTCTAAATTCCATATATATGCGTTAGTATACTATATTGGTGTTTTTCTTTCTGGCTTGCTTCACTCTGTATAATCGGCTCCAGTTCCATCCATCTCCTTAAAGAGCCATTTGTATCTGTATTTCTGGACAACTGTGAAAACTGTTCCTACAGATGGTCTAGTT
The DNA here is from genome assembly GCA_006410935.1 of Redunca redunca. Classification (NCBI taxonomy): domain Eukaryota; kingdom Metazoa; phylum Chordata; class Mammalia; order Artiodactyla; family Bovidae; genus Redunca; species Redunca redunca. The sequence goes on along the minus strand of SJYQ01091702.1, from coordinate 45,618 downwards.
TTAGGCATTTCAAAAATATTTATTTTTTAATTGTGGTGAATGGCTACACAGACTTTACCATCTTATTCATTTATAAGTGTGTTATGTATTGTACTGTTCAGTCACTAAGTTGTGTCTGATTCTGTGACCCCACGGACTACAGCACACCAGACTTCCCTGTCTTTCACTATCTCCCGGAGTTTGCTCAGTCTCATGTCCATTTAGTTGGTGATGCCATCAAACCATCTCAACCTCTGTCGTCCCCTTCTCCTCCTGCCTTCAATCTTTCCCAGCATCAGGGTCTTCTCCAGTGAGTCGGCTCTTCACATCAGGTGGCCAAATCACTGGAGTGTTAGCTTCAGCATCAGTCCTTCCAGTGAATATTCAGGGTTGATTTCCTTTAGGATTGACTGGTTTGATCTCCTAGCAGTCCAAGAGACTTTTACAAGTCTTCTCCAGCACCACAGTTCGAAAGCATCAGTTCTTTGACACTCAGCCTTCTTCTTTTTTTTTTTTTGTGGTTGTGTTCCAATAAAACTTTATTTACAAAAAAACAGATGGGAGACAGATTTGGCCCCCAGGCCATAATTTTCTGACCTTTGGCCTAGTTTATACATTTTAACATTTACGTGGTATTCCATTATATGGGTGTACCATGGTTGATTTAACCAGCCCTTTATTAACATACATGTAAGTTTCTAGTTTTTGTTATGAGCAGTTCTGCCCAATAGCCATGTACATAATTTTTGCTTACTTTTATAAATACATCTGTGGGAGAAATTCCTGAAGGCAGAATTACCACATCAAATGTAAATGTAGATTTAAAATATTGTATTCGGGACTTCCTTGGTGGTCTGGTGGCTAAGACTCTGCACTCCCAATGCAGGGGACCCAGGTTCGATCCCTGGTCTGGGAACTAGATCCCATATGCCACAACTAAGAGTTGGCCTGTTAAAATTAAAGATCCTGCCTGCCACAATGAAGATCCTGTGTGCCACAATTAAGACCTGGCGTAGCCAAATGAATAAATAAATATTTAAAAGTAAGATAAAATGTTACACTCCATAGAGGTTGTGCTTATTTACACCCCCATCAGCAGCATAGGAGAGTACCCCTTTCCTTGCATGCTTGCCAACTCTTAAGATCCTAAAAATTGCTCTAACTTTAGTTCTAAAATTAAAGGACACTCAGCCTTCTTTATGGTCCAACTCACATTTGTACGTGACTATTGAAAAGACCATAGCTTTGACTATATGGACCTTTGTTGACAAAGTGTACAGGTCGTGGGAATTCTGTGGTAGTTCAGTGGTTAGGACTCTGTGCTTTTATTGCTGAGGGCCCCTGTTCGATATCTGGTCAGGAAACTAAGATCCTGCAAGCTGCACCGCCTGGCCAAAAAAAAAAGCATATCGGTGTACAGGTTAGTGGCGTTAAGCACTCATCAGCCGTCACCACCGTCCATCCACAGAACTGCTTTTCCTTTGGTAAAATGAAGCTCTATATCCATTAAATAATAACTCCCCATTCACACCCCATTCCCCCCACCCCACCATCTGACTTCCTGTCTCTATGAATCTGATTAGTCTAAGTACTTCACATGAGCAGAATCATACAGTATTTGTTCTTTGGGGATTGGCATGTCTCACTTAGCCCAATTGCTCCAAGGTTTACCCAGGTTGCAGCCTGGATTTCTGACCCTCCCCTGCCACAGCTCCACAGCTGTCCCTCATGTGGCTCCATCGTAATTTATTTAACCAGGCCGCTTCGATGGGCACATGCCTGTTTCCGGTCTTCATCATTCTAAATAGTGTTTGCTGCAAGACCCTTGTCTCTCGTCACGTTTTTTAAAACTGAGGTTTGTTTGTTTATTTATTTTTGGCTGCGCTGGATCTTGTTGCTGCACACGGACTTCTCTCCAGTGGCGACACGGGGGTTCTCACGTGGTGGCGTCTCTTGCTGCGGAACAGAGGCTCTGGGGAGCCCAGGCTTTGGTGGTTGTGGCACACAGGCTCTGTTGCCCCACGGCATGTGGAATCTTCCCAGACCAGGGGTCAAACCCATGTCCCCTGCGTTGGCAGGTGGATTCCTAACCTCTGGACCACCAGGGAAGTCCTCTCATTGCTTTGTACAAATGTGACTGTGCTGTAGGAATGAAGGAGGTGGTGGTGGTTATTTAATGAAGGACCAGTGGCAAAATCGCTGAGTCTGAGTGCAGGGACGTCTGTGGGTTCTGATCCAGACTGCAAATTTGCTCCCTGCTGGGGTGGTCCCATTCAGTGCCTCCCCCAGCAGTGGAACCAGAGAAGGCAAACCCATTCACCCTTTGCATCATTTCTCTGCTTGCTCCCCCAGGTCACCAAATGTTGTGCTTATTCAGGAGAGTTCACCCCTCCACTTTCTCCCCTCTCCCACCCCAGCAGCATCCTGTGGCTGGTGTAGATTCTCCACTGTCACCTTTATAAACCTGAGTATCGCAGTCGCACCTTTGTTGCTCATCCCATGAGCTCCTACAGCGCTCCGCCTGGTATACACCTTCTACCAGCCATGCACCCTTTAAGTTTCACGTCGTTAAGGCTGAATAAGCTTTGCATTCTCTTCTGTAACCACAGTGGAGTCTTCAGTGTTCTGTAAGATGAGTCTAAATGTTAAAGATTAGAAACAGGTGTTTACACGGTTTATACAGAGCTTATGCACAACTGTGGCTGCGTAACTTTATTCCCTGTGCTCTGGTCTCGACTCGAGTCCCCTGCTAGTGCTTTTCAACCTTGGTTGAGCAGAAGAACCACTTGGGATTGGGGGTGCGGGTGGGGTGTGGCTTTAAAAATGCGTTTCTCTAGGCTTCACCCACTGCCCAGGTCTATGGGGGACCTGAGAGTTTGTGTTTTTTTTTAAATCTCCCAACTCCCCTGGATGATTCTACGCAGTGGTTTTTGGAGTATTACATGCCGTAGTCAGGAGGAGATGGGGACGACAGAGGACGACATGGTTGGATGGCATCACCGACTCAATGGACATGAGTTTGAGCCACCTCTGGGAGACAGAGGACAGGGAAGTCCGGTGTGCTGCAGCTCATGGGGTTGCAACAAGTCGGACACGACTGGGTGACTAAACAACAGCAGTCAGTTTCTGGGAATGTCAGTTGATTTTACTTGATGAATGAATAGCCTCTTGTCTGCGGCCTCACCAGCCCTGTGCCTGGCACCCCTGGCCCATGCCCAAGCACACAGTCCTTACTGTAGGGAACCCCCCTGGAGCCCGACTTCTCTTTGGCCTTTGATGCTGTTGCTCCTGTGTGGGCCCAGTCCCCCGCTGCCCTTCTCTCCTCCCTCTGCCCTGCAGTCTGGTGAAAAGGACGGTTCTGGCCCCTCCTGGGTTTGGGCAGGGCCACCTCTGGGCAAAGAGCGAAGCAGAGTGAAAGCAGGGAGATGTGTGCAGGGTGAACCTCGAGCATTAATTTTTTATTCATTTTACCTTTTGCTGCGCAGGGTCTTCGTTGCTGTGCACGGGCTTTCTCTAGGTGTGGTCACTAGGGGCTGCTCTCTGGTTGCAGAGCACAGGCTCTCGGGCGCGTGGGCTTTATTAATTGCAGCTCGAGGGCTCAGTAGTTGTGGTGCACGGGCTTAGTTGCCCCGTGGCATATGGAATCTTCCTGGACCAGGAATCGAACCCGTGTCCCCCTGCGTTGGCAGTCAGATTCTTAACCACTGGACCACCAGGGAAGTCTCCCACAAACATTTTAGTGGGCTCAAATCATGTATTCATTCAATAAGCATTTTTTTTACTTGCTTTTCTCTTGTTTTTTAAACCATTAAAAAAATTGAGGTACAGTTAGTTTACAATGTTGTGATAGTTTCAGATGTATAGCAAAGTGATTCAGTTATATATACATACACATATATAGGTATGTGTATGTATGGGTTTCCCTGGTGGCTCAGACTGCAAAAAATCTGCCTGCAATGCAGAAGACCTGGGTTTGACCCCGTGTGGGGAAGATCCCCTGGAGAAGGGCATGGCAACCCACTCGTTTTCTTGCCTGGAGAATTCCATGGACAGAGGAGCTTGATGGGCTAAAGTCCATAGCATCGCAGAGTCGGCCATGACTGAGCGACTAACTCTGTACGCTATGTGTATGTATATGTATCTTTTTCAGATTCTTTTCCAAGCTGTTGAATATAGGTCCCTGTGCTTTTACAGTAGATCCTTGTCATTTGCCTGTTTTTGTGTATAGAGCGTGTGTATGTTAATCCCAGTCTCCTAGCTTGTCTCTCCTTCCACCCCAGCCCTCACTATCTTCACTAACCCCTTTCGGTAACTGTACGTTTGTTTTCTGTATCTGTGGATCTCTTCCTGTTTTATAAGTAAGTTCATTTATATCACTTTTTTGGATTCTGAATATGTGCTATCATATGGTATTTGTATTTCTCTTTCTAACTTCACTTAATATGATAATCTCTTAAGTCATCCATGTTGCTGTAAATGGCATATGATAATCTCTAAGTCATCCATGTTGCTGTAAATGGCATTCTTTTACATTGCTGACTAATATTCCACTGTCTATATACCACACCTTCTTTAGCCATTCACGTGTAGGTGGACATTTAGGCTGATTTTCTGTGTCTTGGCTGTTGTAAATAATGCTGCTGTGAACGTTGGGGTGCATAAATCTTCGTGAATTAAAGTTTTCTCCTAAATATGCTCAGAAGTGGGATCAACAAGCATTATATGTTATGTATTGTGGGCAAGGCTCTAAGGGAGGATCTGTATAAGAGAAAAAGACAAATTTGACAAGTTCTAGTAGCAAGTTTCCAAGAGAGATAAAGAGGAATAGGGAGCAGGGAGGGATCACTTCGGGCGTCAAGTCTCTGCTGGGACGCTCCAGGGTAGCGTGTGCTCTTTAGATCCAGGTTCTGACCCCTTGCAGGCTGTTAAGTCCCTGTCATGGGGTCAACCATGCTTCAAAGAATGGGATAGAATAGCATTAGGATGCATCTCTTGCTACATCCAGTGAGTTTTAAATGTGAAGCTTTTTTATTTCTAGAAATTCTATTTGGTTCTTTTTCTGCTGTGTCACATTTTATCAGTTCAGTTCAGTCTCTCAGTCGTGTCCGACTCTTTGCGACCCCATGAACTGCAGCACACCAGGCCTTCCTGTCCATCACCAACTCCCGGAGGCCACCCAAACCTATGTCCTTTAAGTTGGTGATGCCATCCAACCATCTCATCCTCTGTCGTCCCCTTCTCCTCCTGCCCTCAATCTTTCCCAGCATCAGGGTCTTTTCCAATGAGTCAGCTCTTCGCATCAGGTGGCCAAAGTATTGAAGTTTCAGCTTCACCATCAGTCCTTCCAATGAACACCCAGGACTGAACTCCTTTAGGATGGACTGGTTGGATCTCCTTGCCGTCCAAGGGACTCTCAAGAGTCTTCTCCAACACCACAGTTCAAAAGCATCAATTCTTCGGCATTCAGCTTTCTTTATAGTCCAACTCTCACATCCATACATGACCACTGGAAAAACCATAGCCTTGACTAGACGGACCTTTGTTGACAAAGTAATGTCTCTGCTTTTTAATATGCTGTCTAGGTTGGTCACGTTTTACAGTTTCCTGGGTCTCTACAGAGACCCTCAAGCTTTCCTTTACTGATTTAAGCAGAGTTTTACAGATGGTGGCTGTGTCTGAAGTCTCTTCCTGTCTGTTTCTAGTGTCTTGCTTTGTGGGTTTGTTTTCTCTTGTGGCGTCTGGCTCCCAGGAATTCCTGGTTATCTTTGACTATATATGGGTCATTGCATTTGAACATCTGGTCTGAGGGGTTGTGGACTAGGATGATGTATCTTCCTCCAAAAAGGGCGTGGCTGTCCTGTCCCCAGATTCCTGGGGACACCGCCTGTTCAAGACGCGAGCCTGAAACCAGGCTTGAGTTTGGGGTTCCTGGCACCATCCGAGGGACTCCATGGGGTCAAGCCATGCTGGGGGTGTAGCCCTTTGAAGTTCCGGCTTTTAAAGGGAGGGTCTCCTGTTGTACTTCCTTCCTTCCCTGGACCTGGGCTTGAATATCTGCCTTATCACCTGGCAAAGCCGTCCAGATAAGAGTTCGTGTTCTCTGGACTCAACAAATGCCCAGTAGAGTTGCTTGGGTGTTTACATACCTCCTTGGTTCCCCTTTTGATCTCTTCTGGCTGGATGACCCCTCACTCAGTTCTTGGTGTGTGCTACGCTGCTTCAGTCATGTCCGACTCTTTGTGACCCTGCAGAACGTAGCCTGCCAGGCTGCTCTGTCCATGGGGTTCTCTGGGCAAGACTACTGGAGTGGGTTGCCATGCCCTCCTCCAGGGATCGCTCCACCCAGGGATCGAACGTGTGTCTCTTATGTCTCCTGCGTTGGCAGGCAGCTTCTTTACCACTGAGCCACCAGGGGAGCCTTTCTCAGTTCTTTAAGAAGTCTTAAAATGATGCACGTTTGAGAAATCTGGTTGCTTTCGTTGTTTTCTGGTGAGGTGGGTCCAGGATGGATTATAACCAGGGTTCTCTGCCCTGTCAGGCCCAGAGCCTGCTCTTCACCATCAGGGACAAGAAGTCCTCGTTTGTTTCATGAAACGGTGACCCCGCAATCTCTCTCCTTGGTGACTCAGGTCAGAAGAGTGAGAACTCTGCTTTCGGGCACCCGGGGCAGCGTCCATCTCCCATCCTTTTCTACTCTCTGCTTTGGGTGTGGCGGGCGTCAGCTGGGTGGGGAGGGGCAGGTTGCACCCCATCACCCGGGTCGTGGGCTTGCTGCCCTCCCCGGCTTCAGGCTCACTCAGGGCCTGGACTGCCCCCTCCTGTCTAAGTAGACCAGCCAGCCAGACTCAGAGCCTCCGTTTAATATTATAAAGTGGAATTAAAAGACAATACAGTCGATTCATATGCATATTTATGTAATATAAAATGGGGGTCTAGGGCCAGGATCTGAGTGAGCCTGGAGCCTGGGGGGGCAGCGTTGTGGGTGGAGGGTTTGCGGGTAGGGAACAGGGACAGCGTAATGCCCCAAGCATGATAAGAGAAAAAGAAGGACAACAGTGATAAGCAAGTAACACACGGATTGTAGAAGGAAGTCTTGGGCACAACTAGGAGACTCGAGGCGGCAGTCAGAGCTGGCCTCTGAATCAAGAGAACCGTGGCCACAAATGTATTTGGTGGTGAAACAGCACAAATCTCCCTGTGAGGTTTGAACAACACAAAGGACGACGCAGATCCCTGTTTGTATCGCAGTTGCACTCCTGGGAAAATCAGAGTTTGCTAAAAGCATGCAAAAACGACTGTTTCTACGTACCACGCTGGGCCCAGAGCGCGCCCACAGTGCCCCCCTGTGAGTGGGTGGGACCCCTTTGTGTTAGGGCGCCAGTGCCTAGCATCCTTGTCCTGCCCACTACAGGCTAGCTGTGACCTCACCGGTGGGGACAACAAAGATCACCCCCTCCCATTTCTAAAACACCACGCTCCTCCAACTCCTACTGGGAATTATAATGTGGTGACCGGGGGACCAGGAGCCCTGAAAACTCCCATTTAGCCTGGAGAAGCAGGAGGACTTCGTGGAGGGGGTGACCCCCAGCTTCTTGAGGGTTGGGCAGAACCCTGTGAAGACGTACTCTGGGCAAAGAACTGAGTATTTCCGAAGTGACGCCCTCTCGTGCTGGTGGTGCCAGGGTGGGCGAGCTAGGGCAGCCCCCCTCGGTGGCTCCGTCTGCTTGTGCGGCTGGCTTCCCCCTGCGTTCAAGGAAGTTTTGTGTTCTCGGAACTTTGCCTCACTTGGTTCCCCTTCCTGATGACCAGGGGCCTCTGCCTGCTTGTGGGCTAGGCAGAAACCCCAGTTTTGTTTTTAGTTTCCAGGGGCTGTAGGACTAGCTTTGGCCAGAGTGGGGACATAGCCTTCCCTTAGGGGCTAGAGGGAGGGGCCTCATGGTGGGGGGGTGCCCCATCTCTGTGATCTGCCTCCCCGGGGGTCCTGTCTGGGTTCCCAGCACAACCGTCTTCCTCCTGTATTGCTGCCAATCAGGGAGGCGCAGCACTGCAGCCTGAGAGGGGTCTTAGAGGCCGTGAGCTCAGTCCTGTGCTTTCCTGGGCTTCCCTCCTGTGACGGAGAGCTCACTGCCTCACAGCACGGCCTTGGTATTGTCAGACAGGCCCTGTCCCCATGCCAGCGCTTGACCGCACCCCAAATCCTTCTGTCTCTTCCCACCACACTTTAGGGTTTTCCAACTCATGCCTCCTTTCCATTGGTAGAAAAATCTGAACATTCTTTCTGGAGTTTGGGCTTATGAAAATCATTGACGTATCTATTTCCAAAATAAAAACCAGCTAATAAAGAACCTATTTCTGGAATTTTAATTGGCTCTGTCTTAGGTTGAATTTGCTAGAATCAGAGCCTAAAGGGGAGAATTATGTAGAAGGGGTCCCAGGCAGAGTATCGGGGAGTCTTGCTCCTACAGGGCAGGGACGAGCCGAGCAAGGAGGTGGTTTCCGGGGAAGAGAGGCCTCAGGTTGATCCCATAGGGACCAACAGACAGTCTCCTCCTCCTGCTGCGGGATGGAGGCCACCTCTCTGGGGCGGGGGATGTACTGATAACTTCCCAGGGAACTGGGGGCAAGATAGTGGTGGGCCAGAGAGGGCTGCTGCTGTGAACTGTCGGCCGCCACAGTACAAAACCTGGACCCAGACCGGGTACAGGAGGGGTCCTAAGGGCTTCTGATAAAATTCCCATGGGGAAGAGGGCATGCGTCCGCCCCCAGGTGAGGGCCTGTTCTCAGACCTGCTTCTCGGCCCCTCCATCCTACTCAGCACGATCCAGGATGCTTCAAGTTCTCCAGGGGTCTTCCGACACTGCCTCTTCACCCTGGTGGGGCCAGGGACAGTGGTGAGGGGCAGAGCAGAGGCGGGGTTTGCGGGCAGGGCTGCGGGCTGGGGTCTTCCCGGAGCCCCGTGTGAGCCCATCTCCCTCCTTCTCCCCTACCCCCAGACTGCCTCTTCAAGGTGTGTCCCATGAACCGCTACTCGGCCCAGAAGCAGTACTGGAAGGCCAAGCAGACCAAGCAGGACAAGGAGAAGATCGCTGACGTAGTGCTGCTGCAGAAGTTACAGGTCTGGGCGTGCGGTGTCCACTTGCCCGTGTGTCTCTCGAACCTGGGCACATGCACAGGGCTGCTGCTCATCAGAGCCGACAGGGCCTAGTGGCCGAGTCCTGAGGTTTGACCCATTTGGCCAGAGACTGGTGTGTGTCGCTGTGAAGGAGGTGGGGGGTCTGAGCCCGGCCAGAGGCCCACTCATCCGCCGCTCTGTGCCAGTTAGAGGCAGGCGTCTCCTCCTCCAGGCTGGTGCAGCCCTGTCCCAGGACCCGTGGCGCAGTGAGCTATGGACTGCCTTCAGCGGGTCTTAGCTGGGCCTTCAGCGGGACATCGTAGTGCAGTGAGAAACCCGGGCAACTGTACATGGAGTTACAGGGGCTTCTAGAGAAGTGGTTTCAGTGAACCTGATTTGAGAACTTGTCTTAGCCTCTCCCCTCATTCTGTAGAGTTGGAGCCTGGGGCCTTTTGGGGGGACTAGGCCGTTGGGGCCATCCTACGAGTTGGCACGGGGCTTAGATGGTCCCTGGGTCTCTGGCGGATGTTGTTACATGGTGTGAGGGCCTGGTGGTGGCCCTCAGGCCTCTCGATTCACATCCTGGGTAGTTCTCTTCGGACTGAGCTCAGGGCCCCCAGCCCAGTGGAAGCGAGTGGGAGGCTTAACTGGGGTCTGCAAGGTTGTAGCATGCTGCTGGGGCCTGGGGAGCCACCCGCTCCCACCACCAGGCCGGCCTTGCCTCCAGTATCCCCTTCCCCAGGAGGTGGATGTGAAATGGGGAAAGAGAGGGCCCACCCCACAGCTGTGAGCCGTGCTGGAAAGAGGGGGCTGGGTGTGGGCTGCTGAGCTCTGTTTTACCCGAGACCGTCTTCACCCCCGCTGGGGGCTGTCGTGAGCTTCTTCCCTGCTGTTACTGCAGGCCCAGGCTGGGCTGTAGGTCTGGCAGGGGGTGGGGCTTTCACGCGTGTGCAGATCCTCAGCACCACACGTGCTCACACAGCCAGGCGCTGAGGTTTGTGCAAAGTCACGTGGTGCCTGGCACGGCGCCCCCGCAGCCACCCTCCCAGCAGCTCCAGGCCTGAGGCCCGGATAACGGGACTGAGGAGATGGAGGGGCAGAGGGACCGCTGCTTTAAGCAGAGCTGGTCTGATGGAGGAGAGAGCGCCCCCCAACACCAGCAGGACCCCCTCCTCCGCCCCGCCAATCTGATGGAGGAGGCACAGTGTATCCTCAGGCAGCTTCCAGGCTAATGGGACAGAAGAGCCTAAAAAGGCGTCGTTAATGGAAGCAAACCAAATCCTGGAGGACCGGAGCTGGACCCTTCAGAGTTGGATCCTTCCCCGCTAGGGAAGGCTCCCCGGAGGCAGTGGGCTGGGAGCACACGCGGTGCTGGGGAGGGAGAGTCGCAGAGGAGCGGGAGGAGGAGGACGTGGTGCCCAGCACGCCCACGGGGCTGGGCCAGGCGTTCTGAGTCGGGGCCCCAGGACTCTGGTGTGACGGAGGAGGAGGCCCAGCCTTAGGTTATCTGCTGGGGGTATTGAGGCTGTAGGGGGCTCAGGGGTCTGTTGGCTGCCCCCCACCAGAGTGAGGTGGTGGGAAGGGGGCAGAGAGGAGGGACCTAGGGCCCCGGGCTGCCTGCTGGGTTCCCAGGAGGCCCCCCCCCCGCACTCTGAGCCTCATTCTCCCATAGCAGTGGGAGGGACAGGGCAGATGGCCCGGGGCGGGCGGGAGAGGGTCACTCTGGGTGCAGTGGCAGGGCCTGTGGGTGAGGGGGCGTCGTGCCCCTCCAGGTCCTGGGCCCGCCCTCCACCGCGGCATGTGTCTATGCAGCACGCAGCCCAGATGGAGCAGAAGCAGAACGACACGGAGAACAAGAAGGTGCACGGGGACGTCGTGAAGTACGGCAGCGTCATCCAGGTGCGGGGCGGGCGGGTGTGGGCTGAGGGGCACCACCCGGCCCCGGCCGGCCCGTGGGATGACTGCCCGCCCGCCTCTGCGAGTGCACGGTGCTTGTGAGCCGTGTCCATGGGTGTGTGTGTGTTCAGCATGGGGGTCACAGTGCAGGGCCTGGAGCCCTGGGGGCCAGGCTCACGTTGTGCTTCTGTGGGTGGCCTGGGCGAGTTGCTTCCCTTGCCTGGACCTCTCTTTTCCCCATCTGATGATCAGGCCAGCGATAGTAAATACTTGTCACCGGCTGTTACAGGATTACAGGAACTAATATGAGTACAGTGTCTAGAGCAGTGCTTTTTTATGTGATCACCTGGGTGCCAGACTGGGTGTGGTGTGAGTGTGTGTGTGGTTGTGTTTGTGTCCTGTGTGTCCAAGGGTCCTGTGCACCCCCTGCTCTGATGGGCCAGCCTCCTGGGGTGACCTCACTCCCGCCCTGCCCCCCAGCTCCTGCACATGAAGAGTAACAAGTACCTGACCGTCAACAAGCGGCTGCCGGCCCTGCTGGAGAAGAACGCCATGAGGGTGACGCTGGACGCCACGGGCAATGAGGGCTCCTGGCTCTTCATCCAGCCCTTCTGGAAGCTGCGGAGCAACGGGGACAACGTGAGGATGGCCTTGGGGGAGGGACCTGCTGGAGGGCACAGGCCGCAGCTCCGGGGGCCATTCTACAGGGTCCTTGGTCGGGGGGCTGCACGAGCCCAGGCCCATTTCTCAGGGGGCAGAGTAACCAGAGAGAAGCCTGGGGACCCTGCTCTCCGCACCCTCACCCTGCTCCGTTGGTCCTCGTAGGTCGTTGTGGGGGACAAGGTGATCCTGAATCCCGTCAACGCTGGGCAGCCTCTGCACGCCAGCAATTACGAGCTCAGCGACAACGCCGGCTGCAAGGAGGTGAGTGGGGAAGGGGAGAGAGAGGTGGGCTGAGGTAGGCTGGGACCTGGGACACGTTGCAGGAGGGGCTGCACCTGGCCAAATGTCTCTTGAATCCAAAGAAACTATGAGACTAAGCGTAACAGCATGCATTCACAGTGGGGGCAGTTAGGACAGTAGGATGCAAAAAGGCCAAAAACCAACTGCTATTTCTGAGATACTGAGAGTGAAAGCCAGGTACTGGGAGTGATTGCTGCCCAGGGCACCAGCGAGGGGCGGCAGTCCGCCTAAGCCACGCCTCTGGCCCAGCCCGTGGATCCACCCCACTTTCACCCTTTATAAGATGAGCTAGCAGGGCACCTGGGACTTGTTTTTGCTCCCTAGGGCTGCAGCATGAATCCTGCTAAAGCCTTGTCTGAATTGGTTGTCTGGCCTCTTATTAATTTCTGTAGATTAAAGAGTCTGGGGAGCCTAGTTGGTAGTCTCGTTGGGCCAACCCTGCAGTGGAGGAATGTCTACACATTCCCTCCCCACAGGGTTGCTCCCTCTGGTCCTGTCTACCGCTGGAGGTCCTTGGTGGGCCTCCCGGACCCCCTTCCTGTCTCCCAGGTCTGCCCACATTCTCCAGCCCACAGGGCGGCCGCCCCAGGGCAGCTGGGCTGGGGCCTGGGGGCCCTGGTTGGGGGCAGACACCCCCTCCCTGTGCTCATTAATGGGCGCTGGGCTGGTCTCCCCTCACCCGCTCTGGGCCTTCAGCCCCCGCCCACTCCCCGGGGGCTGGGGGCCTGCCCAGCCTCACAGGTCTCTGCGTGCTTCCCCAGGTCAACTCTGTGAACTGCAACACCAGCTGGAAGATCAACCTGTTCATGCAGTTCCGAGACCACCTGGAGGAGGTGCTGAAAGGGGTAAGGACTGGGAACACCGCTTCCCCTGCCACCCCGCCCACTCCCGGTGCCCCTGCCCATCTGCGCCCACCTGCCGGGCACCCGGCTCTGCTCCCTGTCCGCCCCGCTTCACACACCCTCTTCTCTGGCTCCACACCCCTTCCAGCCCTCCACCCCGCAGGGCCGTCCCCAGCCGCTCCGACTGGCCTCTGTTCCGTCTCTAGCCTCGAAACCCCTGCTCCATCTGCTCCCAGTCCTGGCTGAGCTCACTTTATTTTCTGGGAAGGGGCCGTGGGTGCAGATCCTCTGAGCGCTCTCTCCCCTCACCCACGTCTCTCCACAGTTCAAGCCAGGCCCCTTACCCTCTGCCCCATGCCTTCTCCGGCAAGGACGCCAGGCTGCCCGGTCAGGGCCTGTGCCTGCCATTGGGGGGGGGCGGGGCGGGGCGCTTGAACACACGGGGCTTCCCCTGCCCTAGGCTGCCCTCTGCGGGGGTGGGCTGGGGCTCCGTGTGCCTGCTGGCTCTGGAAGGCGTCTGAGACGGGGCTCGTCTGCCGGGAGGGTCCCCAGCCACCCTGAGCCCACGGCCCGCCCTGCAGGGAGACGTGGTGCGGCTGTTCCACGCGGAGCAGGAGAAGTTCCTGACGTGCGACGAGTACAGGGGCAAGCTGCAGGTGTTCCTGCGCACCACGCTGCGCCAGTCCGCCACGTCGGCCACCAGCTCCAACGCCCTCTGGGAGGTGGAGGTCAGAGCCCCGCTTCCAGCCCTGGGCTCCCGGCCCCTGCTGGGTGGGAGGTCACCCCCCCACACATGCAAACACAGCATCTGTCTCCTCTGAGCCCTTCCGCAGCCAATGGGCCAGAGAGGATCGCAGAGCCACCCTCCCAGAGCCCTTTGGGCCTGCAGTGTTCCTCCCATGCGTTTCTTCCTGCCCGCCCCCCCCCAGGTGGTCCACCACGACCCATGCCGTGGAGGAGCTGGCCACTGGAACGGCCTCTACCGCTTCAAGCACCTGGCCACCGGCAACTACCTGGCTGCTGAGGTGGGTGGGGAGGCAGAGGGCATCCTGGGAGCCCCAGCCTGGCATGCACGAGCATGTGAGCCTGGCATGCACGAGCATGTGTGCCTGGCACACACCTGCATGCAGACTCACATGTCTGTGGACCCTGGTTTATTTGTCCTTATTTATCTGTTTAACCGGTATTTGTAGTCATGCTTGGGTGGTAAGTCTCACCGGTATAGTGATGTTCCTGCTCTGTGCCAGCAGCTGTTCTAGGCCCTGGGGCTACAGCAGTGACTCCCAGCCCTGGTGGAGCTTAACATTCCACATCTGTCTTTGTCCATGATGCATAGACTTGTGTGTATCTGGTTGTGTGTGTGTGTGTCCGTGTCCTTCTGTCCGTCTATCCAGCTGTGGGTCTGTGGAGGGCAGTGATCTTGTGGGTGCAATCCTCCAGGGCTGGCATGAGTCCTGGAGCCGGGCTGGGCACCCCAGGAGGGTAGGGGCTGCCTGCCCCAACCCAGGGTCGTTTTGGAGTGGGAATCATGTGGATAGCTCCCCATCTTGAATCTCTGAGCAGGAGAACCCCAGCTACAAGGGTGACGCCTCTGATCCCAAGGCAGCAGGCACGGTGAGGACCGGGAAGGGTTTGGGGGCCTGGGAAGGGTGACCGTGCGCGGCTCCGGGGTGGGGGAGGCCATGAGACCCTGGGAAGCGGGCTGGAGGGAGAAGGCCTCTCGGGTGGGATCCTGAGTGGTTTCGGGGGGCCTGAGAGGAGGCAAGGGCTCCTGCCTGAGTCGGGGTCCCTGCCCCCAGGGCGTGCAGGGCCGCTCAGGTCGCCGGAACGCTGGGGAGAAGATCAAGTACCGCCTGGTGGCTGTGCCTCACGGCAACGACATTGCTTCCCTCTTTGAGCTGGACCCCACCACGCTGCAGAAGACCGACTCCTTCGTGCCCCGGTGGGTGGGCGCTGTGGGCCTGGGGTTCGGGGGGGTTGCCTGGGCTGGTATCCGGACCCCCTGCTCCTCTCTCCTTACTTCCATGACCCATCCTTCTGGAGATCCAGGTCCGAGGCAGCTGTAGGGAGCTCACCACCACTGAACCTGGCATGTGCTGGGCTGTGGGCCCTGCACCCTGGGTGCCGCCTTCTCTCCAGTGTTCTTTACAGCCAGTTGGCCTGGGGCTCAGGACACATTGGGTGCAGGGGATGGACTCCCTAACCTTTAAGGTCTTCCAACCTGGAGATTTTAGGATGGAACATCAGGAAGCTTCCTGGGTGTCAGTCAGGCTTTAACATTGACCTCAGGCAGCTGACTAGGTCACTTGGCCCCAACATCCTTACCTGTGTAGTTGGATTATCGAGTTACCTATCAAAGGGCTGATGGGAGGATTACCCAATCCCTTATCTGCATCTTCAGGCCAGATGTACTTGGAGGTTCAGATTGTTTTTCATTTCTGAAAGGCAACTGTTTCACAATCAAAGACATGACTATTTCTGACATGAGATGCAGGCATGTTGACACTGAGCGGGATAAATAGTGTAAATAACCTCATTTGTCCAGATGAATTTGGGTCCCGAGCTTGCATGCACGCCTGGGCTCTTGGAGCGTGTGGGTCTGGGGAGAGTGAGCGAGGTATGAGGGCTTGGGAACTCACGGCAGTTAGCGCAGGGCCTGGGGTTTCTCTCCTCTGGCTCCTCACCTTGGGGGGACAGGCGCCCCTGGCCCACGGCTGCTGGCTGTGGAGGCAGGAGGAAGATGCAGGGCCGCGGGGGTTAGAGCTGGCAGATGGCCGGGAGGTGCTGCGACGTGCTCTCTGCTCGGCCCCGACCCACCTGCAGGAACTCTTACGTCCGGCTGCGGCACCTCTGCACCAACACATGGATCCAGAGTACCAACGTGCCCATCGATGTCGAGGAGGAGCGGCCCATCCGACTCATGGTGTGGGCCCTGAGGACTGGGGGCCGGGCTGGGGCCCAGGTTGGTCCCTAGAGGCCCTGCTGACCTGTGTCCCTGCAGCTGGGCACCTGCCCCACCAAGGAGGACAAGGAGGCCTTTGCCATCGTGTCGGTTCCCGTGTCCGAGATCCGAGACCTGGACTTCGCCAACGACGCCAGCTCCATGCTGGCCAGCGCCGTGGAGAAGCTGCACGAGGGCTTCATCAGCCAGAATGACCGCAGGTGGGCCGCAGGGGCAGGGTTCCAGGGGCTCCCCGAGAGCCTTTGTCCTCCTGGGGTCGACATCTCGTGGACGAAGGTGTCAAAGCAGAAGCCGGACAGGCTGGCGGGGTGACAGGTGGGGACTAGTCCCTGCTGGGCTGTGGCTGACTTTGGGCCCCAGGCTTACAGCTCACATACTCTGAGAACCAGCTCGGCGATGGAGTCATCATTACTCCTGTTTCACTCCTGATGGGATTGAGGCGTAGAGAGGTTGGGAGACTTGTCCATGGTCACACAACTAGTAAGTGGCAGTCAGGATGGAAATGCAGAGAGAGCCCTTCACACCAGACACCCCACGTGTGCCCTACTGGTTTTTGTGCAGGTCGGAGTATCCTGGGATTCTCTGTCTAGAGGGCACTTTGGAACCCAGGGTGGATGGGGGCAGGGGTGTACGTGGAGAGTGGCTCAGGGTGAAGCTGGGAGAGAAGTGGAAAGTAGGTGTCAGGCTGTGTGCTATGACGGCAGGGCTGGCTGTGGGGAAGGGCTGGTTGCCCCCGGGGGCACATGAGGGGGTCCTCGGGGTGCCCAGGGTCAGCCCTTCACACTCCTCTCGCCTGGTGTCCCTTTGTGAAGGTTTGTTATCCAGCTGCTGGAGGACCTGGTGTTTTTCGTCAGTGATGTCCCCAACAATGGGCAGAACGTGCTGGACATCATGGTTACCAAGCCCAACCGCGAGCGGCAGAAGCTGATGCGAGAGCAGAACATCCTCAAACAGGTGGCCGCGCGCACCTGGGGCTGGGCGGGCCTTGGGGTGGGCCCGTGGCCAGCGAGCAGGACGTCTTCTATTTTTTTTAGTATATATATATGTATTCTCTTTATTTTTGGCTGTGCTGGGCTGTCTCTGGCTTCTCCTTGGGGTGGCTTCCCTTGTTGCGGAGCACGGGCTCTGGGGCGTATGGGCTGCTGCCGCTGTGGCTCGAGGCATCTAGAGCACAGGCTCAGTAGCTGGCTCACGGGCTTAGTTGATCCATGGCATGTGGGGTCTTCCAAATCAGGATCAGACTCATGTCTCCTGCATTGGCAGACGGAGTTTTTATCGCTGAGCCACCAGGGAAAGCTCACCTTTTTGACATGAGCTTGCCTTTTCACCTGTCCAGCTGAGCTGTGGTCTCCCTGATGTTTTCTCATCACTTCTTTAAACATTTTTTAAAAATTATTATTATTTTTTAAAAAATCCGAGGTGCGGTTGGTTTCATCACCTCTTAAAGTAAGTACTTCCTGCACTGTTAACGTGTGCCAGGCTCCGTCCTTAGTGCCCGTCACCTCATTTAATCCTCCCAACCCAGGGGAAGTCTTATTAATTATTATCCCCATTTCACCCTCGAGGCATGCAGAGGTTGGAGTCACTTGACCGAGTCCACAGCTTGGAAGCAGTAAGGCTAGGATTTTCATGCAGATGTCAGATGGAGAATTTGTGCTGTAAACAATTTTTTTCCTCAAATTTTTATTATGAAAAATTTCAAATGTTGAGTAAGTATTGAAAGAACAGTACAGTGAATACACACTCATTACCACTTTGCCAGTCTGGCTTTCTATAACTCTCCATCTCCACATTGCCCCTGTGTCCACGCATCTCAAAGGAGGGTGCACCTCACCTCTAAACGTCTGTGTGCCTCTCCTAAGGGTAAAAGCATCGTTCTCTGTAAGCAGTCTCCTGACCACACCTAAGGAAACTAGCGACAACACCCCATCCAGACCAGCGTTCTGGGCCTTTCCCCAAATGCCTGCTTAAAGCTCTTTTTTTGGGGGGAATCAGGATCCAACTACGGATTTCTCATCCTGTGTGATTCTGGCTCTTCGCTTGCTGTTCTATAATGGTTCTTCACCCACACCCAGTCCTCGAGTTAAACTTGTGTTTGGATAAGGCAGGCCTGCGTCTGACCCTTTAAGCTCTGGCCACCCTGCTTTGGCCTGCCTTTTCTCTTAGCCTCAGACCCCTGAGCTGCAGCCACCCTCAGCTCTCCCGGCAGAGGCTGAGCCAGGCCTGGGACCTGAGCTGAGACTAGGATTCGCGGTGGGGAGGGGCCGGCCGAGGCCAGTGTCCTGGGGACTCCAGCCAGGAGAGGGGAGCGGGTGAGGGGTGGGCTGGGGCCAGGTCCAGCTGAGAACCAGCTGGGGCTTAATGTCAGGGTGGCCTCCGGGCAGGGTCAGCGTGAGGCTGAGGGTAATGAGGGGTGCGGGCCGATGTGGGGCTTCTCCCTGACTCTCCGTGCTCTCTAGATCTTCGGCATTCTGAAGGCCCCCTTCCGCGATCAGGGGGGCGAGGGCCCCCTGGTGCGGCTGGAGGAGCTGTCGGACCAGAAGAACGCGCCCTACCAGCACATGTTCCGCCTGTGCTACCGCGTGCTGCGCCATTCGCAGGAGGACTACCGCAAGAACCAGGTGGGCCGCTGCCCGCCCGGCCGGCTCCCGCTCTCCTTCAACCCGCACGTGCTCCCCAAGGCGCACCGTGCCAGGCGCTGTCTCAAGGGTCTCACGGCATGCAGCCTGGCTCCGTCCTTTGAGGGACCTCACACTGGGTTTAACGTTCCACGATGACTGTCTTGAAATTCTTAATTTTTGAATAAGAATCATGTTATTTCTTTTCTTTTAAAAAAAAAATTACCTCTAGTTGAATTCATTGAAGTATAGTTGATTTATAATATTTTTAATTACTGTCATACGTCTGTGTTTCAGTTATATCTAAGTTCCTTTTTAAAATATTTTCCACTATGCTTTGTCATAGGATATTGAACAGAGTTCTCTGTGCTGTCCATTAGGATCTTACTGTTTATGCATTCTATATACGCAAGCTCACATCTGCTAACCCCAGCATCCCCCCTCCCTCCCCCAGCCCTTGCCCTCCCCCTGGCACCCACCAGTCTGTTTTCTGTGAGCCTGTTTGTTTCATGGATGAATTCATTTGTGTCATGTTTTAGATTCCATATATAAGTAATATCATATAGTATTTGTCTTTCTCTTCTTAATTTCCCTTAGTATGATAATTTCTAGTTACATTCGTGTTGCTGTGAATGGTGTTATTTTGTTCTTTTCTATGGCTGAGTAGTATTCCACTGTGGGTTTTCCCTGGTGGCTCAGTGGTGAAGAATCTGCCTGCCAATGCAGGAGACATGGGTTTGATCCCTGGGTTTGGAGAAGGAAATGGCAACCCACTCCAGTGTTCTTGCCTGGAGAATCCCAGGGACGGGGGAGCCTGGCGGGCTGCCGTCTATGGGGTCGCACAGAGTCGGACACGACTGAAGTGACTTGGCGGCGGCGGCAGCGAGTCTTGGCTGTTGTAAATAGTGCTGCTGTGAACACAGGGGTGAATGTATCTTTTTTAGTTATAGTTTTGTCTGAATATGTGCCCAGGAATAGGATTCTTGGATCGTATGGTAATTCTATTTTAGTTTTCCGAGGAACTTCTGTGCTATTTTCCCTACTGGCTGCACCAACTACCTTCCCACTTACAGTGTGGCAGAGTTCCCTTCCTCCATACCCTCTCCAGCATCTGTTGTTTGTAGACTTTTTATTTATTTATTTATTTATTTTTTACATGTTTCAATGCCATTCTCCCATCTCATCCCGATGGCCATTCTGACTGGTGTGAGGAGGTTCCTCATTGTGTTAATAGTTTTGATTTGCATTTCTCTAATGATATTGAGCACCTTTTCATGTGCCTGTTGGTCATTTGTATTTCTTTAGAGAGTTGTCTGTTTAGGTAGGTCTGTCCATTTTTTGATTGGGTTCGTTTTTTCGTTGTTGAGTTGTGTAAGCTATTTGTATATTTTGGAAGTTAAGCCCTTGTCAGGCACATCGTTTACAAATATTTTCTCCCATTCTATAGGTTGTCTTTTCATTTTGCTTATGATTTCCTTTGCTGTGCAAAAGTTTGTAAGTTTGATTAGGTCCCATTTGTTTATTTTTGTTTTTATTTTTATTGCCTTTGGAGACTGACTTAAGAAAACACTGGTACAGTTTGTCAGAGAATGTTTTGCCTGTGATCTCTTCTAGGAATTTTATGGTATTGTATCTTATATTAAAGTCTTTAAGCCATTTTAAGCTTATTTTTGGTCAGATGGTGTGTTCTAAGGTCATTGATTTACATACGGCTGTCGAGCTTTTCCAATGACACTTGCTGAAGAGACTTCCTGTTGTATATTCTGCCTCCTTTGTTGAATAGGTGTGTGGGTTTATTTCTGGGAAGTCTACTATCTCATTTTCACCGGGCCCCACCAATCATATAGCTGGTCTGCTAACAAACAGGGTCCCTCCGTCATGGGGTTTTCACTCTGGCATGGAGCTAGATGGGAGCTAAGTATCTATGTTACATGAACCCACCCTTGGCCTGGGGCTGTGTCCTCTCCTGGACCCCTTAGCTTCCTGGGGTCTGGGGCCCGGGAGGCGGCGTCGTGGGGCAGAGCGGGCTCCCGGTGACCCTTGGCCTGGCTGTCCCAGGAGCACATCGCCAAGCAGTTCGGGATGATGCAGTCCCAGATTGGCTACGACATCCTGGCTGAAGACACCATCACCGCCCTGCTGCACAACAACCGCAAGCTCCTGGAGAAGCACATCACCAAGACAGAGGTGGAGACCTTTGTCAGCCTGGTGCGGAAGAACCGGGAGCCCAGGTGGGCCCCCCTGGCTGGTCCCAGCCCACACCCTCCCCGCTCCCAGCACTGCCTGGGGAAGAGAGCCACTGACGCTGGCTGTTAAATCTTGAAATCCTTTTGCACTTGTTGGTAAACTGCCCCCTCTCTGAGGCCCTGGTCCCCCCAGCCCCTCACTGAGTCTCCTCCCAAATTTGGCCCAATTTAACAGTAAGAGTGTTGACTCCGGTACAGCAGGAGGCCCCCAGAACCTTTTCCAGCAGGCAAGTCAGTGCCCGCAGTGAAGCACTTAAATATTTTGAATATCGCTCCTCCCCTGGGCGTCCTTTTCTCTGCCCCTTGGCAGTTAGCCCCAGGGTGATGCCCGCGGGCTGTCCCTCTCCCGGGGGGTCCACAGCCCCAGCTCTGAGCTCTGGGAAGGGAGGAGGAGCAGTCAACTTCAGGCTCCAGGGAGCTGGTGCTGCCAGCTGGGGAGGTGGGGCAGGGGGGCTTTGCCCCCTCCAGGGGGCCGCCTCTGAGCCCCTCCCTGCTGTCACCCCAGGTTCCTGGACTACCTGTCTGACCTGTGTGTGTCCAATCACATCGCCATCCCCGTCACCCAGGAGCTCATCTGCAAGTGTGTGCTGGACCCCAAGAACAGCGACATTCTCATCCAGACCGAGTGAGCTGGCTGCACTGTCTCCTGCCTGCGGTTCAGTCTTCCCAGGGCTCCCCCTGCCCAGCTCCCCGGCCGCCTTAGAGCTGGGGCGCTGGTCGGCTTCAGGCTGGAACAGGTGCCCTGCTCTCTGCAGACAACCCAGAGCCTGCTGTGTGCCCAGCTCAGTGCTTGGCACGGTGTGGGGGAGGGTGGGGCCACAGAGGAGAGGGAGCCAAGGCCCCGGCCTTCCCGAAGCTCGTGGTCTGTCTAGGGTCCTGAGCTGGAGGTTGTTCCCACAGGGGAGGCCACCTGGGAGCTGGCCGGCCCTCAGCCCAGCTCCAGGAGGGGAGGCCGGTGTGGCTGTGGTGCTTGACGGGGAGGGCTCTGGGCCCCGCTCCGATCTGGTGCCGCCCACCCACAGGCTTCGGCCCGTGAAGGAGATGGCGCAGTCCCACGAGTACCTGAGCATCGAGTACTCAGAAGAGGAAGTGTGGCTCACGTGGACGGACAAGAACAACGAGCACCACGAGAAGAGCGTCCGGCAGCTGGCTCAGGAGGCGCGGGCCGGCAACGCCCACGACGAGAACGTGCTCAGCTATTACAGGTGCCCGGGTCCCCCCAGCCGGGCGGCCAGGCCCTGCCCTGGACGAGCCCCAGCGGCTTCTGCGGGTGCTCCTGCCTCCTTCACCTGCGAGGCCAAGTCAGCGTGACTGGGCGGCCCAAGGAGCACTTGTTGGCCTGAGGACAGGCTCGGCACAGTGGCCTGAAAGAGACCCACACCCCTTTCCCAGCATCCATATTTTAAAAATACTAACAGTAGGTAACACTCATCAGATGCTCACTGTGTCCCCAGCACTGGTCAAAACACTTCACCCAATCACTCAGTTCAGCCTCACAACAGCCCTGAGAGGCAGGGCCTGTCATTACCCACACTGTAAAGTTGGGGGGACAGGCGTGCATGCGTGCTAAGTCACTTTCAGTCGTGTCTGGCCCTATGACCCTATAGCCTATAGCCCACCAGGCCCCTTTGTCCATGGGATTCTCCAGGCAAGAGTACTGGAGTGGGTTGCTGTGTCCTTCTCCAGGGGGTCTTCCCGACCCAGGGATTGGACCCTCGTCCCTTTATAACGCTTGCATTGGCAAAGGGGTTCTTTAACATTAGTGCCACCTAGGTAGCATGCACGCAGCTGCACCGGTCTTCAGCAGGCCCAGGCGTTGCTAGAAGCCCTTGAGAGCCCACTTGCCACGTCCTCACCATCCTCCTTGCCCTGCAGATACCAGCTGAAGCTCTTCGCCCGCATGTGCCTGGACCGGCAGTACCTGGCCATCGACGAGATCTCCCAGCAGCTGGGTGTCGACCTCATCTTCCTGTGCATGGCGGATGAGATGCTGCCCTTTGACCTGCGCGCCTCCTTCTGCCACCTGATGCTCCACGTGCACGTGGACCGCGACCCCCAGGAGCTGGTCACGCCTGTCAAGTTCGCCCGCCTCTGGACCGAGATCCCCACGGCCATCACCATCAAGGAGTGAGCTGGGTGGAGGAGGGCAGGCAGGGCCCGGCTGGAGCGGGCGGACCCCAGGGACCCTCATGCCTGGCCACCTCCACCTCCTCCAGCTACGATTCTAACCTCAACGCCTCCCGAGACGACAAGAAGAACAAGTTTGCCAGCACCATGGAGTTCGTGGAGGACTACCTCAACAACGTGGTCAGCGAGGCCGTGCCCTTCGCCAACGAGGAGAAGAACAAGCTCACCTTTGAGGTGGACTGGGGCTCAGCGGGATGCTGGCGTGGTCCCCCCTGGGGTGGGCGGTGCGATCCTTAACCTAACTTCCCTCAGCGGCCCTGTCAGGGCAGGAAGAACGTGTAGATCGCTGGGACTCCCAGGAGGGAGGCTTCTCTCCTGACTCCCTGGAGAGGGCTGCCTCCTCCTGGTCCATGCACCCCGTCAGTGCAGGCCTGGGTCGCAGGCAGGAGCCCCCAGCCCCTGCTTCCTGCATTTCTGCCCTGTCCTCCCCACAGTAGCCTCCTCTGCAGGCAGGTCTTCCTCGGTAACTCTCTGGGGTCAGGCGGCGCTGATCTGGAACCCTTGGCTCCGTGTCCACGCAGCCCTGACATCCTAGCGATGGGACCCTCATTATACCGATTATACTGGCTGAGCCCTGCTTGCTCGAGGGGTCCCTGCCCCCAGGAGACCACACCCCTTGCGAGGTCCCACCCATCGCTGCTTTGGGCTCACGCTGGCCTCGGTCCGCCCCCTCTCCGCAGGTGGTCAGCCTGGCGCACAACCTCATCTACTTTGGCTTCTACAGCTTCAGCGAGCTGCTGCGGCTCACGCGCACTCTGCTGGGCATCATCGACTGCGTGCAGGCCTACGAAGACCCAGGCGGTGAGACCCTAGCGCTCAGCGGCCTCCCCTTAGCAACGGAAGTCCTCTCCCATTCACCTTCCTGGGCATCCTGCCTCCTGGCTCTGCTGCCAGGGGGCGTCTTGGGTCCCTGTCTCCTCCAGCCTTGGCTGGACCAGAGAGACCCCTTCTCTGAGCAAGCACTGTGGAGACCCTGCGGTCTGGGCGAGTTTCCTTCCAACATCCTGATCTTGAGGGAGATAATGAGGCCCTGCCTGGGGAGCTCTGGGTCAGATGGGGAGACGTACCCTGTTATCCAGGAACAGCCATCTGAGTGGAGACACAGCCTTGCTGTCAGCGGGGCATAAACTCATCTAAACAAAAAGTGCATGGAGACTGAGCCCAGGCTTTAGCGCCGTCCATACATTGTCCCTTGATTCCTCGTCCTCTGTAACAGCTCTTGTGATTTTCCACTGGAGGATTCTTACTGATCTCCCCACACGGTTCACCTTTGCTCAGCCCTCCCTCCTTTTTGCAGATTTGGGATAGCTCACCTCCCCCAGGAAGTCTCCCTAGGTTACCCCTGCCCCTGCCTTAGGGTGGCTTTGCCCTGCAGATGACGGAGACAGAGGTAGACCAGGTGCCCCTGTCATGCACCCTCCGTGACCCACTTCCTGCTCCCCACCCCACAGGCAAGAATGTGCGGCGGTCCATCCAGGGCGTGGGGCACATGATGTCCACCATGGTGCTGAACCGCAAGCAGTCTGTCTTTGGTGGCCCCAGCTTGCCTGCCGGCGCCGGGGCCCCTGAGCCGCTGGACAGGAGCAAGTTTGAGGAGAATGAAGACATTGTGGTGATGGAGACCAAGCTGAAGATCCTGGAAATACTGCAGGTGGCGGGGCCAGGAGTGTGGCGGGGCGTGTTGGGAAAAGGCCGGGGGCCAGGGAGCAGGTCCGAGTGGGTTGGTGAGGTGAGCCCCTCAGAGCACAGCATCTCGTGCTGGGAGGCTCCACACGGAGCCGTTTAGCCCAGTGATTCTCAAAGTGTGGTCCGCTGGCTGGCAGCATCAGCCTCACCTGGGGACTTAGAAATGCAGCTTCTTGGGCCCTGCCCGAGATTTATGGATGAGAGATGCCAGAGGCCGGGCCTGCAGTCTGTGTGGTGAGAGGCCCTCCCGGTGGTCCTGGTCTGGCTGTGTCCCCTCATCGTACAGACGAGGAAAGGGAAGTGGGGAAAGAACTTTCCTGCAGTCACACAGACTTTGAGGCAGAGCTAGATGTTTGAGAGCCCATTTCCTGGTGGGGTGGACACAGTCAGCCTTCTTCTTGGTCTGAGGCCCCCAGCAGCACTTGGGGAAGGGGCTGACGGGTCCTGAGGAGGGAGAAGGACCCTTGCTTTTGCTGTGCTGCCACCAGGGGGTGGGAAGGGTGATGTGACCTTCCTGGGGACCCCGTCTGGGCAGGGTCTGCTTAGGAGAGTCAGAAAAGGGGGCTTCTGACTCCTTTCAGGGGCTGGGGGCTATCAGATCTGAGTCCTGGGCGTGGCTTGAGGCTCTGTGCCCTTTGACACAGAAGACAGAGGCAGCAAAGGAGCCTGAAACTTGTGTCGTCAGCCCACCCTGCCGTGGCCTCCCCTGCTCCCCTACATTCCTTGGCTCCTGGGAAGCCCAGGGTCTGTCTGACACAGTAGGGTGGGAGGACCGCAGTCCTCTGGATCCGGGGAGCTTCCTTCCTATCCCTGTCCACGTCCAGCCTGGGAAGGAGTGACTGAGTGGGCTGGGATGGGGCGTGTCTGCCTTGTTCTGAGAGGAGGTACCACCCCCACCAGTGGGGCAGGAGCCGGGGACAGGCGCCCTGGACCTCCCTGGGAGGAGGAGTCTTTATTTATATGTTTTAGTGAAGTATAGTTGATTTATAATGTTACTAATTTCTGCTGTGCAGCAAAATGACTCAGTTATATGTACATATATACATTCTTTTTATATATTTTTCTATTATGGCTTATCACAAGATAGTAAATGTAGTTCCCTATGTAATACAGTAGGACCTTGTTTGTCCATTGTACATATAATAGTTTGCCATATATTATATACATATATAATATATTATCTATATCTATTATATTTCATCATATGTTACATGTAATTATATTACCTATAATGTAATATATAATATACATGTAATATATTATATAACACAATATTATATTG
>SJYQ01091702.1:6535-19651 GCA_006410935.1 Redunca redunca | reverse complement strand
GCCCTCCCCCACTTCCCCTCCCCCGAAACCACAAGTCTGTTCTGTCTGAGTCTGTTCTGTCTCATAGGTAGGTTCCTTTGTGTTTTTTAGTTTCCACAGTTAAGTTGTATTATATGGTATTTGTCTGCTTGAGCTTCTTCATTTATTACGATGATCTCTCTCTACGTCCATCCATGTTGCTGCAAATGGCGTCGTTTCATTCTTTTTTATGGCTGAGTAGGTCCCCTAGTGGCTCAGACGGTAAAGCGTCTATCAGTGTGGGAGATCTGGGTTCAATCCCTGGGTCAGGAAGATTCCCTGGAGAAGGAAATGGCAACCCATTCCAGTACTCTTGCCTAGAAAATCCCATGGACAGAGGAGCCTGGTGCAGGCTACTGTCCATGGGGTCACAAAGAGTTGGACACGACTGAGTGATTTCACTTCACTTCAGTACTCCATCCCACACCCACACCCACACCCACACCCACACCTTCTTTATCCATCCCGCTGTTGATTGGCCTTCAAGTTGCCTCCTTGTCTTGGCTGCGGTGAATAGTGCTGCTGTGAACACAGAGGCGCCTGCATCTTTCTGAATTGCAGTTTTGTCCGGGTGCATCGCCAGGAGTGCGATTGCTGTATCGTATGGCAGCTCTGTTTGTAGCTTTCTGAGGACCCTCCAGACAGTCCTCCATGCGCCTGTGCCAGCTTGCATTCCCGGGGAGAGGGGTCTCGCTGCCCTGGTTGTGATGGCGCATGGAGTCCTGCGATCCTGTGAGGGGCCTCCCCAGCGCCGGGGCTCATCTGGGGTGGCCCCTCACCCTGCCACGAGCTTGGTCTCAGACCTGTCCTCAACGCATCCTCCGCCCTTCTCCAGTTCATCCTCAACGTCCGCCTGGATTACCGCATCTCCTACCTGCTGTCCGTCTTCAAGAAGGAGTTCGTGGAGGTGTTTCCCATGCAGGACAGTGGGGCTGATGGCACGGCCCCTGCCTTCGACTCCACCAGTGAGCCCCCGCCCCTCCCTTCACCCCAACTGCAGGCCTAGGCTGCATGACTTGACCCACCATAAGGGGCTGCGGTCTGGGGCCACCTCTGGCCAGCGCCCCTGCCCTGCCCTTGTTTCCCAGCCTCCAAGGGCCTTTCCTCCCCGTTGTCCCACTTGCCCGTCCCAGAGAGGGAGCAAGGCAGGGGTCATCCCCTCCAGTTCCTAAATGGGGAAACTGAGGCCCACAGGAGGCAGGGGCTTGCCCATGACTATCGTCAGTGAGAGGCTGAGTCAGGCCTGCTCCCCCAGCCAGGACCCCGCTCGCGCCTGCAGGTCTGTGGGCTGCCCCACGGGTCCCTGCCCTGGGCGGTTCCGCCTCCACCCCCAGGAGAGGCAGGCAGAGGGGTGGGGGCTGCCCGGCCAGTGTTGGGGTGAGGGTGGTCTCGGCGTCAGCCTGCTCCCTCTCCCTGTGCTCCCCGTTGTCCTGCGTGCAGACAGCCTCTAGCCTCCATCTGCCCCCTCTTACTCCCCGCAGCCGCCAACATGAACCTGGACCGCATTGGGGAGCACGCAGAGGCCATGTTTGGAGTGGGGTGAGGCTGGGGGTGAGGCGGAAGGTGTGGGTGGGGTTGGGTGGGTGATGAGGATGCAGGCTGGAGACCTTTCACTCTTAATCTTCCTGCAGACCCTTGCCAGGCCCTGGGGTAGAGGTCCCCCGGCTTTGTGCTCTGACTCTTCCTTGCCTGCCTAGACCCAGTGATACCGGGGCTCCTTGGGCCCCAGTGTCATTCTGGCCACCCCCTGGCTGCACTCAGGGCAGTTGTACCTGTTTATTCGTCAGGAGCTGGGCCAGGTAGCTGGAGGTGCCTCCCTGTGTCCACAGCAGGGAGGCCAGGCTGCTCTTCAAGGGGGTGGGCTTCACTCCAGGAGCTGGGGGCTCTTAACTATTTCTGTGCCGTACCCTTGGCGTCTGGTGAAGCCTTTGGCTCCCTTTCCAGGATGGAGTTTTTATTTTTTTAAATTTCTGGCACGCTGCGCAGCTTACAGGATCTTAGTTCTGCCACCAGTGATTGAACTCAGGCCCTCGGCAGTGAAAGCACGGAGTCCTAACCACTGGGCCGCCAGGGAGTTCCTAGAGTTGCATTTTAAAATTCAGAATGCAACGCACATGGGATTACTATTACAAAGGAAATCAGTGGCATTGGGATGCAGTTATCAAAATATTGGAGAAAACAAATTTGAAGTGACAGTTGTATATGTGCTTCTTTATTAACACATGAAATAACAATCTGCACCGGAGGTGTAATTAGTACCATTCCTTTGAAGTCGTGATGAATGTAAATGATATTTTGCAATTTCTGTAACAACTCTGAAGTGATAGGAAAGCATCTGTGATTTTTTTATTGGTGACAGAGTCACAAGTACTGCTCATTTTTCTCACCGAAGGAAACACTACATTTTGGTGAGAGGTTGGTGAAAAGAAAGATGAGCTTTCCCCTCGCCTCTGTTTGTGACCTGAGCCTCTTTCCATGAATCCCTGGTGGGGGGGGGTCTGTGGGTCCCCTGTGAGAGTCCTGGGCTTAGCTGCATCCCCGCAGGGCACCATGTGGCCCTCAGGGGACACGGCGATCCCAGAGGTGCTCACGGTGGTGGCTGTTTGCAAAGTCAGCAGGGGGACACGGTGCCCTGGCTGTCTGGAGGGTGGCAGGGAGCCTGCGTATCCCCTGACCGTCTCACCCGCCCCTCCCCGCAGGAAGACCAGCAGCATGCTGGAGGTGGACGACGAGGGTGGCCGCATGCTGCTGCGCGTGCTCATCCACCTCACCATGCACGACTATGCTCCGCTGGTCTCGGGGGCCCTGCAGCTGCTCTTCAAGCACTTTAGCCAGCGCCAGGAGGTCATGCACACCTTCAAGCAGGTGCGCTCCCCTCCCCCGACGGAGCATCCAGCCCTTGGGGAGGTGCTCCCCCCTCCCCTGATGGAGCATCCAGCCCTCGGGGAGGTGCTCTCCCACTTCCCCGATGGAGCACCCAGCCCTCGGGGAGGTGCTCCCCCCTTCCCCGGTGGAGCACCCAGCGCTTGGGGAGTAAGGCCTGAGAGGTCTTCCTGGGGGCCAGAGGGTCACCCGGCCCTGGCCACACACTGAGCGCTGGGTGGGGGAAACAAGGATGGGGCAGCTTGAGATGCATCCCTGGGGCTTGGCCTTGCTGAGCTCCTTGCAGGTGACACCGCCTTGAGTCTTGGCAACTTTAATCTCCTCTCAGCCTGACTCTAGGCCTTATGTCATGTCTTATGAGGCAAACAGCACATTCTAGATGCAAACTCTACCATGGGCACCTTTGCTATTTCGCATCATGCCTGGCATAAAGTCACCTCTTACCAAGGGGACTGGTTTGTCTCTGTGATGTCACGCAGTCTTGACAGCTCCCAGTGAGACGGCATTGGCGTTTAACAGGTGTGCTAGGCCCCAGGCGCTGAGCACTGGGTCTGCACTCGTGGAATTCTCCAAGCAGCCTGATAGTGGGGTTTCGACTCTCATTCCCGTTTCACAGATGGGGGAAATTGAGGCCCCGGGGAGCTTTCCTCCCTTACCCACGGACCCAGAGCAAGTGAGGTGGTGACGGAGTCAGGGTTCAGGTCCCAGCACTCGGTGATGTCAGTATGCTTTGCTCTGCCCTGTTCTGTGCTGTGTGAACAGGTGACAGGCCACAGCAGCATATGACATGAGCCAGTGAGTAACTGAAGCCAGGTGATGAGATAGCTCATGACCAGGGATGCAGGGAAGTCTGGCCAATCAGGGAAAGCCTCCTGGAGGCGGTGGACTTAGAGCAGAGCCATAAACACCAAGTCGGATCTGGCTCAATGGAGAGGAGAGGCCAGGAGCAGAGAGGCCTGGACAGGGCAGGTGCTGGGCGTCTCTGCGAGGCCGTGGACTTGGGGGTGCCCGTCTCAGCAGGCGTGCTTGCGGTCGACCTCCAGGTGCAGCTGCTGATCTCGGCCCAGGACGTGGAGAACTACAAGGTGATCAAGTCTGAGCTGGACCGCCTGCGGACCATGGTGGAGAAGTCAGAGCTGTGGGTGGACAAGAAGGGTGCCAGCAAGGGCGAGGAGGGGGAGGCCGGCCCCGCTAAGGACAAGAAGCAGGTGCGTGGGGTGTGGGGGCCAGGGCAGGGCCCTGGGAGGCCGGGCCTGGCTGACCCCGCTCCCCCGTTCCCCCAGCGGCCCACAGACGAGGAGGGCTTTCTGCACCCGCCTGGGGAGAAGAGCAGCGAGAACTACCAGATCGTCAAGGGCGTGAGTGGCCGCGTCCTGGGAGTGGGTCTGCGGGCCCCCTGC
Organism: Redunca redunca; assembly: GCA_006410935.1. Classification (NCBI taxonomy): domain Eukaryota; kingdom Metazoa; phylum Chordata; class Mammalia; order Artiodactyla; family Bovidae; genus Redunca; species Redunca redunca. The sequence continues at coordinate 15,350 of SJYQ01091702.1, read as the reverse complement.
CCTGGAGGCCCCATGCCACCTCTCCCGCCTCAACTCCAGCTGGCTTGCAGGAAATCCTCCAGCATTCCCGGAGTGTTAAACACAGCCCTGCCAATGTCCAGATGGAATTACTTTAAAGCTGAAGGAGTTCAGTGAAATTCCACTTCCCAGTCAAGTTGTTCTGCTGACTTTTGCGAGTGGAATCGGCTTTTCCGTGCTCGCAGCCTTGTTGTGTTGATCGGGTTCGGTGGCTGCAGCCCCCTTCCCTCTTCCTGGCCCCGTGGGAGCTGCGGCTCCGCTGCGGTTGGCCCCGGGGAAGCCTGAGGAAGTGGGCAGGGGCTCTGGGTTCACCCTACCCCCACCCTGCAGATCCTGGAGCGGCTGAACAAGATGTGTGGCGTGGGGGAGCAGATGAGGAAGAAACAGCAGCGGCTGCTCAAGAACATGGACGCCCACAAGGTCATGCTGGACCTGCTGCAGATCCCCTACGACAAGGTGAGCCCGACCTCTGACCTCTGACCTCAGGGCAGCTGCACCCTGAACCCAGACCCAACCCAAACCACACACTGACCCCTGATGCCGACCTGACCTGCCTCACCCTGACCTTTTACTTTGGCCTGCCCCACATACCGAGACCCTTGAATCCAATCTTAGTGTTCTTGACCTTTGACCTTCCACCCCTCATCTTGATCCACTTGGACCTTGAATTGACTCCCGCCTCACCCTGGTTCATGACCTTGACCCTAGCTTCTATTTCGCTCTCTGCGCTAATCCTTATACTCCAGCTTCATTAAAAACATTTTTTTAAATTTGGCTGTGCTGGGTCTTCACTGCTACGTGCCTTTTCTCTGGTTGTCGTGAGTGAGGGCTGCTCGGGCTTCTCGTTGCGGCGGCTTCTCTAGCTGAGAAGCGCGGGCTCCAGGGTGCTCTGCCTTCAGCAGCTGCAGCACCGAGTGTCAGTAGTTGCAGCCCCGGGCCCTGGAGCACGGGCTCAGTAGTTGTGGAGCATGGGCTTGGTTGCTCCTTGGCATGTGGGATCTTCCTGATCAGGGATCCAACCCATGTCTCCTACCTGGGCAGTGGATTCCTTACCACTGAGTCACCAGGGAAGCCCACCCTCAGCTTCATTTAACCTTTGACCTTCAGCTTCATTACCCTGACCTACATTGACCCCAGCCTTTCCTTGACCCCCGACTTTGAGTTTTCACCCTAGCCTTACCCTGGTTGTCCCCAAGCCCCCCTTGGCCTCTGACTCCAAACATAGCTTCATCTCAACCACAGACCCCTTCCTATGACTCATGGTGATCTTGATCCGCCCCCAGGTTTAAGGCTCTGACACCCACTCCGTGTTCACCTGACCTGACCCCTTAGCCCTGCTCCCCGACTCCATCCTCATCTCAGGCTCTGACCCTCAGTTCCTCCCACATCTCCGTCTCCTGACCCACCTTGAACCTGGCCACCTTGTGGTCCCAGTGCTGAGCCCTGACCCACCCCCACACTGGGCCTGGCCTGGGCACCCTCTCCTCTGCTCTCCACATCCAGGGCGACGCCAAGATGATGGAGATCCTGCGCTACACACACCAGTTCCTGCAGAAGTTCTGCGCGGGGAACCCCGGCAACCAGGCCCTGCTGCACAAGCACCTGCACCTCTTCCTCACGCCGGGGGTGAGGGCACGGGGCCAGGCGGCGGGCGGGGGCGAGCGCCAGACCCCCCTCTCTGATGGCCGCCCCACCCGCCCGCAGCTGCTGGAGGCGGAGACCATGCAGCACATCTTCCTGAACAACTACCAGCTCTGCTCCGAGATCGGGGAGCCCGTCCTGCAGCACTTCGTGCACCTGCTGGCCACCCACGGGCGCCACGTGCAGTACCTGGACTTCCTGCACACCGTCATCAAGGCCGAGGGCAAGTACGTCAAGAAGTGCCAGGACATGATCATGACCGAGGTGAGGGCGCGCCGGGGTGCTCCGGCAGCGGCCGGGTCACGGGGGCGCCGGGCTGCCGGGGGGACACGGGGACAGGACTGAGATGCTGAGGCTGGGGGAGCAGAACTCGGGCTGCGGCCTAACAGAGCTGGGCCTGCAGGAGCTCAGGTGCCTGGTGGAATTCAGGTCAGAGGCCTGAGAGAGCTCAGGCGCCCATTCCTTAGCTTGTCGTTCGTTGTTTTTGATTTACAAGTCACGGAGCACCTGATGCGTGCCAGGCGCCGTGCACCCCTGGGCAAAACCCCTCCAGTATGAGCTCCGCGGGCAGGAGCTGCAGCAGGGCCGGGTCACAGCCTTTGTGCGTGTTGCCAGGGCCCTGGTGTCTGGCGCATAGTAGGTGCTCAGTGAAGAAATGAAGAATGAGGGGCTGAGCCTAAATCTGGAACAGACATGCTCTCTGCCCCAGAGCCTCTTACAGCCTGGGGAGGGGTAGGGAGAGAAAGGAGCAAACGCCAGAGGAAGATGAGGAACTTAATCGGTGGGCCGTGGGGTCCGGGGGTGCCGTGCGGGGTTCGTTCCTGACTGCTGTTAACTGTGAAGAACAAACTTGCTGACGCGACAGGGACGCAGCTCCTGGAGGGTTTAAATTACAGCGGTAGAAGCACAGGGGAGAACAGCATGAGTCGGGCTTCCTGGAGGAGGCACCTCTGAGACAACCCCGAGTGGGATTTCTTTCCTTAGGAGAGGAAGGAGGTCCTTCCTGGGTCTGGGGTTCGATGTCCCAGCTGATGGCAGAGGGTCTGAGATACCAGCCTAGGGCCCCAAGGGCCAGGACACCGCAGATACTCAGACAGGGGAAAGTTTTTCTGTGTGTTGGGTGCAGGCCGGGCTCAGAGCCCCGGGCTTTCCCTGGGGAGGGCAGGTGAGGGCTGGGGCCCCGGGCCTGCTGGACCAAGGGGCCCGACGTGCCCTCTTCTCGCCCACAGCTGACCAACGCAGGCGATGACGTGGTCGTGTTCTACAACGACAAGGCCTCGCTGGCCCACCTGCTGGACATGATGAAGGCCGCCCGTGACGGCGTGGAGGACCACAGCCCCCTCATGTACCACATCTCCCTGGTGGACCTGCTGGCCGCCTGCGCCGAGGGCAAGAACGTCTACACCGAGATCAAGTGCACGTCCCTGTTGCCCCTGGAGGATGTAGTGTCCGTGGTGACGCATGAGGACTGCATCACCGAGGTGGGGGTGCAAGCGTGGGGGACCGGGCCGGGGCAGCCCCTCAGGGAGGGGAGGGACGGGGCTGGGAGGCCAGGAGGCGGCGGAGGGGGGGCTGGCAGAGGAGCCGGGGGAGGTCGGGCGGAAGCATGAGAAGGAGAGCCTGGCCGAGGCTGGGGCTGGGTGCCGTTGGCACCCTGACCTCCCAGCCCTGCCTGCGCAGGTGAAAATGGCCTACGTGAATTTTGTGAACCACTGCTACGTGGACACGGAGGTGGAGATGAAGGAGATCTACACCAGCAACCACATCTGGACCCTCTTTGAGAACTTCACCCTGGACATGGCTCGGGTACGTGCCTGTGGGAGCGTGGGCCCGAGCTGGCCCCTGGAGGGGGACCCGGCCGCCTCCGTCGTGGGGTGTGAGTGGAGAGGTCCCCAGGCATTGGTCTCTCCTACCCCAGGTTTGCAGCAAGCGTGAGCGGCGCCTGGCTGACCCCGCCCTGGAGAAGTACGTGCTGACCGTCGTGCTGGACACCATCAGCGCTTTCTTCAGCTCCCCATTCTCTGAGAACAGCACCTCCCTGCAGGTGGGCGCCTGCTGCTGGCGGCTTCAGGGCGGGGAGAGCCAGAGTGTGCATATTCATGTTTTCTTGCAGTGCGTTAGTTGTCAATGCTGTGTAACAAATTGCCCCCAAACCACAAAACATGCATTACCTCACAGTTTCTGTGGGTCGGGAATTACAGTGGGAACTGCCACAGATCAGGACTTCCTAGATTCACTTGGGTCTCGGGGTGGCCAGGGACACCTGGCGGCCGTTACCCACCGAAGACAAGGTGTGATGCTTACCACAGTGGCTGGCATTGCTGAAGCAGGGGAGTCGGCTGCAAAGACTCTTCCAAGTTGGCCTTGCTCCTCTGCAGAAGAGCTCTAGGCTGTGAACAGGTGTTGGACTTGGATGTCTGAGAGTCATAGCCCCCCAGTCAGTCCTCAGACTCGAGCCGGGTCACAGCCCCAGAGCCCCTTGAGGAAGGAGCCTGCTACCTAATTCATAAACACCAGAAGGACATGCAGGAAACCAATCAGAGGGCTGCCTGTAGGTAGAAGGGCTGAGGGTGGAGCAGGGATAGCGTGTCTTAGAGTAGCAAGAAAGTGCTGGGTCCCACTCTCCCAGCCAGCATGGGCTTGTTTGACACATGGGTTTGGTCCCTCGGACCCCTCTGGGACTTAGTGATATGTAGCAATTTTCCCTGTCTCTTATCAGCTATAAGGCAGAGAATGAGAGAGTGGGGTGAGAGGTTCACGGGTGGGGGCAAGACTCCCTGAAGTATTCCTTTTTAATTTGTATTTTATTATTTATTTCGGCTGTGCCATATGACTTGAGGGATCTTAGTTCCCCAATCAGGGATCAAACCCTGGTCTTGAGCAGTGAAAGCAAGGAGTCCTAACCACTGAACTGCCAGGGAATTCCCTAAGTGTTCCTTTTTATAGCTTTTTTGTTTAGAAGCATGTAAATATTTCCCCTTTCCACAGCATTTAATTTATTGGAAATTTTTTTAAAGGAAGAAAAGGGTCAGCAATAGTTATAAGCTCCAGGCCTGGACCGTGGGGAGTTCTCACAGGGCTGCCATGTACAGTTGGGCAGGTTGTGCATTGCTGAGAGGAAAGGGGGTGCTTTTTTCCAACTGGCACAAAGGCCTGTGGTAGCTCTTGGTGGTCCTGTCCCTCTCCCTACACCCAGACTCGGTGAGCCTGGGCCCGGGGCGCGGGGCTGCCCAGGGAGGAGGGCGGGCCGGGCTGCAGCAGCAGGCATGTTGGCTCTTGCAGACGCACCAGACGATCGTGGTGCAGCTGCTGCAGTCCACCATGCGGCTGCTCGAGTGTCCGTGGCTGCAGCAGCAGCACAAGGGCTCCGTGGAGGCCTGCATCCGGACCCTCGCCATGGTGGGTGAGTGTCCCGGGGCGCTGGGCAGCCCCCACCACCCCTCCCCTCCCCTGCCTCCGCCCCAGGGACGCCTGCCCTCCCAGGAAATACCTAATCCCCAAGTTCGTCCGTCAGCTGCTCCTAGGTGGTGCTCAGTAAGTCCTTCCTGGTGTCTTACTGGCATCTGGCAATCCAGAGAAGCTGTTTTCTGCACGGAGTCAGTTCCCCAGAGGAGAGTGCTGGGGAATATCCCCAAGCACAGTTTTTTGGGCTTACACATGGTCTCAGGCAGGAGGGAGGCTGTAGGTTGTTAGGGAGGTGGGTAGAGTGGAGGGGACGGGTCCGTGTGGAGCCAGGGTGGAAACAAAGAGACAAGAACTCTCTCTTTTTATCCCTGAAAGGGAAGAGGGCACCTCAATTCAAGTGGGGACCAGTGTGGGGGCCCCAGCACCCTCAGCCTTGCCCCCCTGAGCCTGGCCCTTCTGGCTGAGCCCCCGCCAGCCCTCCAGCGCCCTGACCTCTCTCCCCACAGCCAAGGGCCGGGCCATCTCGCTGCCCATGGACTTGGATGCCCACATCAGCTCGCTGCTCAGCAGTGGTGCCAGCTGTGTGGCTGCCGCCCAGCGGAATGCCTCCAATTACAAGACGGCCACGCGGGCCTTCCCCCGTGTCATGCCCACCGCCAACCAGTGGGACTACAAGAACATCATCGAGAAGCTGCAGGTGGGCGGGGCGCTGTGGCGGGGCTGCTTCTGGACGGGCCTGTGCTCGGGCTGCGTCCTTTCTGGACTGTCCATTTCCCCCCTGGAGGGAGCTGGCTAGCTTGTCTCATCCTGGGGGCTGCCAGGGGCAGGGGCTCCATTCCAGGGCTGGCGCTCACTGAGGGGGCTGGGACGCCTCTTGCTCGAGATGGCACCTTCGTGTTTCTGTATCACCCTGTACATTGTCTCACTGGCTCCCAGACGGGGCGTGGTGGGTCACTGTCCTGTTGCAGAAGACTGAGGCCCAGAGAGGGCGAGGAGCTTGCCCAGGTCCACACGGAGCTAGAGGAGGGGCTGGGGGAAAGGCCAGGGTGTGCTGGGGCTCCGAGCAGCCAGGTGTCCTGCTATGTGCCCGGCGGCTCTGTGGGCGCAGGGCCCTCAGATGAGGGCGGTCAGTCTTTGGGCCCTTTGGTGCTGGGGCATGGTGGTCATGCCCTGGTCATCTCTTGGGCCTGGGTGGCCTGCAGCTCGCCCAGCGGTGACCCCCCTTGCCCACCGCAGGACATCATCACTGCCCTGGAGGAGCGGCTGAGGCCCCTGGTGCAGGCCGAGCTGTCCGTGCTGGTGGATGTCCTGCACTGGCCCGAGCTGCTCTTCCTAGAGGGCAGTGAGGCCTACCAGCGCTGCGAGAGTGGGGGTTTCCTGTCCAAGTGAGTGCTGCTCCAGGGCCTGGGGGTGCAGGGCACAACGGCCCAGGGTGGGGAAGGCCTGGGGGGTTGGGGGCGGTGGCCGTGCGGGTAAGGGGCTGCCCCGAGCATGGCCCCCTCCGCTGTGGCCAGGCTGATCCAGCACACCAAGGACCTTATGGAGTCGGAGGAGAAGCTGTGCGTCAAGGTGCTAAGGACGCTGCAGCAGATGCTGCTGAAGAAGACCAAGTACGGGGACCGGGTGAGTGCCCGGAGGGCTGGGTACTGGGCGGGCCTGGCCACGGGGGGCTCAGGGCCAGGACTGCCTGGCTGGCTGGTAAAGGGTGAGATGGGCTGCCACGGGCCTTGCTCCCTTCCCTGCAGGGCAACCAGCTGCGCAAGATGCTGCTACAAAACTACCTCCAGAACCGGAAGTCCAGCTCGAGGGGGGACCTCCCGGACCCCATGGGCACCGGTCAGTCCTGCGTCCCCCCTGCTAGGCCTCTGGGGAGCCAGTTCACCCCAGGCCTTTCCTTCCCCTCCCTCCACGCTCCTCCCTAAGTGAGTTCCCCGCCTCCAGGCCTGGACCAAGATTGGTCGGCAATCGCAGCCACCCAGTGCCGGCTGGACAAGGAGGGGGCCACCAAGCTGGTGTGTGACCTCATCACCAGCACCAAGAACGAGAAGATCTTCCAGGAGAGCATCGGCCTGGCCATCCGCCTGCTGGACGGCGGCAACACCGAGATTCAGGTGTGCCAGTCGCTGAGGCCCTGTGGGCGGGCATCCAGCCCCAGGAGGCGGTGCCAGTCCGACTACTCGGCGGCTCTGCTTCCCGTGTCTGCTCTGTGTCACGTGGCCCTTTTCCATCCTGCACCCCTGCACTGCTCCATCCCGGCCTGGGCCTGTTGCCCACCATCTCTGCCTCAGTTATGTCCACTGTTCTTGCCTCTCAGCCTCTGCTCAGGCCTCCTTCCCTGCCCTCCCGCATGCTCCTTAGTCTTTGGTATCCAACTAAAAACCTGCTTTCTCCAAAAGCCCTCTCTGATGGTCTTACCTCTGTTCGTTTATTTGTTCATTCATTCTGGTAAGTTTATGTTGAGTGAGCACCTTCTGTGTGCCTGCCAGTGTTCTAGGCTCTAGGACAAAAGAGCCAGAAGCTATGTTCCCTTAGTTCTTGTATCCTAGTGGGGACAGCAGTCCCTACCTGCAGTCCCCATGTAATACCGAGAGCATGCTGGACGGCGATAATGCAGGAAGGGGGTTTGGGAGTGCCAGGCCAGGGGAGTCTTAGGAGGAGTCATCGGGAAGGCCCCTGGGAGGGGAACGTTTGAATGAGGACCTGGAAGTGAGTACGTGGAGAAGTGGGGCAGGGGGCAGGGGGCAGAGCAGGCTGCGGAAGCTGTGAAGGGGAAGTGGCTCCTGTGGCCAGAGCGGGTGGGGAGGGGTGGTAGGCACTGGGGTCGGGGGGTGGCAGGTCATTACATGGCCTCGTGGCCCCCTTGGGCCTGGGCTTGCCTCCCGGGAGATGGGGTAGCTGCAGGGTTTTGAGCAGAGAATGGATGTGACTTGGACTTCAGAGTGACCCCTCTGGCTGCTGTGTGGAGAACTGATGGGGAGCCAGAGCAGGTGTCAGTGAGCAGGAAGCTCGTGCAGGCCTCCACATGGCAGTCGCTAGCCCTCCCCCTCTACCTCTGCTGGTCTCAGCTGTCCCCACCCTGGCCTCAGGCACAGGGCACCGTGTCTCCCCCGCCTTGAGCTTGCAGCACAGGAGGGAGCCTTCTGGGACCGCACCCAGGCCCAGTGCTGAGGCACCCTGCCCCTCCATCTCCGCGTTCACCCCAGAAATCCTTCTACAACCTGATGACGAGCGACAAGAAGTCAGAGCGCTTCTTCAAGGTGCTGCACGACCGCATGAAGCGGGCCCAGCAGGAGACCAAGTCCACAGTGGCCGTCAACATGAGCGACCTGGGCAGCCAGCCGCGTGAGGACCGTGAGCAGGCAGACCCCACCTCCAAAGGTCAGGCTCGGGGGTGACTGACGGCCTGGGGATGCAGACTGGGGCGGGAGGCAAGGTGGGTGGGCTGAGTTGTGAGCGTGGGAACGGAGGGTGAGGGCGAGGGTCTGAGTGCTCCCAGCAGCCCCAGCCTCACCAGGCCTTACCCCGCAGGCCGTGTGGCCTCCTTCTCGATGCCCAGCTCCTCATCCCGCTATGCATTGGGCCCCAGCCTGCACCGGGGGCACGAGGTGGGTGAACGCGTACAGAGCAACGAGATGGGCACGTCCGTGCTCATCATGGAGCCCATACTGCGCTTTCTGCAGCTGCTGTGTGAGAACCACAACCGGGACCTCCAGGTGAGGCCCTGCCCCACCCCTTCCCTCCCCAAGCCCCC
>SJYQ01091701.1:24346-63333 GCA_006410935.1 Redunca redunca | reverse complement strand
GGACATATGTATATGACTGAATCACGTTGTTGTACTGCAGAAACCAACACAATTTTGTAAAGCAATTATCCTCCAATTAAAAGTAAAAAAAATATATAGAGTGTTTAGTATAGTACCTCAGGACATAAGTTCTCCAAAAAATGTTAATTTTCTCTTGCTTTCACTATAACTTGGATAATTCACCCTCTCCTGAACCTCCCTTTCCCCATCTGTAATCTGGGGCCATGATTTTGAGAGCTTCCCTGGTGGCTCAGTGGTAAGAATCCACCTACCAGTGCACGAGATGCAGGAAATGCGGGTTTGATCCCTGACTTGAGAAGATCCCCTGGAGGAGGAAATGGGAACCCACTCCAGTATTCTTGCCTGAAAAATCCCATGGACAGAGGAGCCTGGTGGGCTGTGGTCCACTGGGTCGCAAAGAGTCAGACACGACTGAGCACGCGCGCACACACACACACACACACACACACACACACACACACACACGATTCTGAACCACTTAGTTCACAACACGTCTGTGAGAATCAGATGATCTGCATGCTTTGTAAACTGAAAAAACTCAACCAAGGTTATCATAATAACGATGCTTATTCCCAATGTGACTGGTCTCTGCAAAGCTGCCCTCCATAAGACATTACCTTAGAGCCCAGGATGTTAGCTCCTCCTCCTGTATCTATTCCCAGACCTCTTCCTGAGACTTTGAACGAAGAGAGTGAGGCTGAAAGTGGCTGAAAGGAATATGAAACACAAAACTGCTTAACATTCAAGCCTAAGAATCACAAAAGCAGGCAGCAAACTCAAGTTTATGTACTTGTCAGGCGTGCCTATCTTCTTAGTAGGAAAACCTTTGCCCCTCTTCGAAAACCTTTGCCCCTCTTCCCAGCTGGCTCGTTCGCATCACCTCTGTGCCAGCCACAGCACTTCACCTACTTAGAACCTTCTGGACCCCACAGCCTCCCTCCCATGGCAATCTCATACCTGTTTCAATTTATGTCGGGGATAAAGTTGGAAAGACAAAGAACTGCCACTTTCACATTGGCAAAGAAGATTTATTGAGTACATGCCAGACATGAGGCACTGGACTAAATGAAGAGGAGAGCAAAATAAACACAATGACATCCTCAGAGCTTACTATTTAAGAGGGAAGATTACTTTGTGGGTCCAAGTAATCACAAAATGAATAGTTCACTACAGTCTGCTGTGTGCTACAAAAGAAGTGTACATTGTTAGGAAAATGAAAGCTGACCAGAGGAAGTGTGGCTTTGCAGCCCTCGTTTTGACATCTTGCTAAGCTTGAGAGCTTCTGAGTTGCCCAAGTTCCTCTGTACTACAGGTGCACCCAGTAATTGTGGGATAAAAACGTGAGGTACCTGTAAGAGTCCTCTGGGCTGCGAACATCACAGTAAGCCACCTATGTACTTAGGTTGTACATGTATGCTACTGCTTCTAGGATCCCTAAAAGAAATTTGCCCATGTAATAGTTTGTTCCACTTAAAGGAAAAATATGTTATTTCTTTAAATGTATATTTCAACCCAGCAAGGTCTTTTAGCAGCAGGTCTGAGTCAGAGCTCTGATAAAAGAGAAGACTTGTTTTCCTTCACTTTCTGGGGCATTTTCAAAGGTCCAGAACTCTTTCATCTTGTTTTATATATATTTTCAAAACATCCCTATCCTTGGCCTCTTAATTGCAGTCTTCTGCATGTATGTTGGTTTGATCCTGCAAAAGACTGCTGCTTCTCCACCCAACTCACCCTGTAACATCATGCCACTGTGTTTTCATAGTCTGATTTTGAAAATATAAAGCCTTCTTATTTTGTGACTCTAAAATATTCAAACATATGGTCTATATGAAATACATGAAAAATTTGCATGGTATGTTAAGAAAGCTTTTAAAACTTTAAATATTTTATAGTAGACAAGGCAGGCATGTATGTATATACATAAACATGTGCTAAGTCACTTCAGTCATGTCCAACTCTCTGTCCATGGGATTTTCCAGGCAAGAATACTGAAGTGGTTTGCTGTGCCTTCCTCCAGAGGATCTTCATGACCCAGGGATGGAACCCATGTCTCTTATGTCTCCTGGATTGGCAGATGGGTTCTTTCCCACTAGCGCCACCTGGGAAGCCTGTGCATAAACCTAAGTATCTTAAATAGTTTCTATCAGTTCAGTTCAGTTCAGTTGCTCAGTCTTGTCCGACTCTTTGAGACTCCATGAATTGCAGCACACCAGGCCTCCCTGTCCATCACCATCTCCCGGAGTTCACTCAAACTCACATCCATCGAGTCGGTGATGCCATCCAGCCATCTCATCCTCTGTCGTCCCCTTCTCCTCCTGCCCCCAATCCCTCCCAGCATCAGAGTCTTTTCCAATGAGTCAACTCTTCGCATGAAGTGGCCAAAGTACTGGAGTTTCAGCTTTAGCATCATTCCTTCCAAAGAACACCCAGGACTGATCTCCTTTAGGATGGACTGGTTATATCTCCTTGCAGGCCAAGGGACTCTCAAGAGTCTTCTCCAACACCACAGTTCAAAAGCATCAATTCTCTGGCACTCAGCTTTCTTCACAGTACAACTCTCACATCTGTACATGAACACAGGGAAAACCATAATCTTGACTAGATAGACTCTCCACAGAACCACTGCTGGCATGAGAGAAGACCACTATTTTATCTTGCATAAGCACAACCACATACTGCTCTAAAAATGAGAAAGAATACGTTTATGAAAGATAATACTTGAGCAATCAATCAGCCTGAAAATCAGACAGAACCATCTCCCTTCTCTGTAAAAACTGTGATTGATTTGTTAGTAGCCATAACTAATGTGAGTTTGTCTTACGACTTAGCCTGGAATCTTCCTTAAACTTATTGTGTGCACAAATCATTAAATCCAGGCGAAAGGTATTCAGTTATTAGATAACCAAAACCTTAGAATTGCCCTGCAATTGTTCCATATACTTCCCTAAAATTGACAAAGTAAATACTGAAAGCAGCTATTAAGGTCTTCTACAATTGTTGTGTTAGATGATCAGTCATGTCTGACTCTGTGATCCCATGGAATTTAGCCTGCCAGACTCCTTTGTCCATGGGATTTCCCAGGCAAGGATAGGGGAGTGGGTTGCCATTCCCTTCTCCATGGGATCTTCCCGACCCAGGGATTGAACCGTGTCTCCTGCATTGCACTCAGATTCTTTACCATCTGAGCCATCAGGGAAGAAACTTTATTTCCATGTTCATTAGCTTTCCATGCTCAAGTCTTAAAAAAAAAAAAGTTTTAGATATGACAGCAGCCTTTTCTCCACCACAGAGACTTGTTCTGAGCCAACAGAACTCAGATCCCACCTTCCCCTCTTGCCTCCCAGACCAGGCCCGAGAGGAAGTGGGGTGGGGCGGGGGCCACCGGGGAGAAGCCAGTTTTGCTCAGGAAACTCACTAAAGTGAAGTTTGGTATTTGTGAATTTAGAACAGACTGTTCTTCCTCCAGGAATGGTCTGTTTCATAACCAAAACTATAAATGATACTGGAGCCAAATTTCTTACTTTTCAGACATCTTATAATTTAAACAAATCGCCTTGGGTTTGTGAAATGCATCTTTTTTTGCTTTCATTAGGAGACATTTATAGATTATTTTCACCACATCTACAATGCTCATCATGATTATTCAGTGGAGTAAATCTGAAATAAATCAGGAAAATAAATCTAGGTTATTCCTGTAGGGTTTGATAGTACGATGGATTCATTTTTAGAATCTCCAACCCCCTGTTTGATTCATGGACTGGAATTTCTCCACTGTTGTCTATAAATAGCAGCCCATGTCTGTAAATACATGAGTGTATTTTCATCTTGACACTTGGTAACTTACGTCATATTTGAGGACATCTAACATTTGTTAGCCTTTTTAATTTGGAACTTGTGTGTCTGTTTGGACACAAGCATCAGGAATAAGTTATTTTTTGACATGTTTAAGGATGTTTCAAGAAAAAAACACTGCCAGATTTTTTTTTTTACATGGTTGGTGGTACATGAAGTCAATCATAAAATTGCATTCAAAAATTCTGGAAACTGGAAAATAAAATTGCTGAGAATGACACATTGGGTTATATGCTCTAACGCAATGCACACAACAGGTTAGAGGAAAGCAATGCAAAGTCACGTTTAAAAAGGCAGGTCCCCAAGCCAAGACTTGACTGCACGTTGACTGAAGGAGGGTAATAACGTACTAAGAATTAACAGCTCATTGTGGGTGGAAGATGGAGAGGACTGGGTCAGCCTTAGGAAGTGGAAAGGCAGGTTGGTTTTGCAGTGGCTCTCCACCATAAGCCCAGGAGACCAAAGTCAGGTCTGCTTTGCTCCAAGCAGCAGGTGCCACTCTGTGTAGCTGGAGATGGGCGCATTCATTGTATCAAGCACCACGACTTTGTCCATTAACATCCTGAGTTGCCATGTCCCTCATTCCCACATGTTGTATTCCTTATATAGCATGACAATGTGATGGGGGAACATACCCATCTATCCCATAGATAGTTTTGTGTCAGAGTATAAATTAATAAATAGGTTTGGGGCTTTTTTTTCTGCCTTGGTCTGTGAGTTTTATTCATGCTAACTTCCTGTTAGAGATGATTCCATTCTCAATGTACCACTGTATTAAGTTTCTATAACAATAAAACCTCAGACAGTGATGAATTTACCTACATCATACTGCTTACCCGCCTCCTATGAAACCTGTATGCAGGTCAAGAAGCAACAGTTAGAACTGGACATGGAACAATGGACTGGTTCCTAATTGGGAAAGGAGTACATCAAGGCTATATATTGTCACCCTGCTTATTTAACGTATCATGAGAAATGCTGGGCTGGATGAAGCACAAGGTGGAATTAAGATTGCCAAGAGAAATATCAATATCCTCAGATATGCAGATGACACCACTCTTATGGCAGAAAGCAAAGAGGACCTAAAGAGCCTCCTGATGAAGGTGAAAGAAGAGAATGAAAAAGCTGGCTTGAAACTCAACATTCAAAAAACTAAGATCTTGGCAACCAGTCCCATCACCTCATGGCATATAGATGGGGAAACAATGGAAACAGTGATAGACTTTGTTTTCTTGGGCTCCAAAATCACAGCAGATGATGACTGCAGCCATGAAATTAAAAGATGCTTGTTCTTGGAAAAAAAGCAATGACAAACCTAGACAACATATTAAAAATCAGAGATATTACTTTGCCTACAAAGGTCTGTATAGTCAAAGCTATGGTTTTTCCAGTAGTCATGTATGGATGTGAGAGCTGGACAATAAAAAAGGCTAAGGGTCAAAGAACTGATGCCTTCAAACTGTGGTGCTGGAGAAGTCCCTTGAACTTCAAGGAGATCAAGTCAGTCAGCCCTAAAGGAAATCAACCCTGAGTATTCATTGGAAGGACTGATGCTGAAGCTGAAGCTCCAATACTTTGACCACCTGATGCGAAGAGCTGACTCGTTGGAAAAGACCTGATGCTGGAAAAGATTGAAGGCAGGAGGAGAAGAGGATGACAGAGGATGAGATGGTTGAATGGCATCACTGACTCAATGGACATGAATTTGTGCAAACTCCAGGAGATGGTGAAGTACAGGGAAGCCTGGCGTGCTGCAGTCCATGAGATCACAGAGTCAGACACAACTGAGTGACTGCACAATAGCATACTCCTGATGGGAATGATGATGACCGGTGAGCCTTCCCTCACCCCACGAGTATCAGCCTTCACTTGTCTAAAGCACACAATGTATGGGAACGAGGCTTTCTCAGATGCCTGTGGTTCTTATCTCCCTCCCAGTTCTTCATCCCTGTATCAGTTTGTTCAGCCCTCATCTTTACCATCAAAAACAGGATGAATATTTACTGCAGGAGGCAGGAAGTTAAAGCTCTAGTTACAATCCTGATACTTTCTGTGTGACCTTGGAAAATCGTATAACCTTAATCATTTTGTCTGTAAAATTGGAGATTAATAAAGACTATCCGTATGTAAGTTCATGGACTTGGATCAGAGACTCTTAAAGTCTCTGCCAGTTACAGGATCTGCTACTTTATCTGCTTACTTTCTTTTGTGAATTATAAATTCTGTGGATTTTTCCCAAAGGCTAATATAAACATATCTGCACTTACATAGTATACATGAGGAGTGATATGATTTTGTGTTTCCCCCAACACTTTAAAAACAGATCTCATAAATTCAGAGTTGCATAACACTCTATAAGATAAATGGGAAACAATTTCCTGCATAGTACATAACTGAGACAAAGATTAGAAATGGAGATATTTTTTGTTTTGAGAGTGATGTGCTTGACTGATTGTCAGCTCCTTATGACCTGAAACCAAAATCCTTGCATTTCTGACTCCTCCCACCCCGTATCCATCACCCTCTCCTTTAGCTCCACCTGCTGTTTCACGGTGTGAGACTTGCCTAGTCACCTAGAAAGTACCTGGAGGAAAAGCACTCCGGAACTGTGGTAGAACCACATGAAATTCTCAGTCTGAACTACAGCCTCACTGTTCAAGAAACGGAGCCTCCTACGACAGCACTGCCAGAGTATCACACATCCTGCTAACAAGGACAGCATGTACCAGACACCAGGCTTCGTGCTGACACTTAATCCTCACTACAATTTAATAAGGTTGATACTATTGTTATTTTTTTTTTTTTTTAACAGAAAAGAATCTAAGGCACAGAAAGCTTCCATTGCACAGCAAATGAGCAACTGAAGCATGGCTTGAAAGCAGGCAGTCTGATCGCAGAACCCACTTTCTTCACACAAAGCTCTACTGCCTCCTAGTGGTAGTTAGCCATCCTTTGACCACGAGCCTCAGACTCCCTGGTGATGCTGATTAAATGCAGTTTCTTGGGTCATTCCGGGTGTGTTGATTCAGAATCCTGCTATAAATAGAGTTTTCAACATGCTTCACTAGGGAGAAGTCAGAGATGAGATCCTTAGCAGAAGCAATATGCACTTAAATTAGAAGTATTCAAAAGTCATGATATTATTTAATTTTTGACTGCATTGGGTCTTCATTGCTGCACGTTGGCTTTCTTTGTTTGTGGCAAGCGGGGACCACTCTCTAGTCATGGAGTGTTGGCTCAGTAGTTATGGCACACAGGCTTAGTTGCTCCACAACATGTGAGATCTTCCCGAACCAGGGATCAAACCCATGTCACCCTGCATTGACAGGCAGATTCTTAACCACTAGGCCACCAGGGAAGTCCATGAAATTATCCTTTAATGAACCAGTTTTTTTTTTTAAGTGTGCAGATAACCCAAAAGAGGAAAATAGCATTTCTAAATAGCAAGTTAATTGGTATTTGTGTAATTGCTTTAGGACAATCTTCCCAAAATAAAATGAAAACAAATGTTATGGTGTGTAAATTTTTTCCAGTCACCCTATATAGTACACAATTTATGAGTCTTGACAAATGCATACAACTCTCTGTGTGTGTTAGCCGCTCAGTTGTGTCTGACTCTGCGATCCTATGGACTGTAGCCCACCAGGCTCCTCTACCCATGGAATTCTCTAGGCAAGAATACTGGAGTGGGTAGCTATCCCCTTCTCCAGGGGATATTTCCAACCCAGGGATCGAACCTGGGTCTCCTGCATTGCAGTCAGATTCTTTACCGTCTGAGCCATCAGGCAAGACCACCTACTGTTGTTCTTTAGTTACTAAGTCACGTCCAGCTCTTTGCAACCGCATGGACTATACCCCGCCAAGTTCCTCCGTCCACAGGACTTCCCAGGCAAGAACGCTGGAGTGGGTAGCTATTTCCTTCTCCAGGGGATCGTCCCGACCCAGAAATCGAACCCGAGTCTCCTGCTTCACAGGCAGATTTTTTACCTCTGAGCCCCCCAGAAGCATCACTTAGAATATAACACATCCTTTTTCACCAGGAAATGCTAGTTCTGGGTGTGGGGATCAGGGAGGGTCTGCAGGCCACCAATTCTGGTCAGAGGCTTGGTTACGTAGCCAAGGTAGAAGGGTAACAGATAGATCATCTCGCATATTCCAAGCTCTTGTATAGTCCAATGACCTCAACTGTACTAAGAGAAGCAATTTCAACATTCGGCTAGGCTAAGGCTCATTAGAAATCAATGATTTGAAAAAGCAAAACATAAAAACTAATGAATTCAGTACATAATTTTGTTTTTTACAATTGCCCTTGTGTACCTTTTCATTGTATTAACTGACACTTCATTTCATGTAACAAAGGTAATCCCAGGTAAATTTCTTGTTGATGCTTATTTTTCCAAATTCTCAATTTTTCCAGCATTTGTAGAAAAAGCAAGAGAATTCCACAAAAACATCTATTTCTGCTTCATGGACTACACTAAAGCCTTTGACTGTGGATCACAACAAACTGGAAAATTCTTAAAGAGATGGGAATACCAGACCACTTCCTGACAAACCTGTATTCAGGTCAAGAAGCAACACTTAGAATCAGACATGGAACAACAGAGTGGATCCAAATTGGGAAAGGAGTACATCAAGGCTGTATATTGTCACCCTGCCTATTTAACTTATATGCAGAGTACATCATGTGAAATGCAGGGCTGGATGAAGCACCAGGTGGAATTAAGATTTCTGGGAGAAATATTAATAACCTCAGATAGGCAGATGACACCACCCTTATGGCAGAAAGCAAAGGGGAACTAAAGAGCCTCTTGATGAAGGTGAAAGAGGAGAATGAAAAAGCTGGCTTAAAGCTCAGCATTCAAAAAACTAAGATCATGGCATCTGGCCCATTCACTTCATGGCAAATAGATGGGGAAACAATGGAAACAGTGATAGACTTTATTTTCTTGGGCTCCAAAATTACTGCAGATGATGACTGCAGCCATGAAATTAAAAGACGCTTGCTCCATGGAGGAAAAGCAATGACCAACCTAGACAGCATATTAAAAAGCAGAGACATTACTTTGCCTACAAAGGTTTGTAATAGTAAGTTATAGTTTTTCCAGTAGTCATGTATGGATGTGAGTTGGACCATAAAGAAGGCTGAGAGGGGTGGGGGGAAAAAGAAAAGGCTGAGCACTGAAGATTTGATGCTTTTGAACTGTAGTTGGTGAAGACCCTTGAGAGTCCCTTGGACTACAAGCAGATCAAATCAGCCAATCTTAAAGAAAATCAATCCTGAATGTTCATTGGAAGCACTGATGCTGAAGATGAAGTTCCAGTACTTTGGCCACCTGATGCAAAGAGCCGACTCATTGGAAAAGACCCTGATGCTGGGAAAGATTGAAGGCAGGAGGAGAAGAGACGACAGAGGATGACATGGTTGGATGGCATCACCGACTCAATGAACATGAGTTTGAGCAAAGTCCGGGAGATGGTGAAGGACAGGGAAGCCTGGTGTGCTGCAGTCCATGGGGTGGCCAAGAGTCTGACACAACTGGGCAACAACCAGCATTTATAACCTTTAAACAAGTTTTCAGTTTGGTATCACTGATGTTCTGTAAATAATGAAGTTCAAGAAACATTTTATCTCAGTTAAAAAGTATTCTGAACTCTCCTTGAAGTTGTCTCCGAATACCTCGGCAAAGAGTCATTTCAGTGTATTCTCTGGGGCCTAATCAGAGCTGAGCCTCTACTGCAAGCTTCACTTCATTCACACTTAGCAGGATGTGGCCTGTCTGATGCTGGATCAGTGTTGCTCTCTGCCTATAGCCTTCCCAGCATATTTATCTGTATAGGATTTTTCCTCAGAGTGGATTCTCTTGTGTTTATTGAGATTTGAAG
This sequence comes from Redunca redunca, assembly GCA_006410935.1. NCBI lineage: Eukaryota > Metazoa > Chordata > Mammalia > Artiodactyla > Bovidae > Redunca > Redunca redunca. Next base: position 53,574 of record SJYQ01091701.1, on the reverse strand, counting down.
CTGAAGGCTTGCCCACATGCAGAACATTTGAAAGGTTTCTCTAGTGTGTGGATTTTGAGATGATGCATAAATAAGACCTGACTTCTGACTGAAGGCTTTGCCACACTCTCGATTCTCCAGGCAAGAATACTAGAGTGGGTTGCCATGCCCTCCTCCAGGGGATCTTCACAACCCAGGGATCGAACCCAGGTCTCCTGCATTGCAGGAAGATTCTTTACCTCCTGAGCCACTGGGGAAGCCCCTTCACAAGTGAAAACCATCTTTCTGAACATCAGGGAATTCACAACAAGGAGAAGCATTCGCTGATGTTCAGAAAGATGGTCTCCGCTTGTGAAGGGGCTTCCCCAGTGGCTCAGGTGGTAAAGAATCTTCCTGCAATGCAGGAGACCTGGTTCGATCCCTGGGTTGTGAAGATCCCCTGGAGGAGGGCATGGCAACTCACTCTAGTATTCTTGCCTGGAGAATCCCATGAACAGAGGAGCCTGGTGGGCTATGGTCCATAGGGTCCCAAATATATCAGGCATTGTGAAGGCCTTGCCACATTCAGGACATCGGTAGGTCTTATCCCCCATGTGGATTCTTTTGTGATTTCTCAAGCTAGTTAATTGTGTGAAGGTCTCCCCACACTCATCACACATATGTTTTCTTGGTTTAGGAGGGTTTCCATGCTTCCCTCCTAACTTGTGTTTGTTAAGCCTGAGTGCTGACTGAGGGCCTCACCACACTCATCACATTTTTGGGCTTCTCCCCAGTGTGACTTCTCTGAGGAATGATCAGGGTTGAGTTCAATCGAAAAGTTTTTTCATACTCACCACATTTGTAAAGTTTTTTCCCTGAGTGAATTCTGTGATATATTACAGGTTCTGAGCTCTGACTAAAAGTTCACCCGCATACAGGTCATCATTCAGAAAGTTTCTCTCCAGTGTGGATTCTCTGGAGTTGGTTAAGTCCTGCATACTCAGTGAAGGCTTTTGCACATACTTTACATTCACAGAGTTTTTCTTTACTGTGAATCCCCTGATGTTCAGTAAGATTTGAACGCTGCCACGACAATCAAAATGCAAAGTACTTCCATTGCCTAAAATCCCTGTGGCCCTTTGTAGTCAGCCTGTCTCCCCGCCTTCAGGCCCTGGCAACCACTCACGCGTTTGCTGCCCGGATAGTTTTGCCTCTTCCAGAATGTCACGTAAATGGAATCATACAGTAGATAATCTTTAAGTCTAACTTCTTTCACTTAGCAGAATGCATTTGACATTCATTTATGCTGTCATTGGTATCAGCAGTATCGCTTTTTCATTGACCTGTAGCATTCCACTGAGTAGATGTACCACTCCTGGTGTACCAGTTGACCAGCTGGAGGACACTTGTTTCTAGTTTGGAGGGGGATAATTGTAAAGCCATAAACAAATGTGTATATATTTGGAGTGAACATAGTTTTTCTTTCTTCTGGGCAAATAGCTTGCAGTGGGAATTCTGCAGTACATGTCAAGTGTATTTTTAAATTTATAAGAAGCTGCCAAAACTGTTTTCCAGAGCAGCTGGACCATTTTAATTCTACCAGGAAGCATGAGCATTCTGGGTGCTCCACCATCTTGTCAACATGCAGTATTATTAGCTTGTTTTTTAAAATTCTGTTCATTGAAATGTGGATTTCCTTTCTTTTTTTTTTCCATGCCACACAGCTTGCAGGATCCTATTCCCTGACCAGGGATCAAACCCGGGCCCACAGCAGTGAAAGTACAGAGTCCTAACCACTGGACTGCCAGGGAATTCTCATATTATTAGCTTTTATTTTAGCCATTCTAATAGTTACATAGTGATATCTCATTGTGGTTTTTAATTTGGATTTTCCTAATGACCAATAATGTTAAACACCTTTTCTTGTACTCGTTTTCCATCTGTGTATCTTCTTTGGTGGAATGTCTGTTCAAGTATTTGTCCATTTTTAAAATTAGGTTGTTTGTTATCTGTTCATTAGTTGTGAGAGTTATTATTCTACCTGCAAGTCCTTTAAAAAAGCTGAACTTTGAAAATATTTTTTCCCAGTCTATGGCTTACCGTTTCTTTTTCTTAACTATCTTTCAGTGGGGCCTCTCTGGTGGCTCAGTGATGAAGAATCTGCCCACCAATGCAGGAGATGTGGGTTCAGTCCCTGGATAGGGAAGATGCCCTGGAGAAAGGCATGGCAACACACTTCAGTATTCTTGCCTGGCAAGTTCCATGAACAGAGGAGCCTGGCAGGTTACAGTCCATAGGATCACAAAGAGTTGGACACAACTGAAGCGACTTAGCATGTATGCATGCAGCTGGAGGTTTGTACCTTTTGACCACCTTCATCCAATCCCCACTTCCCCTTCCCCTCCACTATCTCCGATAACCACAAATCTGATCTCTTTTTCCATGAGGTTGTTTGTTGCTTTTGAATTATACTTGATATGCAACACTATGTCAGTTCCTGGTATACAGCATAGTGATTCTATATTTCTATACACTTCAAAATGATCACCATGATAAATCTAATTACCACCTGTCACCATGCAAAGATATTACATAATTATTGACTATGTTCCCCACACTGTACATTTCATATCCAACACTAATTTATTTTGTAATTGAAAGTTTATAAGTTTATATCTTTCAATCTTTGCCTATTTCTCTTCTCCTCCATCTCCCCCCTCTGGCAACCACCCATAGATTGTTTTGACTGTTCAGGGTCTTATGTATTTTCATACAAATTTTCGAATTATTTATTCTAACTCTGCAGAAAATACCATTGGTATTTTGATAGGGGTTGCAATGAATCTTGATAACTTTGGTTTGGTCAGAAATATCAATAACCTCAGGTATGCAGATGACACCACCCTTATGGCAGAAAGTGAAGAGGAGCTAAAAAGCCTCTTGATGAAAGTGAAAGAGGAGAGTGAAAAAGTTGGCNTTTACTGTAGAATAGTATTTGACGGGTTATGTGTATCACAGTTTATTTAACTATTTTCCTGTTGGAGGACATCAGAGCTGTTCAGTTTGGGGCTACTATGGATAGAGCTGCTATGAATAGTCTTTCACAGGTTATTGTCTAAACATAATGTTTTTGTTTCTCTGGGATAAATGCACAAGAGTGCAATTGCTGGTTTGCATGACAATTGCATGCTTAGTTTTAATAAGAAGCTGCAAAACTGTATTCCACTGGCATTACCATTTTACAGTCCTACATAATGTATGAGGGATCCTCATTTACCTTTTAAAGTGATTGAAAATAAGAAAAAATGTCTTTTATACTTATCTTCATTTTAATCACTTTCAGAGATTTTCATTTCTTAGTAAAGATCCAAGTTTCTACCTGGTAACTTTCTTGAGCATTTCATATAATGCAGGTCTGTTCGTACTGAATTCTCTCAGCTTTTGTCTGAAAAGTCTTTATTTCACCTTAACTTTTAAAGACATTTACACTGTGTATAAAATTCTGGGTTAACAGATATTTTTCTTTCAAAATTTTCAAGATGTCATTCCATTGTCTTAAGTCTTACATAGTTTCTGACTTACAGTCTGCTGTTGTTAATTTTGATTTTTATTCCTCTGTTTGTAACATGTCTTATTTCTCTAGCTGCCTTCAATAATTCATCCTGGTTTTTATCAGTTTGAATATGATGTGTCCCTCATATTGATGTGTCCATCATATAACATGGTTTTGCCTTATAAGTTTGTTTGTATATTTATCCTGGTATTTTATTTATCCTGGTTCTCTGAGCTACTTGGATCTTGAGTTTCTTGGTTTGCTGTCTTTCTTTATGTAAAAACAACAAACAAATAACAAGCTCTTGATTATTGTTTCTTTAAATATTTCTCGTGAGCTGGTCTCTTTTTTTCTTTTCTTTGGCATTTCATTCAAATGTATGTTTGCTCCATATTGTCCCAAATATCTTGGGTATTCTATTTTCTCTGTCTCCTCTTTCCGTGTGTGTGTTTCAGCTTGAATACAGGTATATTTTGGCGATCTTGTGGATTTAGTTCCAGATCACCATAATAATGTGAATATCACATGAATTTTTTGGTTCCCCAGTGAATCTAGAAGTTATGTCTACACTATGTGAAAGTGAAAGTGTTATTCATTCAGTCATGTCCGACTCTTGGTGACCTCGTGGACTGAAGCCTTCCAGGCTCCTCTGTCCATGGAATTCTCTAAACAAGAATACTCTAGTGGTTGCCATTTCTTTCTTCAGGGCATCTTCCCAACCCAGGAATTGAACTGAGGTCTCCTGCATTGCAGGCAGATTCTTTACTGTTGAGCTACTAGGGAAGCATACTATACTGTAGTCTATTAAATATATAATAACATTATATCAAAAACTCAATGTACACACTACTATATATAAAATAGATAACTAATAAGAACCTACTGTATTACAGAGAGAACTCTACTCAATACTCTGTAATGACTTATATGGGAAAAGAATCTAAAAAAGAGTAGATATACATATAACTGATTCACTCACTGTACACCTGAAACTAACAACATTGTAAATCAACTAAATGCATACATGCTAAGTCACTTCAGTCGTGTCCGACTATTTGAGGCCCTATCTACTATAAGCCCCCCAGGATCCTCTGTCCATGGGATTCTCCAGACAAGAATAGTGGACTGGGTTGCCATGCCCTCCTCTGTAAGGCATCTATACTCCAATACAAGTTTTTTTAAAACCCTATATACATAATTTAAAAACACTTTATTGCTAAAAAAATTCTAACCATTATCTGAGGCTTCAGAGAATTGTAATCTTTTTGCATAGTAATATCAGAGATCACTGACCACAGATCACTATAACAAATATAACAATGAAAAATTTAGAAATAATATAAGAATTACCAAGAAGTGAGAAAATGCTTCTGGGAAAATTATGCTGATAGACTTGCTTGTCTCAAGGTTCCCACAAAACTTCAATTTATAAAAAGAGCAGTATCTGTGGAGTGCAATAAAGTGAAGCACAATAGACTGAGGTATGCCTGTAATTTCCATTGATGTATCTTCAAGTTCACTGATTCTCTCCTCACATGATACACTGCACATTACAGTTTACACAAATACAAATTTCTTCACAATCCTTAGCTTCCCTTTTAAGATTAACTGCTGGAAGATAATGCCATCAACATCACCATCTCTGGCCTTCCCCATCTCCAGGCCCTGATAGAACTTTGCTGATTTCAGGGAAAGCAAAAAGGAAACAAAATCAGGAAGTGTACCATTTTGCACTTTTTTACTGCAAAGGCCTGGCTTGAATCAGAGAACTCAGAATATGAATCAGGTCTATTCCACCTACACCCCTTACACTTCTTATTGAACATGCCCACCCACAGACCAAGTAGCAGCAACACAGACAGTATTTTTGTGAAGTACACGCAGTGGTAAGCTAGCTGATGAGAGCCATTGCTAACTTTTCAGGAATTCTCAAGCTGGATTTTAAAATAGCCATTATTTTAAAATTATATATAAACTTATGCATGGATACGTGCTTAGTCACTCAGACATGTCCAGCTCTTTGCAATCCCATGGACTATAGGCTCCCAGGCTCCTCTGTCCATGGAATTCTCCAGGCAAGAATAGTAGAATGGGTAACCATATCCTTCTCCAGAGGATCTTGTCAACCCAGGGATCAAACTCTGGTCTCCTGCATTGCAGACAGATTCTTTACTGTCTGAGCCAACAGGGAAGGCCATATATACATATTGATGTTCAGTAGCTCAACTGTGTCCATCTCTTTGTGGCCCCATGGACTGCAGCATGCCAGGTTTCCCTGTCCTTCACTACCTCCCAGAGCTTGCTCAAACCCATGTCCATTGAGTAGATGATGCCATCCAACCATCTTATCTTCTGTTGCCACCTTCATTTCCTGCCCTCAATCTTTCCCAGCAGCAGTGTCTATTCCAGTGAGTCAGCTCTTGGCATCAGGTGGCCAAAGTACTGGAACTTCAGCTTCAGCATCAGTCCTTCCAATTAATATTCAGGACTGATTTCCTTTAGGATTGATTGATCTCCTTGCAGTCCAAGGGACTCTCAAGAGTCTTCTCCAGCACCACAATTAGAAAACATCAATTCTTCAGCACTCAGCCTTCTTTATGGTCCAACCTTCTCATCCATACACGACTACTGGAAAAACCATAGCTTTAACTATATGGACCTTGGTTGGCAAAGTGATGTCTCTGCTTTTTAATAAGATGTCTAGGTTTGTCATAGCTTTTCTTCCAAGGAGCAAGCATCTTTTAACTTTATGGCTGCAGTCACCATCCACAGTGATTATATATATATATATATATAATCATATATATACATTATATTAAATGTATATACATATGTGTATATATATACACACATTATATTAAAAACAGAGGTGATAACTCAAAACACTACTCATTTTTTATTTTTATCCTTTATTTTTTTTGCCATACCTTGCAGCATGTGAGATCTTAGTTCCCCAACTAGGGACTGAACCCACACTCCATGCAATGGAAGCGTGGAGTCTTAACCACTGGGCCCTAATGTCATTAATGTCTATTCTATATGTGATAGAATGTGTATATGTGATATGACATGTGTAGATGGAATTATGATTTTTGTTTTGCTTTCTAATTTTACAGTGGTGTGCTACTTAGCACTTCTCAAATCTGTGTTCACTGATATTACATTTGTAGGTTGAAATTAGCCATGTTAGATGTATTAACACCATGAAAATTAGTGTAAACTTCTGCTTTGTTTTATTGATTGTCTAAATCTAGGGGTCAGTAAACTTTTTCAGTGAAGAGCCAAATAGTATTTTAAGCTTTGCAACCACATGCAGTTTCTGTTGCATAGTTTTAATTATAAGCCTTTAAATGTAAAACTTATACTTGAATCTCATGCATGCGTGTGTGCTCAGTCATGTCCAGCTCTTTGTGACCCCATGAACTACAGCCCACCAGGCTCCTCTGCCCATGGAATTTTTCCAGGCAAGAATACTGGAGTGGGATTCCACTTTCCTTCACCAGGGAATCTTCCTGATCCAGGGGTCGATCTCCTGCATTAGCAGGAAGATTCTTTACCACTGCACCACTTGGGAAGCCTGTTACTGTACAAAAATAGGCCGAAGGTTGGATTTGGCCCAGGAGTGATAGTTTGCTGACCCCTGGACTAGATTTAAGGAAGCAATAAAATGTTAATAATGCAGATTAGTGCTCGCTTCGGCAGCACATATACTAAAATTGGAACGATACAGAAACTTATGTACACCCGTGGTGGATTCATGTTGATGTATAGCAAAACCAATACAGTATTGTAAAGTAAAAAAAATAAAATAAAATAATAAAAAAAATAAAAATAAAAATAAAAACTTCGCAAAACCAAAAAGTAATTAAAAAATGCAGATTAGCCCAAAATAATGCAGATTAAACCCAAAACTGTCATGTCTGTAGCTGGTACACTGTGAAAAATATAAGAAATTCAGAACATATTCCTTCCAGTACTCAAAACCTACCATTCAATTAATCAAAGAGGTTGCTCATGTCATGGCTGACTGAGTGCAGTTCTGAAGTGTGTCTTCATTATTTGTTTTGTCTTACTCATTAACAGAAACAAAATATAAAACAATATTTAGGTTGGAACTACACTCCTTGGTGACAGTGGGATCCAACCAGTCCATTCTGAAGGAGATCAGCCCTGGAATTTCTTTCAAAGGAATGGTGCTAAAGCTGAAACTCCGGTACTTTGGCCACCTCATGCAAAGACTTGACTCATTGGAAAAGACTCTGATGTTGGGAGGGATTGGGGGCAGGAGGAAAAGGGGACGACCAAGGATGAGATGGCTGGATGGCATCACTGACTCGATGGACATGAGTCTGAGTGACCTCCGGGAGATGGTGATGGACAGGGAGGCCTGGCGTGCTGCGATTCATGGGGTCGCAAAGAGTTGGACACGACTGAGCGACTGAACTGAACTGAACACTCCTTAGTTAATTTGGGTGACTTTTTTTGGAATTGAATGATAATCAAGCATTTATTCATAGTTTTTATTTCATGACTATTGTTGCCAATTATAGAAACTTCTAATGGAATATGGAATTTGTAAGAAATAGCAAGTTATGGGACTTCCCAAACAGTGCAGTGGTTAAGCCTCAGTTCTTCCATTGCAGGGAATACAATAGGAGAATACAGTCCCTGGTGAGGGAACCGAGATCCTGCATGACTCACCCTGTGGCCAAAAAATAAGGAAAAAGACAAAGAAATAGCAAGTCATGCTGAAATTATAGGTATATCGAATATCCAAAAAAGGAGCCATGTTTATTATGATTTGTAAGTCATATACTGTACAGATTTTTATCAGTAAAATTTATAATAAAATTACATATGTATATATGCTTACTTTTTTCCCATAGAGCCAATCATTAAGCATTTCTATCATATCAGTGTGTCTCAGTGTCTCATGCTGGGCCAATTATCACTCCTAGATAAGAGAATCTAGAAAGGCACACAGCGTTCAAGTCAGTTAGATGAAGGTGGGTGACTGAATGGGTTCTCAGCCAGTTGAGAGAGAGAAGAGAAGAGAGAGAGACAATGAAAGAGAAAAGACTGAAGGTGACAGGAACAAACAAAGGCACCTTGACTCTCCCCTCTAGTTCTGTTTTATTTCCTGTCGCAGATGCCCATGAATTTATCTACTGCATCCTTACCGGAAACCTCTCTTTAAGAGGTTGAATTCAGCTGAAGTTGAATTCCTCCTTCACAACCGAAAGCTCTGCAACCAAAACAGCGAACCACAGAAATCTGGACTATATGAGTCCTCTTATCCTGGTCCCTGAGTTTCCCAAATCTGATGACTATCAATCACAGGGAATCTACAGACAATTGTGATAAAGTATTACTTAATGAAAAGGGGGGGGGATATCACTAATAAAATCAGTCAAATAAGGAATATGGGGCTTTAAAAAAAATAAAGTGGCACACATAGTCAGGTGAGTTCTGGGAAACCCAAAGCAACTCACATAGCAATTCAGGGGTAAGGAGTGAAAGGTTGTGTTCAGGCAGTGAGACCACTTGGAAACAGCCAATTTAATTCATATTTAGCGTTCTTTTAAAAAATATTTATTTGTCTATGCTGGGTCTTAGTTGTGGCATGCAAAATTTTTTACTTGTGGCATGTGGAATCTTTAGTTGCAGGATATAGAATCTACTTCCCTGACCAAGGATCGAACCCAGGCCCCCTGCATTGGGAACACAGAGTCTTAGCCACTGGACCACCAGGGAAGTCTCCATATTTAACATTCTTATTATGGAGTCAAAAACTTCTACATTTGATGGACTTTTTTTTGTTTGTTTTATTCATTTTTTTCCTAAACAAATCAGAGGTTATAAAGAACAGTTTTGCCTTCTGGCATAATGTAAACTCTATGAAAACAAACAACTGAAGTTCATTTGACTCCCGTAGTGGCCGGTGTCACCCTTAGAAGGCCCCTGTGTAGTCTGTCTTCTTCCTGATGGAGAACGGGCTCCAAACCAGGATCTGAATTGCTGCGATGCCCAGTGGGACCAGGCAAATCAAATTAAACATGGCGTCATGAAGATCTAAGATTGTACCGAGAGGGGAAAAAAATATTGAAACATAGTTAGTTTCTCCAGTGGCTTCTTTTCTTATTAACTCAAAGCTATACAACGAGAAGTTTCAGAAAAGTTTTGATATCTATTGAGCCCATTTAAAAAGTAAATGTAATTTTATCAAATAATTTTGATTCTTTCAAATAACTGAATAAGTAAATAATCCCTACCTTCTAGCTGGTTATACCAGGGGAGGCTGATACGTACTCCTTTGATCACAATGTTTGGGGAGAAGTGCTGCGGCCACAGTGAAGGACCCCACACTGGGCGCAGGAGGACAGAGGCGGAGGTGGGTACAGTGCATACAAATATGTATCTCCATACTCATAACACTTCAGTCTTGAAATCACCATCCAGAGAGTTTCAAAGAGGCAGGAGCTGGGCATTCATTTTTATTACTAAACTGACTTCCGTTCTACACAGTCTGAGATTATGAGAGGAAACCAGGCTTAATAATAATATTAAGAAATGACACAACTTTTTCTGCCAAGAACTTCATTAAGTCCAAGATGCCTATGGTTCTCCATTATATTTAGTAGATCATACTTTTTCATTTAAATCATACACACAAAAGAGGCCTCCTGGTTATTTGGGGGCTGATTATCTGGTTTACAGCTTCTCTTTGGTTACCTGGGCTATCTAAAACAACACCTCATTAATTCAGCCAATTGAGGAGATAAGTGGAAAGGTCAAACTATATGGTACAAGAAAAGGAGGTGGTTTGTTGTATTTTCATACCAGAATCAGTTGATATTACCAGAACCTATGTATCATTCAATCATTTAAAAATAGGTATTTTGTGATTATTAATGTGCTAGGCACTGGGTTCAGGACTGGTTATCCAATGGTGACAAAACTGAGTTCCTACTTCATGGAGCTCACCTCCCAGTTCTGGAGCTAGACCTTAATCAAGTTATCAAAAATAAGACTGACTTACCGATGATTACAAATGAAGAAAAAATGCTGAGATGGAAAAAAGCAAAGTATTAGATAGGAGCTCATAGTCAGAGCGTATGCAGGTAGAGTCTGGAGAAGGTTCTCCCAGGGAAGTGGGATTTGAGCTGAGTCCTGAAGGATAAGTAGATATTAACTAGAAGACCTGTGCCTAGAATCATGGGAAAACATCCAAGCATTGCTTCCCCCACCTCTAAAGGTCACAGGCAGGAAAGTCTTGGGTGCTCTGGACTGGACTGTCTTTGCTTCCAATTACTGCTTCACAAAACCACTCTTCAGCTTGAGTCCTACTCAATCCAAGAATTGATGACTCTGACTTTCCCATTCTTTGCTCCTCTGCTGTTACTTTCTGGGCTCTGAGACAATCACAGAGGTGTGGGCCATCAACTGGACTTCCCAAACATGCTGACTGTAGCCTCTGGAGGTAACAAAGGAGCCCCGTTATGCTGTGGGGACGCAGTTACATTTCTGCTCCACCCAGACTGTCGGTGGAAAACTTCATTTCTAGATGCACATGGTGTTTTGTCTTCCTAGCATTTCTTCCTTTAAGAAAAATCTTCTGCCCTCTTCCACAGTAAGCCTGTGTCAGTCCTGAAGATTCAGTGGACGTCGACTACCCTGCTCCCACCCCAATGTCAGGCATACACCAAGACCTGGTCAGAGTCGGGCTATAGCTACTGTCTCAGGAATGGACATGTGACTCACGCAAAGCCTTTCAGGGTCCAGCTCAGAGCTTCTGCTGTGCTACTGGGACAAATATTTCCTCTAGGATCTGAGGCTGTAGACCCATGTAAACCTGGGGTTACCTTGCTGCCACGTGGTAAAAGTTTGCATTCAACACAGAGGGAAAGTCATGGGCAGAGAAACAGATTCCTAACATTTGAGTACTACCTACACAGAGCCCAGCTCTGTCTGACTTTTCAGTTATATGAGCTGGTAAGTCCCTTTTTCATTTGAGCTTACTTCCATTGAGTTTCTGTCACTTGCAGCTAAACTGGCCTGAAAATTGTATCTTTACCATTGGCACTTAGGTCCAAATTACCATAATTTGGCCTCCGACCACTATAGGGATGGAATTCAGTGATTTCTATTGGTCATTACTAAGACACAGGAGGTTTGAAGGAGCTGATCACAGATTTCGAGTATGAGAAGACAAGGTCATGACTATACTTTTGAACTTGATGTAGGTATGTAGAAACATGATGCTTCTCTCCCCACGTTTGACTACTCACTGCCTGGACCCACAAGACAGGCCAGATCAGGGGACTGGGTCGACAACGAGTGCAAGATGCCAAAAGGTAAGGGAAAGTCAAGCTGCACGCTGTCAGTGTTGTTGTTCAGTCACCAAGTCGTGTCTGCCTCTTCTCAACTCCATGGACTGTAGCCAGCCAGGCTCCTCTACCCGTAAGATTTCCCAAGCAAGAATACTGGAGTGGGTTGCCATTTGCTCCACCAGGGGAATCTTCCAGAACCAGGAATTGAACTTGCATCTTCTGCCTGGGCAGATTCTTTACCACTGAAGCCACCAGGGAAGACCAAGTTCCACTTTGTCACAGCCTCAATCACACACTTCTTAAACACACAGAAAAAGAAAGGAAGTGGCCTAATCAAGACCTTTAATGAACAAAAAAACCACAGAACCATGACCGTGAACTGCTAGTCAAGGAATTATACAGTATGTGCTCAGAGCCCAGTGTTTCATGAAAAGACTGGTTTCTGCTTGGCTGAGGCACCTGTGTGCTTTTTATCTGAGTGCTTAACAATACAAGCCCATTGTCCTTCTGCATTCTCTAGTTACAGCAGATTCCAGTTTCAGAAATATCAAGAAATGAGATTCTAGCCAATATGGGTTCTCTCTGGGAGATTTCTGATCTCACAGACAGAATTGTCTTTTTCTCTTTATTTCCAGGGTGAGAGGAGGCATAGAAAATATCTATGATAATCTGCAGGCACAAAGCCTCCAGTGAGTGTGCTGACATTACAGGGAGAGAGCTTTAGGCTGGAAGTTCAAGAGAAGGCAGCAGAATGAACATTTAAATGACTAAGGTAGTTTGATAAATACCATGTTGTGGTCTAACCCCTAATGCTTTCAAGGCTGACATCATTATTACTGAAGCTGCAACCATTTTCATTTCCATATTACTTCACTGAACCACTTGATGCTCTTCAAAAATTTCCTTGATCTTCCTGCTCTTTTCTTAAGATTTCCTCTTTCTTTTAAGATGTTATTCTCATCTGGGAGAGATGCCCATGATTTAGAGAATTTCTTTTCCTCTTTCACATTGCATACCCTCTACTGGGATATGGATGAACTTAGAGAATAGCAAGGAGAGATAAGAAGGGCTTCTTAAGCCAATACAAAGAAATAGAGGGAAACAATAGAATGGGGGTGGGGGGAAGAGACCTCTTCAAGAAAACTGGAGATATCAAGGGAACATTTCATGCAAGGATAGCACCATAAAGGATGGAAACAGTAAGGACCTAATAGATGAGGAAGAGATTAAGAAAAGGTGGCAAGAATACACAGAACTATACAAAAAAAGGTTTTAATGACCTGGATAACCACAGTGGTGTGGTCATTCATCTCGAGTCCAGATATCCTCAAATGTGAAGTCAAGTGGGCCTTTAGGAAGCATTACCATGAACAAAGTCAGTGGACATTATGGAATTCTAGCTGAACTATTTCAAATCCTAAATCATGATGCTTTTAAACTGCTGCCCTTAATATGCCAGCAAATTTGGAAAACTCAGCAGTGGCCACAGGACTGGGAAAGATCAGTTTTCATTCCAACCCCAAGGAAGGGCAATTCCAAAGGATGTTCAAACTACCATACAACTGGGCTTATTTCACATGCTAGCAAGGTAATGCTCAAAATCTTTCAAGCTAGGCTTCAACAGTATGTGAGCTGAGAACTTCAGATGTTCAAGCTGGATTTAGAAAAGGCAGAGGAACCAGAGATCAAATTGCCAAGGGAAAGCAAGGGAATTCCAGAAAAATATCTACTCTTGCTTCACTGACTATGCTAAAGCCTTTGACTGTGTGGATCACAACAAACTGGAAAATTCTTCAAGAGATGGGAATATCAGACCACCTTACCTGTCTCCTGAGAAACCTGTATGCAGGACAAGAAACAACAGTTAGAAGCAGATTTGGAACAATGGACTGGTCCAAAATTGGGAAAGGAGCATGTCAAGACTATATTGTCACCCTGCTTATTTAACATATATGCAGAGTTCATCATTTGAAATACCAGGCTGGATGAATCACAAGCTGGAATCAAGGTTGCTGGAAGAAATATCAACAACCTCAGATATGCAGATGATAGCACTTTATTGGCAGAAAGTGAGGAGGAAAGAGCCTCTTGATGAAAATGAAAGAGGAGAGGGAAAAAGCTGGCTTAAAACTCAGCATTCAAAAAACTAAAATCATGACATCTGGTCCCATCTGCTGCTGCTGCTGTTGCTAAGTCACTTCAGTCGTGTCTGACTCTGTGTGACCCCATAGACAGAAGCCCACCAGGCTCCCCCATCCCTGGGATTCTCCAGGCAAGAACACTGGAGTGGGTTGCCATTTCCTTCTCCAGAGGATCTTCCCGACCCAGGGATGGAACCTGGGTCCCCTGCATTGAAGGCAGGTTCTTTACCAAATAAGCTGCTAGGGAAACCTTAGACAGTGTATTAAAAAAAGAGACATCACTTTGCCAACAGCAGTCTGTATAGTCAAAGCTATGGTTTTTCCAGTAGTCATGTACAGATGTGAGAGTTGGACCATAAAGAAGGCTGAGTGCCGAAGAACTGATGCTTTCAAATTGTAGTGCTGGAGAAGACTCTTGAGAAGGAGATCAAACCAGTAAATCCTAAAGGATATCAACCCTGAATAGTCATTAGGACTGATGCTGAAGCTGAAGCTCCAGTACTTTGGCTACCTGATGCAAAGAGCTGACTCAGTTGAAAAGACCCTGCTGCTCGGAAAGATTGAGGGCAGGAGGAGAAGGGGACGACAGAGGATGAGATGGTTGGATGGCATCACTGAGTCGATCGACATGAGTTTGAGCAAACTCTGAGCGATAGTGATGGGCAGAGAAGCCTGGCATGCTGCAGTTTATGGGGTTGCAAAGAGTCAGACATGACTTAATGACTAAACAGCCACAGAGTGACCAGTTGGCCTTTTTATGCTTTCAGAATGTCAATTCCAGTCTTACCAACATTTTTAAATGAATCTCTGGTAGAAAAATAATACTGAAGCTCTGCTTATAATTTCATTCACTCAAATATTTATTGCTCATTTATTGATTTAGGTTCTTACAATGTAGAGTTGGTGATGGACAGGGAGGCCTGGCGTGCTGCGATTCATAGGGTCGCAAAGAGTCGGACACGACTGAGCGACTGAACTGAACTGAACAATGTAGAGTAAATAAATCAACAATGATTCTTACTTTCAACAAAGTTTATGTTCTAGTGGAGGCAAAGAGACAATAAACATATTTAATTTTATCTTATAATAAGAACCTTTGCTTACGGAAAAATGTTTGCACCCAATTTTATCTCACAATGACCTACTTTTAAAAGAAAAATATCTACCTGCAGCTTATTACATTCTAAAATATTACTGTCTAGTATCTTTTTCTTCATTCTCTTAGCTTATTTTCTTAGCTTAGCTTTCCTTGCTAAAAATTTGTAAATTCAGCTCTATAGGTAAAGGGGTCCACAAAAATCATCCTGTCACCTCCAAACCTATCACACTGGGGCTCTTGCACATCTGAAAACTAAAGCAAAGTTGGCCCCCTTTCCACTCTCCTTTTCTGCTATCAATATAAGCTCAAAAATGTATAGAATTAGAAATGTTGCTTCCAAATTGGATCAATGAAATATGTTGATGGTTAGTAGTATTAGAAATAGACATCTCTTGGCAAAGAAGTTGATGTCAAAAGCAGTGTTGTAAATGTTCCTGCAGAGAAGTAGGAGCCCAGGATGGAAAAGCCCAAAGAAACTATGGTTTCTGTGGCCATACAGTCTCCTTTGAATTAGGGTCCAGAGTAGCTGAGTCCACATGAGCTATTACTTCCTCAAGAAGAAATTTCTCCTTTCTGGGGTGATTCATAGGGTCTCAAAGAGTCAGACACAACTGAAGCGACTTAGCGGACACACAGGGTCAGGCTGATGAGCCCCTTGTAAGAAAAGTGAGGGCATAACACGTAGGGCAGACTTTCTGTGTGCCAGGCCCTGTTTGACATTTTTCTTTTAGTTGCTACTGATTTTTGCAATAACCCTGAAGAAGTCACTAAGGCTTAGCCAGGTTTATTACATCACCCAACATTCCACAGCTGTTTGGAGCTGAGATTTTTATCTAGATTTAAACTAAAAATCTCTCCAGGAAAAAAAAAAAAGATTTTTATAATTATAAATTTATTAGAAGGGAAAAAACCCCTCATTTTTGAAGGAGAAAGTCATATACTCTCTGCAGAAATGAATTCAGAAACTCTTGTGAAGAGGCAACTGTCTACAACAAATATCAAGAGCAAGAAAGAATAGCTCAGTGAGGACTTCCCTGGTGGTCCAGTGGTTAAGAATCTGCCTTCTAATGCAAGGGATGCAGGATCAATCCCTGGTTAGGGAACTAAGATCCCACATGCCATGGGGCAACTAAGCACATGCACTGCAACTAGAGAAGCCAGTGTGCTGCAACTGCTGAAACTACTGAGCCTGTGTGCTCTAGAGCCCACGCTCCACAGCAAGAGAAGCCCAGGGACCATGCAAGAGAAGCTCGAGCACTGCAACAAGAAGCCCTTGAGGCACAACAACAGAAGCCCACATGCCACAACTAGAGAAAGACTGTGCACAACAAAGACCCATTATGGCCAAACAGTTAAAAAAAAGAGTAACTTGGTAGATCACATTGCTGACGTGGAAATGTAAGGATTTAACTTCTGATACACCTGTTTTTCTTTGCCAGAGGTTAGAGGCTATTGTTAACGTTTCTAACTATAAAGACTAAGTGTAAAAAAATAAGGTCATAATATTTCTCCAAAGAAAAATCTTTAGTGTTGGTTATATCCTCCTTAGGACATAATCTTGTCCTCAGGCGGTCCCTTTGCAATGAAACATTATGACCCTTATTTACAGAGGAAGAGAAGTGAGCCATAGGGAAGAAATCAACACAACATTGATAATTCCGTGGTAAAACACAGGATATATATTATTATGGTCCTATGAAATTCCAGATAGAAATTTCCTACACAAAAATTTTCATATCACAGCCTCATTTCTGACACTATTAATAAAGTTTTTCAGCTTCAATTAGAATCTTTTGGGCAAAATATTACTAATAATTTAGAATGCTACAAGTGCTCACATGTTCATCACAGTTGGAATAGGGACTTATTATAAGAATCTTGTTAAAAACGGATTATCCCAGGACTTCCCTGGTGGTCCAGTGGCTAACACTCTTCTCAATGTAGGGGACCCAGGTGTGATCCCTGGTAAGGGAACTAGATTCCACACGCCGCAATTAAGAGTTCACATGCCACAAGTAAGAAGTGTTCCTACATGCTGCTTCAAAGATCCCATATGTAGCAAGTAATACCTGGTGCAGCCAAATAAATAAATAAACAATTCTTAAATTCTAAAAAAAAAAAGACTGATTATCCCAATATTCATTCCAGCAAACCCAATGAACGTACATGCTTACATGTGCGTGCATGCTCAGTCATGTCTGACTCTGCGACCCCACGGACTGTAGCCCACCAGGGTCCTCTGTCCACGGGATTATCCTGGCAAGAATACTGGAGTGGGTTGCCATTTCCTTTTCCAGGAGATCTTCCCAACCGAGGGATCTAACCCACATCTCCTGTGTCTCCTCCATTGGCAGGTGGATTCTTTACCACTGAGCCACCTGGGAAGCCCATATCCTCATCATGTACACAGTTCATAGCCACAACTGTAAGATATTTTGTATATATTTTAATCTTTTGTTCCCAAACAGACAGTGATGGGGAAGGTGAAAGTCATGTCTCACCAAAGTACAAAATCTGAGGCTCTGATCACATGGAGAGTTCTAAATTGCTGAGTATTTCTAGCTCTCCTACTGATCCTATAGCAGGATGCATGAACTTCTCGGAGA
This sequence comes from Redunca redunca, assembly GCA_006410935.1. Lineage (NCBI taxonomy): Eukaryota > Metazoa > Chordata > Mammalia > Artiodactyla > Bovidae > Redunca > Redunca redunca. The sequence continues at coordinate 35,887 of SJYQ01091701.1, read as the reverse complement.
AAGGCCTTTTTTTTTTTCTTTTTAGTCCTCTATGCTTCATCAATAGCCTCATAAAGCAAGAATATGTAAAACTTTAATAAAGAAATTCACAATAAGCATATCATAACTACAATGGAAATAACAGTATAACATAGTTTTGATACTTTGAGAGAACAAAATCCACCAGAACCAAGTATAATACATAAGACTAATTCATTTCTACCCTAGGTAACTTAATCTTTAACACTAAATAAGACTACTGATTTCATCCTAATATGAAACAGAAGTCAGGAGAGATTCATGCCTAAGGATCTCCAGGCTGTCACTATGGTAAATCTCTATGGCAAGCACTTGTTTTCAAAAAACAGTTTTTAAATTGATTCTAATGATTAACTACATAGAGTTAAATACCAAGAATGCTTTCGTATTTAAAAAACATAGGGTTGAGACGCAGATATAGAGAATAGACTTGTGGCCATAGTGGGGGAAGGAGAGAGTGAGACAAATGGAGAAAGTAGCATAGACATATATACACTGCTGCTGCTGCTGCTGCTGCTAAGTCGATTCAGTTGTGTCCGACTCTGTGCGACCCCATAGACAGCAGCCCACCAGGCTCCCCCGTCCCTGGGATTCTCCAGGCAAGAACACTGGAGTGGGTTGCCATTTCCTTCTCCAATGCATGAAAGTGAAAAGTGAAAGTCAAGTTGCTCAGTCGTGTCCGACTCTTAGCAACCCCATGGACTGCAGCCTTCTAGGCTCCTCTGTCCATGGGATTTTCCAGGCAAGAGTACTGGAGTGGGGTGCCATTCCCTTCTCCTAGCATGTGTTAAACGGATAGCTTGTAGAAGCTGCTGTATAACACAGGGAGCCCAGCCAGATGTTTTCTGATGATCTAAGGGTGGGTTGGTGGGAGGGGAGGGAGGCTCAAGAGGGAGGTGGCATATGTATAATTATGGCTGATTTGCACTGTTGTATGGCAGAAACCATCACAACATTGTAAGGCAATTTTCCAGCAATTAAAATTTGTTTTTTAAAAAGCAAGAGTTGAGGTTATTTTTTGTGTGTCAGATATTCACCCTGAAGCAACTCATCTTGGTTCTGCTTCTTTGCTAGAGTTGAAGACAGTATTGTTTACTCTGTTATTAAGAGAAAAGTCATTTCCTGAACTTTTGTTGCAAGTATAATTTGGGAAGTATCTATTGTGAGGCTTCCAGAACAAAAGACAAGAAAAAGGAAGGCTGCATATATAATATTTAAAAACACATTTGTATGTATGGCAGATTGATCTAGAAGACTCTATTTGGGTATGTGAAGGATCTGATTTACATTTCCTGTAAAGTCTTTAAAGATGACACTGTAATACAGCAAGGAAATTGACAGACTTTGACCGTTGGGAAAATGTATATTTCTATTGCAGAATATGCAGCAAGCAGCAGGAATTTGGCCAGAGCTAAAAGAAAGTGCCAGACTTTGTTTTTTGGGGCTCCAAAATCACTGCAGATGGTGATTGCAGCCATGAAATTAAAAGACGCTTACTCCTTGGAAGAAAAGTTATGAGCAACCTAGACAGCATATTCAAAAGCAGAGACATTACTTTGCCGACCAAGGTCCGTTTAGTCAAGGCTATGGTTTTTCTAGTAGTCATGTATGGATGTGAGAGTTGGACTGTGAAGAAAGCTGAGCACCAAAGAATTGATGCTTTTGAACTGTGGTGTTGGAGAAGTCTCTTGAGAGTCCCTTGGACTGCAAGGAGATCCAACCAGTCCATTCTGAAGGAGATCAGCCCTGGAATTTCTTTGGAGGGAATGATGCTAAAGCTGAAACTCCAGTACTTTGGCCACCTCATGCAAAGAGTTGACTCATTGGAAAAGACTCTGATGCTGGGAGGGATTGCGGGCAGGAGAAAAAGGGGACGACGGAGGATGAGATGGCTGGATGGCATCACTAACTCGATGGAAGCAAGTCTGGGTGAACTCCGGGATTTGGTGATGGACATGGAGGCCTGGCGTGCTGCGATTCATGGAATCGCAAAGAGTCGGACACAACTGAGCGACTGAACTGAACTGAAAAGACAGTGCTACCATATGGAGTCAGCCCAGTGCTGAGCCCCCGAGGGCCAAGTCTGTGCTCTTCCTGCACTGTATGTGGCCTCTTAACCTTGGACTTGGTTCATTGCCCTGGACCTTCTGGTCTGCCTCCCCCACTAACACCACGTGAACTACTAAAAGGCGAAAAGGCAGCATTTCGTACGACTCCTTTATCTCGGCTTCCAGCTCAGCGCTAACATCCAGTAGGTACTCACAAATGTTTGCTGATAAAAGCATGCAAGCATAATTAATTGACCAAATGGACAGAGTAGTCCTTTTTCTATGATACACTAGAATTTCACTGTTGTTTATTTTGTATAAAAAGTGTGGACTTTCTTGTAATTTTTAATAGAAACTGCATGTATAAACTAATGAGGCAATCAATTTCTAATATTACTACATGAAATACCTTATCCCCTATAATTAGAAGAGAATACATGTTGCTTTTCTTGCCTAAGTACCTCTCTTATGAATCTCCAATAATAACAAGTTGAACCATTACATTTACAGGCTACTGCATAGATTTACTAAACTTAGAAAAACAATCTACCCCCTGCAGAACAAACATTTCTCTAACTATAACAAAGAGTCACAGACCATCTTTCAAAAATCACAGTTGGAGAGAATAATATCCCTGAACCAAATAGCTCTGTATATTGTAATAGTAAAATATTAATCAGAAAACTCACTTCCAAGGAGGAAATTTACTTCAAATAGACACTTTTGCTAACTTTGTCACACTGGTGACTCTCATAGCACTCTCTGATCATCAGCCCATATCCTGCTAAGTATACAGTTGCCTCTGGACTTCAGTCAGACACTTTCAGATTGGCAATAACTATGTGAGTCCATAAGATGCCAAACGTCAAATTATCAAAGATAAATGATACTTGAGTACCCTGAACAAGTTTATAACTCTAAAAAATGCTTATGATATCACAAGACTAGACTGCCAACGTGTCTGGTTGTCAACATATCTATGCCTGAGTCAACAAGAATTAGTTTCCAGGGCGTCTGTTTTCAAGGAAGTCAGTCTGCAGGTCCTCCACATCGGCTGCACACTAGAACAAGCGAGGGAGCTTTTAGAAGTACTAATGCCCAGATCTCACCCCCAGAGAGTCCAATTTCACTGGTCAAAGGTGTGACCTGGGTATCAGGACTTTTTCAAGCTCCAAGTGATTCCAGTGTGCAACATGGTTGAGAACCATTGCTTTAGAGCTTGTGTTTCTCAAAGAAAATTTGGAGGAGCACAAAGTAAGTGCACTCTTTTTCTCTCCATTGCTCTCACATTCACCAGCAAATGAGCTTTGAGTCCTTTCTACTGCAGAGTCTGTTCCTCTCCCCTTTTATTAATAGTCACCATGGTTTTCTTCTGCAACATGGTTTGAGGCTTTTAAGGCTACTGGGATTTCAAGCAGCTTTCCTATTGGAGGTAGAAAACATTCACTTGCTAGATGGAGAAGCTAAGACTGAGAGTTTCTTCAAGTTCTACCAAAAAATGTGTTCCAGAACAGTCCACATACAATTCTTTCACGTACGCCACTCATTGCTTAACACACAGTTACCCAATTATCAGTCACGCCTCCAAATCCAAGGATCACTAAATTCTGTTGATTCTGATGCCCTAATCTCTCTTGGGTCGGGCTTCTCCTCACCTTCCACATGACAGTGCTTTAGCTCAGGCCTTCATCAGTATTTCTCATATAAAACCAACTCTGGCCTTCAAATTACTCTTTCTCTAGGATTTGGCTAACCTCACTTCAAACCATTCTCCACATGTCCAGGGTGATGTGTTCAAAGGCAAGTATAACATTATTACCCCTTGGTTTAACAACAATAATAGTTCATTCCTTTAAGGGGCAAATCCACACTTCTCAAACTGCTGAACCATGTGCAGTTCCTCCAAGCACGTCACATGATCTCTCTGTACTTGCACAGACTCCTGCTACATTTTCACAGTTCATCTGAGATCATTTCCTTGCTACCTAGTCTGAATTATGTGCTCAGATAGTGTGTTCTTCCACAGCATCGCACACTTGCTTGTATTAATAACACCTAACACATAGCATTAAGATTTTCACTATCATTAACTGTGAGCTTACTCAGAGAAGGGTCAGCATCTTCTCTCTTTGTTCTTTGGGCTCAGCACAGGAGCTGGTATACAGGTAAGTTCAGTACATATTTGTTGAATGAATGCCCCATCATTTCACATTTCCATGCTTTGCAATATTCCTGGTTACTTCCATTCTTCATTTATAGTATTAATGTCTTCATTATAGTATTACTGTCTCCTCTGAAATGACTGAAGAGTCTTTTCCTGTGTACAGCCTTCCCGGACTTGGTTTCTGAAGCAGTGTCTATCACACCCACATTTTAGCCACTGTTATACGTTGCTGCTGCTGCTGCTGCTAAGTCACTTCAGTCGTGTCCGACTCTGTGTGTGACCCCATAGACGGAAGCCCACCAGGCTCCCCTGTCCCCGGGATTCTCCAGGCAAGAACACTGGAGTGGGTTGCCATTTCCTTCTCCAATGCATGAAAGTGAAAAGTAAAAGTGAAGTCGCTCAGTCATATCCGACTCAGTGACCCCATGGACTGCAGCCCACCAGGCTCCTCCATCCATGGGATTCTCCAGGCAAGAGTACTGGAGTGGGATGCCATGCATATACTTCTAATCATGGCACCTATCACTCTGTCCTGAAATTGCCTGTCCTCATAATCTATCACCTTTACTAGACTGTAGGCTCCTCGATGGCAGTAACCTATTTATCTTTGTATCCTGAGCACTTTTTCTATAGTAGGTGACCAGTAACTAAGGTTTAATTCCTTCCCCCCTCCAGTCCTTTATAGAATACTTTAAAACAAAATTCAGATTATGTCTTGCCCGGGTTTAAAAATCTTCAGTGACTTCCTTTACCTACAGTAGTCTTTGCCAAAGTACAGTGTCTGTACTCCTGGTAGTACATGTGATAATTTTCAGATGATACACAATAGTTCTTTTTAAGTACTTAAATTTCTTAGGAAAGTGAAACCCACCACATAAATGATTCCATGTATACTTTTTAAGTAATTTAATTTTTATTCAAGTACAGTTGACTTACAATGTTGTGTTAGTTTCAGGTATATAGCAAAATGATTCAGTTTTACATGTATATCATGTATACTTTTGCTTATGAATTTTAAGTTTGTGATTTAAAATAAATTTAAAGAAAAATGTTCAGTAAATAATAGTACATAGAGTACTCACATAACAAAAGTTTAAAAGTCATCACATTTGGGATACGCTGATGAATATGACTGAGAAAATTTAAATGCAGCATCAGCCTCTGACCTTTCCAGTCTCACCTCCCTCCAGCTACCATCAAGCACAATAATACATCATGTGTTATTAAACTGCAGGTTTCCCATGTCTTACTCCTCTTATTCATCCTATTTCTCACAGCACCCAGAAGGATGCTATTAAAAGAGAAGTTCAATCAGGTCATTACGGTGCTCAAAACTCTTCAAGCAAGATGCTTTTATTTTTAGGACATGTAAGCTAAGCTATAAGATGTACGTAAGCTATAAGATATATGACATGCTACTCCATTTGCAACTTAACCAAATACATGTTATGCATATATACATGTTATGCATATATACATGTTATATTGCTTTAGTTGTGTCCGTCTCTGTGCAACCCTATGGACTATAACCTGCCAGGCTCCTCTGTCTGTTGGATTCTCCAGGCAAGAATACTGGAGCGGGTTGCCATGCCTTTCTCCAGAAATACATATTGCATACAGATAAACACAGATAAAGCTGATAGTGCACAGTTCAAAACTGTTGAATCTAAGGAGTGGGTGCCTGGATTTTCTCAGTATTTTTCTTTCAATTTGTGTTTAAACTTTTTCATAATAAAAAGTTATGAAGAAAAACAGGGGAGGGAGATAGGGAATAAGTTCAAAAGGGAGGGGATATATGTATACCTATGGCTGATTCATGTTTAGGTTTGACAGAAAACAAAATTCTATGAAGCAGTTACCCTTCAATTAAAAAATAAATAAAATTTTTAAAAAGTTCTGAAGAAAAACAAAATGACCTGATATATATATAGGTAGAAGGATGGATACTTTTATCTATATGTGCTAAAATCGATATAGTAAGACATAGTTGAATTTAGCTAGTACTCTTGCCTGGAGAATCCCATGGATGGAGGAGCCTGGTAGGCTACAGTCCATGGAGTCACTAAGAGTCGGACAGGACTGAGCAACTTCGCTTTCACTTTTCACTTTCAGGCATTGGAGAAGGAACTGGCAACCCACTCTAGTGTTCTTGCCTGGAGAATCCCAGGGACAGAGGACCCTGTTGGGTTGCCGTTTATGGGGTTGCACAGAGTCGGACACGACTGATGCGACTTAGCAGCAGCAGCAGTGGTTGAATTTAGGTGGTGAGTATATGTTTTCACTGTACAACTTTTTCAACCGTTTTGTATATTTAAAAATATTTATAATAGAGATAATAGGGGTATAAGGAAAACTTTAAAAAATCAATTCCTGTCTGTAGAAAATCCAAAAGAACCAACAACTAAAAACAAAAAAGCAACCTCTGAAACTAACAAGTATTTATAGCAAGGTTGCAGGTTAAAAGGTTAACATACAAAAATCAATTGCTTTCCTGCTTCCCTGGTAGTTCAGAGGGTAAAGAATCTGCCTACAATGCAGGAGACCTGGGTTCAGACCCTCAGTTGGAAAGATCCCCTGGAGAAGGAAATGGCAACCCACTCCAGTATTCATGCCTGGAGAATTCCATGGACAGAGGATCCTGGTGGACTACAGTTCACGGGGTCACAAAGAGTCAGACTCTACTGAGTGGCTAACATTTTCACTTTTCACTTTCATACCAACAATAGAACTTAAAACTAAAAGTATTATACCATTTACATTAGCACCCCCAAAATGAAATACTTAGATATAAATCTAACAAAATATGAAAGAAATAAAAGATAAACTAAATAAACAGAGAGATATTCCATGTTCATGGACAGGAAAACTCAGTACTGTCAAGATGTTAGTTCTTCCTAACTTGATCTATAGGTTCAACACAAGCTGTAACAAAATTCCAGAAGGTTATTTTGTGGGTATCAGCAAACTGATCATAAGTTTTATACGAGAAAGATGAAAAATAGCCAATGCAGTACTGAAAGGGAATAAAGTCAATGGATTGGTATTACTTGACATCATGACTTACTATAAGTCTACAGTAATAAGACACTGTGTTATGCCTATCAATATATGAGATGATGGATGTTCATGAAACCTGTGACAGTCATTTCCTGTTGTATGTAAGACAAATCAGGCTTTGCACCTTATTATTCAGTGCTGTATGTCAATTGTATTTCAGTAAAACTGGAAGAGAAAAAATACGCTGTGATACTGACAGAAGTGTAGACAGTGGAGGAGAATGGAGAGGCCAGAAACAGTCCACATAAATACAATCAACTGATCTTTGACAAAGGAGCAAATAAAATGAGGAACAGGTTCAACAAATGATATTAGACATATACATGCCAAAAATTAACCTAGATATAGATCTTTTACCTGTTACAAAAATTATCTCAGAATGGATCACAGGGCTAAACGTAAAATGCAAAACTATAAATTCCTAGAAGAATAGAAAATCTAGGTGGCAATGACATTTTAGATATATCATGAAAGGTACAGTACATGAAAGAGTCATTGATAGGCTGGACTTCATTAAAATTAAAAACTTCTGTTCTGCCAAAGACACTGTCAAGAGAATGGGAAGACAAGTCATACATGGGAGAAAATATTTGCAAAAGGCATATAAAACAAAAGATTGATATCCAAAACGTACAAAGAGATCTTAAAACTCAGCAATAAGAAAACTAACAACCTGATTTAAATATGGGCAAAAGACCTGAACAGATACCTCACCAAAGACATACAGTTGGCAAATAACTATGTGAAAAGATGTTCTAGATAATACGTCACTAGATAATACGTCACTAGCGAATTGCAGATTAAAATGAGATACCACTATACACCTATTGGGATGACCAAAATCCAGAACACTGTCAATCCAAATGTTGATAAGGATGTGGAGAAACAACAACTTCCATTTCTTTGCCAGGGAGAAATTAAAATGGTATAGTCACTTTGGAAGACAGGTTGGCAGTTTCTTAGAAAATGAAACATAAGTTTATAATATTATCTAGCAATTGTGTTCCTTGGTCTTTACCCAAAGGAGTTGAAAACTTATGTCCACACAAAAACCTGCACATGATGTTTATAGCCGCTTTCTTCACAATTGCCAAAACCTGAGAACAACCAAGATGTCTTTCAGTAGGTGAATGAATAAACAAGCTAGGGTACACTTCCCTGCACTGGAGAAGGAAATGGCAACCCACTCCAGTGTTCTTGCCTGGAGAATCCCAGGGATGGGGGAGCCTGGTGGGCTGCCGTCTATGGGGTCACACAGAGCCGGACACGACTGAAGTGACTTAGCAGCAGCAGCAGCAGGGTACATCTACACAGTGGGATATTTATTCAGTGCTGAAAAGAAATTAGGGCTTCCCTGGTGGCTCGGGCAGTAAAAAATCTGCCTGCAATACAGGAGACCCAGGTTCGATCAGCTGTGAAACCATGAAAAGAAATGGAGAGAACTGAAATGTGTACTACTAAGTGAAAGAAGCCAGTATGAAAAGTATGATCCCAACTGTATGACATTCTGGAAAAGGCAAAACTATGGAGACAGTAAAACAGATCAGTAGCTGTCAGTGTTGGGGGGAAGGAGGGATGGATATACAGAACACAGAGGATTTTTAGGGCAGTGAAACTCTTCTGTATAATACTGTAACGGTGGATACATGTCATTGTCCATATGTCATTATTCTATGAGTTATTTGTCAAAATCCATACAGAATGTAACACCAAGCACAAACTCTAATGTAAACTATGGACCTTGGTGATAAGGATGTAGGCTCGTGGATTATGTGCCACTCCGGTTGGGGATGCTGATAGTGGAGGAAGCTGTTTGTGTGGGAGGGCAGAGAATTTATAGGAACTCTGTGTACTTTCTGCCTAATGTTGTTGTGACCCTAAAACTGCTCTAGGACTTCCGTGGTGGTGCAGAGGATAAGAATCTGCCTGCCAGTGCAGGGGACTCGGATTCGATTCCTGGTCTGGGAAGATTCCACATGCCAAAGAGCAGCTAAGCCTGTGCTCCACAACTGCTAAACCAATGCTCTAGAGCCTGTGAGCCATTACTGGAGCTAATGAGCCCTAGAGCCCACGTGTGGCAACGGCGGAAGCTGGAGCAGCCTAGAGCCTGTGCTCCACAACCGGAGAAGCCACCACAATGAGAAGCCTGCGTACTACAAGGAATAGTAGCCCATGCTCACTGCAACTAGAGAAAGGCCAAACAAAAGCAAAGAAGACCCAGCGCAGCCAATAATAATAATCAAAGTGAAAAGTGAGGTCACTCAGTCGTGTCTGACTCTATGTGACCCCATGGACTGTAGCCTATCAGGCTCCTCCATCCATGGAATTCTCCAGGCAAGAATACTGGAGTGGGTTGCCATTTCCTTCTCCAGGGGATTTTCCTGACCCAGGGATTGAACCCAGGTCTCCTGCATTGTGGGCAGATGCTTTCCCTTCTGAAACATCTCAGGGAAGCCTAATAATAATAAAGAATCCTTTTTTAAAAACTGCTCTAAAAAATGTCAGATAAACAAATGAATATATCCTCCACTACCTCACCATCACCATTTACCTCGTAGTGAAACCAGAGCAATAAAGAAGGGCTGCAAGGACCAGTGGATTTGGTCTCCACCTGCTCACTCTGCTCCAGCCACACAAGGAGCCTCCTCATCAGACCCAGTGCCAGGCCTGCTTGCTGCACTTCAGTGCTCCTGCACTCACTGTTCTTTCTGCAGGGAACACTCCTACCAGAGAGCACCCCGCTTCCATCCTACCTTCCTTCAGGTCTTTATTCAAATGCTACCTACTTGGCAGTGAGACTTCCCCATCACCTTATGTAAAAAATGCAGCTTTCTCCAAGCCTTCCTGTTCTTGTTTTATTTTTCGCCAGAGGACTTCTCACCAACTAACACACTATGAATTTTACTTAGCTAATTTCTTGTCTGCCTTCCTCACGCTAGAACATAAGCTCTGGGAGGGCAGAGGCTTCTATTGTTTTGTTCCCTGCTGTTCACTGCCTTATCACAGAGCCTAGGTTATAGCAGGCTCTGGACCATGTTTGTCAACTGAATACATGAAGGCCTTCATGAGCGTTTTTCTCATGCTTCCAGACACTTGCCATGCTGTTTTCTCTGCCTGGATGACATTCCTCTGGGTTCAGAAGAGAAAATCCACCCAACTTCCAAAATTCAGCTCAAGAAACCTTTCTTTTGCAAAGGGCTCCCTGACTTTAGGCAGACAGAAGTAGGTAGGAACCTCTTCCCTGCATTGCCACAGTGCCCCATTATCACCAAAGGCTGGTGGGGGCTTAGACAGTGTTTTGCAAGCTGTGGGGCTCCATGGAGACTCCTTATTTATCTTGTATCCCCAGCACCTTTGAACCTGGCAGATAACAGCAGGCCCTCAGAAACATTTGTGGAATGAAATGATAAATGAGTGAATGACATAGAAAAGCAATCCGTATGTAGTTTAGGGTGAATTATGTAGACATTTGTAGCATACATAATTTAAAGAATACCCTTAAAGGCTTCCTTGATAGTTCAGTTGGTAAAGAATCCACCTGCAGTGCAGGAAACCCTGTTTTGATTCCTGGGTCAGGAAAATCCGCTGGAGAAGGGATAGGCTACCCACTCCAGTATTCTGGGCTTCCCTTGTGGCTCAGCTGGTAAAGAATCTGCCCACAGTGCGGGAGACCTGGGTTCAACCGCTGAGTTGGGAAGATCCCCTGGAGAAGGGAAAGACTACCCACTCCAGTATTCTGGCCTGGAGAATTCTGCTGGGAGCCAGCGTGAGGAACTCCGCCCATGGCAAAGGTCATGAAGAAGGAGGCTTTGGCATACGCAAAGGCATGATCGAGCCTCAGGAAACCCCCTGTTCCTGAGCGTCTACCCCAAAACCAGAGTCTGTTTTATGCTCTCACCTACAACTCTGACTTTACGGGGGCTCTCCCCCATAACCATTTCTCTTGGAGAAGGAGTTAACGTGCAGCTTCAAGGCAATAAAAATTCCTGGGCATGACAAGAGTGTTTCAGCTTACGGACTCCTCTGAAGGTTATCTAGCTCACCTGTATAGGTTTGTCCGGCCACATGTGATTGTTTACAGCCTCCCAACCTGGGAGGCACAAGATGTTTTAGACTTACTAAAGGCAAATTCTTTTGGGGAGTTGGAAATTATTAGTATAGTGGGTTGGTCAAGAATTATATTGATGAAGGGTTTTTCATTTGTTGTGTCAATAATTGCTGCTAATTCCCTGTCCTGGGTGTGACAAGGGTGTC
>SJYQ01091701.1:0-14500 GCA_006410935.1 Redunca redunca | reverse complement strand
GGGGCTCCAAAATCACTGCAGATGGTGACTGCAGCCATGAAATAAAAAGATGCTTACTCTTTGGAAGAAAAGTTATGACCAACCTAGATAGCATATTCAAAAGCAGAGACATTACTTTGCCGACTAAGGTCCGTCTAGTCAAGGCTATAGTTTTTCCTGTGGTCATGTATGGATGTGAGAGTTGGACTGTGAAGAAGGCCAAGCGCCGAAGAATTGATGCTTTTGAACTGTGGTGTTAGAGAAGACTCTTGAGAGTCCCTTGGACTGTAAGGAGATCCAACCAGTCCATTCTGAAGGAGATCAGTCCTGGGTGTTCTTTGGAAGGAATGATGCTAAAGCTGAAGCTCCAGTATTTTGGCCACCTCATGCGAAGAGCTGACTCATTGGAAAAGACTCTGATGCTGGGAGAGATTGGGGGCAGGAGGAGAAGGGGACGACCGAGGATGAGATGGCTGGATGGCATCACCGACTCGATGGACGTTGAGTGTGAGTGAACTCTGGGAGATGGTGATGGACAGGGAGGCCTGGCGTGCTGCGATTCATGGGGTCGCAAAGAGTCAGACATGACTGAGCGACTGAACTGAACTGAACTGAGCGACTTCACTTTCACTTTTCACTTTCGTGCATTGGAGAAGGAAATGGCAACCCAGTCCAGTGTTCTTGCCTGGAGAATCCCAGGGATGGGGGAGCCTGGTGGGCTGCCGTCTATGGGGTCGCACAGAGTCAGACACGACTGAAGTGACTTAGCAGCAGCAGCAGCAGCAGGAGGGACACCTAATCCAGGTGAGGAAATTGCAGAAGGCTTTCCTGAAGCACATCCCTGAGCTGCAGCCTAAAGGAACAGTAGGAGAGAGCCAGGTAAGAATGGTGAAAGGTTTTCAGGCATAGAATGCTGCATGTTAGACACGGAGGTGTTCGAACCTGGCACTGCAAAGTGTTTCTCAAGGGTAGGAGTTCACTGTAAGTGGAGGAGTAACAAGAAATGAAGATATCGTGGTAAACGGGGCCAGTATAACAAAGGACCTCATATATTATCATTTTGCTTTATATCTGGAAAGCAGAGAGAAGCCACTTAAAAGATTGCTAAGCAAAGGAATGACACGTTCTTCTAGAAGCAACTGGGGACTAGGGGCAAGGGGACCATGTAGGAGGTTATATGGAAATTCAGGTAAGAGATGACAAAGACCTGAACTAAAGGAATGGCAATGGGAACATAGAAGTGATGGATTCAGGACATATTAAGGAGCTAAAACTACTAATAATTGGTAGCTTATTAGATGTAGGAGACAAGAAAGGGATGGCAAAGACAACTTCTCAGTCTCCTACCTGGGCAACTAGATAGATGGCAGAGCCATTTCCCAAGATGGCAAGGAACATCTTTTGGGGATAAGATCTTTATTTGGCAGCAGGATTTACTAAACAACGCACTTTAACAGGTCAGAAAGAGGAATTTAACTTTACTACAAAACTTGGGACTAGAACTCTCTGCAAAAATGAAGACAGAAAGGTGGGCTTCCCTGGTGACGCAGTGGTTGAGTCTTCACCTTCCAGTGCAGGAGGTGTGGGTTCAATCCCTGATCAGGGAGCTAAGATTCCCGTATACTTCCTGGCCAAAAAACCCAAAACATAAAACAGAAGCAATATTGTAACAAATTCAACAAAGACTATATTTGGTTAAAAAAGGAAAAAAAAAAAAAAGACTCCACATTAAAAAAAAAAAAATCACGCCCAAAATAAGACAGAAAAGTATAATGACTGCCTAGAAATGAATACTAAATACATTTCAGATCAAAGATGTTTCACTGCTTAAAAGGAAATGGCAAGATCTATGGTAATTTGCGGATTGACACTGGCATTTACTTACATGATAACAGTGAGATACAGAGCCAAAAAATAATAGTACTGCTGTCCAAGAAGCAACATGACAATGGAGGCTGTTCCTTCTAGGTAGAATGAAAATAAGATAATTTTATAGTAACCAAACTTCCTCAGCCAGGACTGGCTGATAAGTACAAGGCACTGAAATGGAAACAGATGGGCATAACATTAAATTGGAATCCAGTGAAATAGGTTTACTCTTCCTGACAACAAAACAAACATTCTCAGCAAAAAATAAATTTGCTTCTGAATCATAATATCAGTTGAAACACACAACTAACACTACCTATCATGGTTAGAAGTGTTATTATCTATTTATACCCATAAAAGTTGACTAATTTACTGCAAAAAACAGCTATTATTTCCTATAAAATGGACAAAGTGGGAAGTAGTTTCATACATTTTTATTTTCACACTAACAAGAGGAGGTTTAACTAAAACCAACTATGAAAGAACAATCACTGAAACAATGAGCATTGCTTTATTGTAATGTGAAAAGGCCAACTCAAATCTAAAATATATTCAGATTTTAAAATTTGGGATTAAAGCCCAGAATTCACCTCATACACAGTAGTGAATGGTAAAATAAACATTTTACTATATTCTTCTTAGTAAGAATTCAGATATATCTGAAATGTACTTTTTTATCCTAAAATCAAGCACCAGAAATTAACAATAATTTATGATTGTATCGATTTCTTTTGTTTGTGTTTCCTGTCTCATCTTATATATTTTCATCTTTCTAATAGATTCATGTTGATAGTTCAATCACATTTTTTCCTGCATTTCTTGCTAGCAATGAAAAAGTTCATTGTTCTAGACCGAAAAGTTAGTGCTAAATATACACATGTACATTAACAAAGATTAGAAGATACGCTTTGTTTTCAATAAAAAAGCACACTGTTTAGCCCTGAATCATTTTCACTAACTAAATGTACATACAATTAGAAGAGAATTTTTAATGATGTAAGTATAATAACAATATTCTTTAACAAACATAAGGGTTTCCCGCTCTGACTGATTTTTTGGTTTACTTCTCTACTTTCAAGAAACAAGAGCGCTTTTTTTCTGGATAGTAAAACGGTGATTGAGAGGATCCATGCCAATTCTCAGAGTTCAATAAGATAAAGTATGTAAAATAGACCAAGTCCCCTTATATTCCTATATATAATAATAATAATACTGTAAATTTACACAGTTCCACATTTTGAAATGAAGCTTCTTGTTCTCAATCTCCAACCCATAAAATACTACACAAGATATGAGAGTAATACGCTAAGAAACACGCGACAAAGTGGAAAGCGCAAGATTTTGAAACCAGATTCCCTCGTGTCAACCACAAACGGGCACTTGCCCTGGGTGCTGCCATCTGCCTCTAAAAGGATTAAATCAGGTTCTCTGAAGCTGCTGACCTCCAACACCACACCCACCGCCCCCGAAAAGTTTAGAGTGGAGAGCAGAAATGAGGTGCTCTGTGCTCCCAGGTAACTGGCAGGACAAGTCTTCAGTAGTTAGACATTCTCAGGAGCTGATTTTATGAGTCAAATTCTTATATCTCCTCATACCTAGAAAAGCACTAAAACCCTTCATGGTGATGACTGTTTTTTGTGACCAGCAGAAACTTTCTAAAAAATAAGCATGCTTGATTGCATGTACTCGCCCTTTACCAAAATCACATACATACTGTCCTCTACCTCTTTGGAACAGTTTCTCAGAGAGCTACCTGTTGTCTCCCGGGCAGCAGTCCTCATACTGCCCCAAATAAAACTTAACTCGCAACTCTCGTATTGTGCATTTTTCTTAAAGTTGACACTGGGTTGAAATTCCAGCTCTGCCACTTTGACCAGCTTACTCTACCTAGGAAGCATTTCCTCCCTCTAGCACTCCCCCTCTGCCTCTGTCCCTCTCATCATACAAAGTACTTAATAATTGATAGCTGTTATAATTCTGTCCAGTGTGAAAATATATGAGCCAATGATGGGTAATATAGCAACAAAAAAAGAGACTACTTTTGCTTGTACTAAAATACAGCCTTCCACAGACTGAGGATTTTGGCTCTCCATTCATGTGTTTATTAAATAGAAGCTCGTGAATAACATGTCCCAGCACAAGTGTTGGCAAACAGATGCCAAAGAAGCTTAAATCAAAACAAAGATAAAGGCAGTGCTGTGTTTACAGTGAACATTTAATAAATATTTGCTGTACTGAGACTTAATAATAAAAGTTAACATTTCTAGAGTGTTTATTTTGTGCCAGGAACTGTTTCAAGAACTTTGCATGCCTTACAAAAGTTAATTCATTTAATTATCATTATAATCTTTAGGCACCATTTTTTCCATTTTTACAGAGAAGGAAACTGAAACACAGAAAGCCTCAATAACTCGGCCAGGATCACACAGCTAATAAGAGGGGAGGCAGACTTCTCCCTGGCAGTCTCCATGCTCCTAATCCATTTACTATTCTGCCTCTTGGAGGTGAGTGGGATGTGGAAGAGTCACAAGAGAAAGAATTCTTCTTTCCTTTCATTTATTCAACTCCTTAAAAGAAAGCTATGGGGAAGACACTCTGAGAAAATGAAAATGCAGCACCTAGCCTTTATTATCAGAACCAACAGGCAGTGTGTTAAAGTGACCTAGCCAAAAAAATAACAGCAAATTCCAAAGAGCTGTCTTTTTTGCCCCCAATAATTTATAGGTATCACTTTTTGGGAAATCAAGAATAAAATTTGAGGGAATTTTGGATTTCCATCTTATAATGATTTTTCATTGAGATCAACAGAAACACATATGTTAGTATGAAGGTTTGAGAAAAAGAATCATTGAAATCTTTTGGCTATACTTCTCTTAAAATTTAGTAGCCAAGAGAGACTGGAAGAAAATATTGCTGAACATACATCTAAAAAAGCACTTTTACTGAGACTACATAATATATCGAATATATAAAGTACTCTTACAATTCAACATTATACAATTCAATTTAAAAAAATTTGAACAAATAATTTATCAAAAAGATATATGCATGGCAAGTAAGCACATCAAAAGATACTCAACATCATTAGCAGTCATCGGAAAATGCAAATCAAAACCACAGTAACATGCTGCTGCTTCACACCTACTAACATGGCTAAAACTAAATAGCCTGATATAGTACTGATGAGAATGTGGAACAATTGGAAAACTTCACATTATTGGGAGGAATGTAAAATGGTACAACCACTTTGGAAAACAGGTTATCAGTGTCTTCAATAAACATACACCTACCGTGCAGTCCAACCATTCTACTTCAAGGGGTTTACCCAAGAGAAAGAAAAGAATACGTCCATACAAAGACATGAATGTTCATAGCAGCTTTGTTTATAATAGCCAAAAACTGGAAACAACCCAAATGCCCATCAAAAAGTGAATAGGTAAACAAACTGTTGTATATCCATACAATGGAATATTATTCAGCAATAAAAAGGAGTGAAATATTGATACTACAACAATGTGACAGAATAATCCAGACCAAAGACAATTTGGAGAACAATGGGTATGTCTACTACTTTGATTGTGGTGATAGCGTCATGCTGCAGACATAGATCAAAACGTACCAAGTCATACAGTTTAAATACATGTAATTTACTGGAAGTCAATCATACCTCAGAAAAACAATAACCAAAAATCTACCTTATTTCAACTCATACATATTTATTTTCTAAAAAATGAAATGTGCTAAAATTGACTGTCGTGGGCATTCTGTGGTGCCCCAGTGGTTAGGATTTCAGGCTTTCACTGCTGCAATCTGGGTCCACTCTCTGGTTAGGGAACTGAAATCCTGCAAGTTGCACAGCACAATCAAAAAGTTTAAAAAATTTTTTTAAAGCAAAACTGATTGTGGTAATGACTGTACATGTCTGTGAATATACTAAAACCCACTGAATTGTATATAAAGTAAAACCCACTGAATTGTATATACTTTAAACTAAAACCCACTGAATTGTATACTTTAAATGGGTGAATTAATGAGTATGGTATGTGAGTTAGGTCTCAACAAAGCTGCTTAAAAATACCCATGTGTGTGTGCTCAGTCACTCAGTCCTGATTTTTGTGACCCTGTGGACTGTAGCTCGCCAGGCTCCTCTGTCCATGGGATTCTCCAGGCAAGAATAGTGGAGTGGGGTGCCATTTCCTTATCCAGGGGATCTTCCCAGGGATCTAACCCATGTCTCTTGTGTCTCCTGAATTGGCAGGCAAATTCTTTACCACTGTGACACCTGGGAAGCCTCCCAATACCTATCTACTCTTTAAAAAAAAAAAAAAAAAAACTTAGGTAAGAGTTTAACAAACTTGATTTTTTCTGGAGAAGAGGAGATACTATAGGCAAGTACATAATTAAAAGTGAGAATGTATATATAGCCTAGAATCTGACAATAACACATAGAGACAAGAATTCAAGCAGCTCCCCATTCTGGGTCATTGAACACAGCAACAAACAACTTGAAAACTCTCAAACTGCCATTAAGGGAGAGTATCATTTTATCATGTACACACAGTACCTGGGACTATATCAATACATCAAAACTGATACTCTATTTGGTAACCTCTGCTAAACAGACCATGACAGAATCTTAAAGTGCACAACTTTAAAGGCCTCTGAGCTTCTCTTTTTTCATTTGGAAGGTCTTTATATCGAAGGTAGTTGTCA
The DNA here is from genome assembly GCA_006410935.1 of Redunca redunca. Classification (NCBI taxonomy): domain Eukaryota; kingdom Metazoa; phylum Chordata; class Mammalia; order Artiodactyla; family Bovidae; genus Redunca; species Redunca redunca. Next base: position 7,939 of record SJYQ01091701.1, on the reverse strand, counting down.
GGCTTACACAAGATAATGGTAGTTAGGATTACACAAGATAATGTATATGATGTACTTGGCATAGTCCATGGCACACAGTAAGCACGCAAAAAATGTGAGTTCTCAATATTACGGTATATACAGTAACCAAACTATGATAAAGGCCTTGAGCTAATGGCAGAAAGGCAAATTCTATCCCATATACTTTGCTTAAGAGAGTGTGGCAACACTTAGAACATTTCATAACTATTTCTATTCCACAGGGCTTAAATCTTTGTAAAAGTTAGTAAATAGTAAAATCTCATCTTTCTAAGTTACTCAACTTACTCCCTGAAGAATATAGATTACATATTTTAATTGAGAAAACAGGAAAAATCCATATCATAGGCTAGGTCAAGTCATATTTTTGGAGGATAGATTTAGGTTAAGGGAAGCAATTTTATTCATGAGTTCTCCAAATCATGTAAAAAATAACAGGCTGGTATATTTTTTGAAGGAGAACACACCCTCCACAATAATGGTCATGGCCATGGAATTTTACTAACACTCTGGAATTCTAGGACTTAGTTTTTTAGCCAAGTGCTTTTGAAACCTGGCTTCAGGAATCCATGATCAAATAACTCTTCTTCCTTCTAACAGTCACAGGAATCTTAAATATCAGGATAAAGCAAAATGACACGCTCACAGGAAGCCATGCACTTTCTTCCATAGCTCTGCAGAGGTTTAAATGAGGAAGCTCAAGAGGACAAAATTCAAAAGCTAAAATAGTAAAAATATCACAGAGCTCAGCTTTTATTAGGTTCTCCTCCTTTTCTTCTTTGCATCTCTTGTTTCCATCATATTCCTACTGAATCTTGTCTAATGTAGGGAATCTGAATCTTTGAGTCTTTTAATAAATCTGAATCATTTTTTCATTTCTGATACAATCAGATTTTTAATGCTTAGCCAGGTAAGTTCTTGTTTAGTTGCTAGATCATGTCCGACTCTTTTGCGATCCCATGGACTGTAACCTGCCAGGCTCCTTTGTCCATGGGATTTCCTGGGCAAGAGTACTGGAGTGGGTGACCTGAAAATTGCCATTTCCTCCTCCAGGGGATCTTCCTGACCCAAGGATTGAATCTGCATCTCCTGAAACGGCAGGTGGATTCTTTACCACTGAGCCACCAGGGAAGGCCCTAGCTTAGGTAAGAGTTATATCTTTAATCCCTGTAGGAAGATACATGAAGAATCATCACATACCTGTGGGCAGATAAAGCCTGCCCCATACATGATGCTCTTTATGGAAGAAGGAAGAACATCCGGGGGAATGAGGTTATCAACAAATATCATCATGAAGTTACTGAAGAAGGTTAAATGGAAGACTTGGAAGAAATTCACTATCAGAAAAAGGCGAAAGTTTTTCTGCGTCAAGATTTGTCTCATCAATGAGATGACGGAGGTCCAGGGGAGATCCTGTACAGTTTCTGAGAGATGGTTTTCCTCGGGGCTTCTTTTAGGTTCTAAGTGACTTACGTGGCACATGCCAGTATAAAGGCTGGCAGTAGCCAAAATGGCAATAATAACAGCGATGACCTGAAAATTGAGCAAAATTTCCATGTTATCAGAGATGAGGCCACAGAAAAGGATACTGGTAGATCCTACCAGTGACGCCACTTGGTTGATTGTAATAAGCTGAAGCCGACTTTCATATCTAGTGAAAATTTCCGCAAACAGTACACACTGGGCTTGCTGAACAAAGGTAAGTGTGCTATCAAAAGCACATAATGATACCACCAGGTGAAGCCCACTAAGCCAGTCACCTTCATGATAGTATTTCCAGGGGAACCAAGGAAGCAGGAAGGCTGTTGCATATAAAGGGGCTCCATACAAAACAGAACTGTGACTATTGGAACAGCAGTCAGCCGTAGAGTTGTTGTGAAAATACCCCGTCAGGTCGTTAAGAGCATTCCAGATCATTAAAATCATCTAGGAAAAAAAAAAAAACAGGATTATTTTAGTGTAGTTTATACCGATGAAAGTAACTTGCATTTTTAACTAATATGAAATGACCAAAGTTGATCAGGTGGGAAAAAAAAAGTCACTGCTTCCAGAATCAGCAGGAAGTATACATACGGAAATAATAATGACAGCTAATACTACCACAAAACCAGAATGTGTTTAGGCACTGAACAAGTTTTTATATGAATTATTTCACTAAATCCTTAAAACAGCCCTATGAAGTAGGCACTATTCTTATCCCTTCTTTATGAGCAAACTGAGGGTCAGAGAAGTTAAGCAACTTTCTCGGCTAATAAATGACTGAACCAAGGGCCTGAGCCAAGGCAGATGACCCTGGAGTCCGTGCTTTCAATCATTATGCTCCGCTGTCTCCCCACAAGGCATATGGCCATGCCTTTGCAAAGAATGATGGCCTGTTTACAGACCATGGCACAGTTTTACATAATTTCATCAGGAAACGTTAAAATATTAGCGTTTGCTATCTCAAAATGGAAAAATAACACATTAAATCAAGGATGTTGTTGTTAGTAATAAACAAGTAACATTATAAACCATATGGGTTTTTAAGACCATGAACTCTATCCATTCTGACCACCTAATTGGTAATGAGTTACAATACAATTTGTAAATATATGGGCCATTTCAAAACACAGAATATCTTAATAATAATTCTAATTTTTCCACATAAGGAATTTTTCCAGATAACCAAAAATGTACCTGTTAAACTCTAAGCTGTCATTATTTATTATAATTGGGATATAGTTGCTTTACAATGTTGTGTTAGTTTCTGCTGTACAAGGAAATGAATCAGCTATACATATACATATATCCCCTCCCTCTTATCCACCTCCATCCCACCCATCTAAGTCATCAGAGAGCTTGAGCTCAGCTCCCTGTGCTATACAGCAAGTTCCCACTGGTTATCTGTTTTACACATGGCAGTGCACACCAGTTCAGTTCAGTTCAGTCACTCAGTCGTGTTCAACTCTTTGCAACCCAATGATCTGCAGCACGCCAGGCCTCCCTGTCCATCACCAACTCCCAGAGTTTACCCAGACTCATGTCCATTGAGTCAGTGATGCCATCCAGCCATTTCATCCTCTGTCGTCCCCTTCTCCTCCTGCCCCCAGTCCCTCCCAGCATCAGGGTCTTCTCCAATGAGTCAGCTCTTCGCAAGAGGTGGCCAAAGTATTGGAGTTTCAGCTTCAGCATCAGTCCTTCCAATGAACACCCAGGACTGATCTCCTTTAGGATGGACTGGTTGTGTCTCCTTGCAGTCCAAGGGGCTCTCAGGAGTCTTCTCCAACACGACAGTTCAACAGCATCAATTCTTCGGTGCTCAGCTTTCTTCACAGTCCAACTCTCACATCCATACATGACTACTGGAAAAACCATAGCCTTGACTAGACGCACATACGTCAATCTAAATCTTCTGATTCATCCCAATGCCCACCCCACCCCCATCGTGTCTACACGTCTGTTCTCTACATCTGCATCTCTATTCCTGCCCTCCAAAAAGGTTCATTTGTATCATTTTTCTAGATATATATATGCATGTGTATATATATATATATATTAATGCATTAAAGCTGTTATAAGTGACCATCTTTTAAAAGTCTCTTTGCCCTTAAACAGAGGATCTTGGAGATGGATAACCTTTTCTTGATAACTCTTTCAACTTGTGAAGAACCAGCTTTTTGGAAAATCACGAGGCACAACTAGAAGGAGAAACTTTCCTAAAGTAAAAGGACAACAAGGGCTCCATCTCACCTGGGCTTGGTAAAAAGCCACTTCTGAAACCTTGTACAGATGTAAAAAAAGCTTTACATAGTAGAAACTAAAGACAGAATTGAGCATTTCAGTCCCTAATGTTATTAGAGAGAATGCCCAAGCAATGGGTTTGATATTTAAAAATGTCATTTTCCATGCAGAGGAATTCTTCTTCCTTTAGTTTAAGAAAAAAAAGAAATGGTTAACATTCACTACTTATGTACAAGAGCTGACTCAGCTGATGGGTGACCAAATTCCACCAGATACTAGTTAACTTTAGTTAAATAAAAGTCCAAAAGCACTAGCTGTGAATATGCAACAAGATTTAACACTTTACTTTCTTAATCCACTTACTCGACAATTTTTGAGACGTTGCCAGGAACACTATTTTGCATAGCATGTGGCTTTACTTGAATATATATTTTAATATCTCTTCTAACTTATAAAAGTGAAACATATCAAAGAGTTTAGATACGTTTAACTAGTGACCAGGGAGATGTGTTTATGGCATTATTATCCTCCCTACTTATATGCAGAGTACCTCATGAGAAACGCTGGGCTGGAAGAAACACAAGCTGGAATCAAGATTGCCGGGAGAAATATCAATCACCTCAGATATGCAGATGACACCACCGTTATGGCAGAAAGTGAAGAAGAACTAAAAAGCCTCGTGATGAAAGTGAAAGTAGAGAGTGAAAAAGTTGGCTTAAAGCTCAACATTCAGAAAACGAAGATCATGGCATCTGGTCCCATCACTTCACGGGAAATAGGTGGGGAAACAGTGGAAACAGTGTCAGACTTTATTTTTTTGGGCTCCAAAATCACTGCAGATGGTGACTGCAGCCATGAAATAAAAAGACGCTTACTCCTTGGAAGAAAAGTTAATACCAACCTAGATAGCATTTTCAAAAGCAGAGATATTACTTTGCCGACTAAGGTCCGTCTAGTCAAGGCTATGGTTTTTCTAGTAGTTATGTATGGATGTGAGAGTTGGACTGTGAAGAAGGCTGAGCGCCGAAGAATTGACGCTTTTGAACTATGATGTTGGAGAAGACTCTTGAGAGTCCCTTGGTCTGCAAGGAGATCCAACCAATCCATTCTGAAGGAGATCAGCCCTGGGATTTCTTTGGAAGGGAAGGGAAGTCGCTCAGTCATGTCCGACTCTTTGCGACCCCGTGAACTGTCCATGGGATTTTCCAGGCAATAGTACTGGAGTGGATTGCCATTTCCTTCTCCAGTTTCTTTGGAAGGAATGATGCTAAAGCTGAAACTCCAGTACTTTGGCCACCTCATGTGAGGAGTTGACTCAAAAGACTCTGATGCTGGGAGGGATTGGGGGCAGGAGGAGAAGGGGACGACAGAGGATGAGATGGCTGGATGGCATCACTGACTCGATGGACATGAGTCTGAGCAAACTCCGGGTGTTGGTGATGGACAGGGAGGCCTGGCGTGCTGCGATTCATGGGGTCGCAAAGAGTCGGACACGACTGAGCGACTGAACTGAACTAAACTGAACTGAACTGATCCTCCTCACTTGGGAGGACACAACAGAAATGAAACAATGAGGTGACACCCTTAAGTAGTGTCTGAGAAAAAGAATAGAAGCAAGCCTTTCATCTTAGTATAAAGTTGTCCATTCAGTAGTACAGACTTGCATTGGGAGATTCACTTTTTATCTTCTCTTGTTGATCTTTTGATTCTCTTTTGATCTCATAGCCTATGTAACTTTGGCCCAAAGGACACGGCTAAGATGGGTATAGAAAGAACCCATTTGGTCCTTGCTCTCATGTAAACCTTCCTCTTAAATCCGGCCTATTTGTTTTACCCATCCACGGACTTGATTTATCCAACTGGAAAGCAGGAAAAGGTTAACCAAGCAAGAGGTAGGTATAGACTCATCTTGCTTTTTTAATCTTGACTATAGTTTTAAGATAACAACAGAATTTTCCTGTTTTATAATGGTGTGTGCGTGTTAAGTCACTTCAGTCATGTCCGACTCTGTGCGACCCTGCAACCTGCCAGGCTCCTCCATCTGTGGGATTCTCCAGGCAAGAATACTGGAATGGGATCCCTTCTCCGGGGGATCTTCCCAACCCAGAGATCAAACCCATGTCTCTTATGTCTACCTGCATTGGCAGGCGGGTTCTTTTATACGCACTTCTCCAAAATCTTACTCAAGCAGAAAACACAAATATTCAGATAATTCGAGAGATGCTACTTGCTTAAATAATCCCTGGAAATTAAGCAGGCACCTCAGTCTATACTACCCAATTACTTGGGGATCCAGAGAGCAAGTTATAAGGAGGAAGTGGACATTTGGCTCAAATGATCAAATGACCTAAGTCCCTGAGCTTCATTTTGCATCATGTAGATGCATGAATGATTTTAATTCTATAAGAAGTAGGGAATTATCAAAAAGGGTTAATAATTCCATTTGTAGATCAAGCATTGTCTATAACAAAATACAGACTATCTGCCCGTTTGTATACTCAGTTCAGTGCAGTTGCCCCGTCGTGTCTGACTCTTTCCGACCCCACGGACTGCAGCATGCCAGGCTTCCCTGTACATCACCAACTCCCAGAGCCTGCTCAAACTCATATCCCTTGTACTCACTTGTGTACTAGCTTTCTTGTCTATAGATTCTGCTGTAATGATAAAAAGCATATATATGAACTTCTTTGTTATTATGCATGCTCAAACCTTTGAAAAATACAAGTACTAAAATGTGGAGATGAACCAACATTTTTGGCTATGAAGGTAATTCTCCAGTTTGAAAAAGCTGGGAACTACTGCTGAAGACCTCACTCCAGGGACTTACTTTTGGCATAAGTGAGAATGAAGACTGAAGCCGAGGCCACTGGTTACTAAGAGAGCCAAAAACAAAGTCAGGAGAACCAAAAGCCAAGATACAAATTTGTTGTTGTTTAGTCACTAAGTTGTGTCCAACTCTTTTGTGATCCCATGGACTGTTGCCTGCCAGGCTCCTCTGACCATGGGATTTCCCAGGGAAGAATAGTGGAGTGGGTTTCCATTGCCTTCTCCAGGAGATCTTCTCAACCCAGGGGCTGAACCTGCGTCTCCTGAAGTGTCAGGCAGATTCTTTTTTTTTTTTTTTTTTGTCAGGCAGATTCTTTACCATTGAGCACCAGAGAAGCCCTAAGACATAAATTTAGCCCACCAAAATCTAGGTACTCTTCTTTTTTTTAGTTTTATTTCAGGCATGCTAAAACAAGAAGTGTGCCACACCTTCTGAACTGATCTATCATTAAGTCAGAAGGCAGGTATTTATAAACTCAGAATTTTGCAAGGAATCATAAGCTTGCTTAGATGAGTTCAAATTTTTTAAAAAGATTTTGAGTTAAGCACCCATCTTGTCTGAAACATAAAGTTAATGTCATACATATATACACACATATATATGTATATATATGGTGGATACAGGAGAAGGCAATGGCATCCCACTCCAGTACTCTTGCCTGGAAAATCCCATGGATGGAGGAGCCTGGTGGGCTGCAATCCATGGGGTCGCTAAGAATCGAACATGACTGAGCGACTTCACTTTCACTTTTCACTTTCATGCATTGGAGAAGGAAATGGCAACCCACTCCAGTGTTCTTGCCTGGAGAATCCCAGGGATGGGGAACCCTGGGGGGCTGGCGTCTATGGGGTTGCACAGAGTCAGACACAACTGAAGTGACTTAGCAGCAGCAGCAGCATGGTGGATACAAAGTTTTGATAACATTATAAAAAATTCCATAGCCTGAACTTCTGTTTACGACAAAAAAAAAAGTAAAAATCTTATTTCCATCTGCAAAAAGAACTATTGATATTTTGCTTTAGATTATTTTCATTATAATAAACACTTATTTCAGTAGATATCAAACTGAAAACCACCACTTACAATCGCTTTAAAGTCAACGCTACTTAAAACTCTCACTTGACTTTACTACAGCAACCCAAAGAACATGAATAGTAAGTGTATCTTTACAAGCAGGACAAAGGATTTCTGAACCTGGTTCTTCTTTAATACAAAATGCCTTATATAGAAGAGTTTAAAAGTAGCAAAATGGTGTAATGATTAGGCTGGGAACATGCACTAAATACTGGTGAATTATTAAATGAAAACCCAAAACCTTTCTTTCAGAATCAACTTGGGTTGTTACTGTTAACCTATTGCTGCTGCTGCTGCTGC
>SJYQ01091698.1:157158-301341 GCA_006410935.1 Redunca redunca | reverse complement strand
AGCCGGGGAGGACGGGGAGCTTCTGGAGCTGCTGCGAGGGTTGGAAGGGCGTTGTCGAGGTTCAAGAGCGAAGGTGTGGTTTCTCTCGAGAGGCCGGAGGGGAAAAGGGCCTCCTCTGGCCTGGAGTGGACAACCTCCGCGTGTTTCTCAACTTGCGGCGGATCCTCTCGACTTTCGAACGGGGACCCCAGGTCCCGGCCCGCGTGGCCTCAGCCAAGGCCCTTGTCCATGCGAGTGGCGAGGGACCTCTCGGGAATGCACTCCAGTCGCTGCCGGGCCCGCTGTCCTCTTCTGGAGCGGAGGGCGGAAGCCGAGCTTTCGTCTCCAGTGCTGGCACGGAATTTTGGGTTCCTCTGGAGTCTCCCCAGGGGAATCAGGCCTCGTGGGCCCTGGAGCCCTGCATGTCCGCTTGGCTTCCGAGCTGGAGCAGCAGTGGCAGGCTTCCTGTCGAGTTGACACAGGGATCTGGGTCTGTCCCTTGAGGCTTTGACACAGGGCTGTCCCACGTGCCACCGGGGTGGTGGTGTGAGTCAATCCTCGGGGTGACATTCGAGGCAGGACAGGGAATTCACGTTCCTCAGAACTGGACTGAGACATGTGGGGGTCTCTGGGGCTGGTGGCACAAGACCTGGATTTCCTCTCGACCTTCCTGTTGAGAGCGCCTCCCCTTGAGGTGTGACGGGAATGCGGAGAAACCTGGACGGACGAAGCAGGGAATGAAACCCATATCTGGAGGGAGAATCGGAACATGGGGCTCCTCAGGCGTTTGCTGGAAGCCGTGGTGTTCCTCTCGAGGGGAGAGGGCTCTGTCGGGGATCTTATTGAGGGGCTCCAAGAGTGTGAAGGACCCCTTGCCGGTTCCAGTGGGAAGGTGTGATTTCCCTTGAGACGCCACAGCGGAAAAGGGCCTCATCTCGCCTGGAGGGGAGAGCCTCCTGGTTTGGGTCGAGATGCGGCAGCTTGCTTTCGATGGAAGACGGGGACCTCAGGGACCTGCTCGTGTGGCCTCAGGAAAGGCCAGACACCATGCGAGGTGCCAGGGGCCTCTCTGGACGCTTCTCCAGCCGGTGCCGGGTCCTAAGTTCCCGTCGAGATCGGAGACCAGGAAGGGAGTTTCCTCTCCATCGCTGACATGGATTTGGGGCACCTCTGGAGTCTTAACAGGCCTGTCAGGCCTCGTCTCGAGTGGAGACATGCACTCAGCATGCCTCCTGAGCTGTGGCATCTGTGTAAGTCTTCCAGGCATGGTGACCCAGGGATCTGGGTCTTTCCCTCGAGGCTTCTCCACAGGGCTCTCCCAAGTGTCACCGTGTTCTGAGTCAATCCTCGGGGTGAGATTTGAGGCAGTGCAGGGACATCAGGTTCCTCTAGATAGGGCTGTGATCTTTGGGGGTCTTTGGGAATGGTAGCACGCGCCCTGGAGCTCCTGTCGACGTTCCTGTGGAGTGAGCCTCCTCTTCAGGTGGGCCAGGAACACCGGGAATCCATTCCCGACGAAGCAGGGAAAGGAACAATCATCTCGAGCTGAGGAGGGGGAAAAGGGTCGCCTCAGGACTGGGGGCGGGACCATCGGTGTTCCGGTCGAGTGGAGCCGGGGAGGACGGGGAACTTCTGGAGCTGCTCAGAGGGTTGGAAGGGCCTTGTCGAGGTTCAAGAGCGAAGGTGTGGTTTCTCTCGCGAGGCCGGAGGGGCAAAGGGCCTCCTATTGCCTGGAGTGGACAACCTCCGCGTGTTTCTCGTCTTGCGGCGGGTCCTCTCGACTTACGAACGGGGACCCCAGGGCCCGGCCCATGTGGCCTCAGCCAAGGCCCTTGTCCATGCGAGTGGCGAGGGACCTTTCGGGAATGCACTCCAGTCGCTGCTGGGAACACTGTCCTCTTCTGTAGCGGAGGTCGAAACCGAGTTTTCATTTCCAGTGGTGGCACGGACTTTGGGGTTCCTCTGGAGTCTCCCCCGGGGAATCAGGCATCGTGGGCCATGGAGCCCTGCATGTCCGCTTGGCTTCCGAGCTGGAGCAGCAGTGGCAGGCTTCCTGTCCAGTTGACACAGGGATCTGGGTCTTTCCCTCGAGGCTTCTCCACAGGGCTGTCCCACTTGTCACCGTGGTGTGAGTCAATCATCTGGGTGACAGTTGAGGCAGTGCAGAACAACAGGTTCCTCTAGAGAGGGCTGTGATCTTTGGGGGTCTTTGGGAATGGTGGCACACGACCTGGAGCTCCTGTCGACGTTCCTGTGGAGCGGGGCTCCTCTTCAGGTGGGCCAGGAACACCGGGAATCCATTCCGGACGAAGCAGGGAAAGGAACAATCATCTCGAGCAGAGCAGGGGGAAAAGGGTTGCCTCTGGAGTGGGGGTGGGACCCTCGGTGTTCCAGTCGAGTGGAGCCTGGGAGGATGGGGAACTTCTGGAGCTGCTGCGAGGGTTGGAAGGGACTTGTCGAGGTTCAAGAGCGAAGGTGTGGTTTCTCTCGCGAGGCCGGAGGGGCAAAGGGCCTCCTCTTGCCTGCAGTGGACAACCTCCGCGTGTTTCTCGACTTGCGGCGGGTCCTCTCGACTTACGAACGGGGACCCCAGGGCCCGGCCCACGTGGCATCAGCCAAGGCCCTTGTCCATGCGAGTGGCGAGGGACCTCTCGGAATGCACTCCAGTCGCTGCCGGGACCGCTGTCCTCTACTAGTGCGGAGGGCGGAAGCCGAGCTTTCGTCTCCAGTGCTGGCACGGTCTTTGGGGTTCCTCTGGAGTCTCCCCTGGGGAATCAGGCCTCGTGGGCCATGGAGCCCTGCATGTCGGCTTGGCTTCCGAGCTGGAGCAGCAGTGGCAAGCTTCCTGTCGAGTTGACACAAGGATCTGCGTCTGTCCCTCGAGGCTTTCCCACAGGGCTGTCCCACGTGCCACCGGGGTGGTGGTGTGAGTCGATCCTCGGGGTGACATTCGAGGCAGTACAGGGAATTCATGTTCCTCGGGACTGGACTGAGACTTGTGGGGGTCTCTGGGGCTGGTGGCACTAGACCTGGATTTCCTCTCGACCTTCCTGTTGAGAGCGCCTCCCGTTGAGGTGTGTCGGGAATGCCTAGAAACCTGGACGGACGAAGCAGGGAATGAAACCCTAATCTGGATGGAGAGGCGGAACCCGGGGCTCCTCGGCCGTTTGCTGGAAGCCGTGGTGTTCCTCTCAAAGGGAGAAGGCTATGTCGGGGACCTTCTTGAGGGGCTCCAAGGGTGTGAAGGAACCCTTGCCGGTTCCAGTGGGAAGCTGTGATTTCCCTCGAGACTCCACAGCGGAAAAGGGGCTCATCTCGCCTGGAGGGGAGAGCCTCCTGGTTTGGGTCGAGATGGGGTAGCTTGCTTTCGATGGATGAGCGGGACATCAGGGACCTGCTCGTGTGGCCTCAGGAAAGGCCAGACACCATGCGAGGTGCCAGGGGCCTCTCGGGACCCTTCTCCAGCCGGTGCCAGGTCAGAAGTCCTCGTCGGTATCGGAGACCAGAAAAGGGCTTTCTTCTCCAGCGCTGACATGGATTTGGGGTACCTCTGGAGTCTGCACAGGGCTGTCAGGCCTCGTCTCGAGTGGAGACATGCACGTCAGCTTGCCTCCTGAGCTGTGGCAGCAGTGTCAGTCTTCCAGGCGTGGTGACCCAGGGATCTGGGTCTTTCCCTCTAGCCTTCTCCACAGGGCTGTTGGACGTGTCACCGTGGTGTGAGTCGATCGTCGGGGTGAACAGTTGAGGCAGTGGAGGGACATCAGGTTCCTCTACAGAGGGCTGTGACCTTTCGGGTTCCTTGGGAATGGTGGCACGCGCCCTGGGGCTCCTGTCGACGTTCCTGTGGAGCGCGCCTCCTCTTCAGGTGGGCCAGGAACACCGGGAATCCATTCCCGACGAAGCAGGGAAAGGAACAATCATCTCGAGCGGAGGAGGGGAAAAGGGTCGCCTCTGGAGTGGGGACGGGACCCTCGGTATTCCGGTCGAGTGGAGCCGGGGAGGACGGGGAACTTCTGGAGCTGCTGCGAGGGTTGGAAGGGCCTTGTCGAGGTTCAAGAGCGAATGTGTGGTTTCTCTCGCGAGGCCGGAGGGTCAAAGGGCCTCCTCTTGCCTGGAGTGGACAACCTCCGCGTGTTTCTCGACTTGCAGCGGGTCCTCTCGACTTTCGAACGGGGACCCCAGGGCCCGGCCGGCGTGGCCTAAGCCAAGGCCCTTGTCCATGCGAGTGGCGAGGGACCTACGGGAATGCACTCCACTCGCTGCTGGGACCGCTGTCCTAACTCGAGGGGAGGGCGGAACCCGAGGTTTCGTCTACAGGGCTGGCACGAACTTTGGGTTCCTCTGGAGTCTCCCCCGGGGAATCAGGCCTCTTGGGCCATGGTGCCCTGCATGTCCGTTTGGCTTCTGAGCTGGAGCAGCAGTGGCAGGCTTCCTGTCGAGTTGACACAAGGATCTGGGTCTGTCCCTCGAGGCTTTCCCACAGGGCTGTCCCACGTGCCACTGGGGTGGTGGTGTGAGTCGATCCTCGGGGTGACATTCGAGGCAGGAGGGGGAATTCAGGTTCCTCGGGACTGGACTGAGACTTTGGGGGATCTCTGGGGCTGGTGGCACTAGAGCTGGATTTCCTCTCGACTTTCCTGTTGAGAGCGCCTCCCCTTGAGGTGTGACGGTAATGCCGAGAAACCTGGACGGACGAATCATGGAATGAAACCCATATGTGGAGGGAGAGGTGGACCCCGGGACTCCTCGGGCGTTTGCTGGAAGCCGTGGTGTTCCTCTTGAGGGGAGAGGGCTATGTCGGGGACCTTCTTGAGGGGATCCAAGGGTGTGAAGAACCCCTTGCCGGTTCCAGTGGGAAGGTGTGATTTCCCTCGCGACGCCACAGCGGAAATGAGGCTCATCTCGCCTGGAGGTGAGAGCCTCCTGGTTTTGGTCGAGATGCGGCACCTTGCTTTCAATGGACGATGGGGACCTCAGGGACCTGCTCCTGTGGCCTCAGGAAAGGCCAGACACCATGCGAGGTGCCAGGGGCCTCTCCGGACGCTTCTCCAGCCGGTGCCGGGGCCTAAGTCCTCGTCGGGATCGGAGACCAGGAAGGGGGTTTCCTCTCCAGCGCTGATATGGATTTGGGGTACCTCTGGAGTCTGCACAGGGCTGTCAGGCCTCGTCTCGAGTGGAGACATGCACGTCAGCTTGCCTCCTGAGCTGTGGCAGCAGTGTCAGTCCTCCAGGAGTGGTGATCCAGGGATCTGGGTCTTTCCCTCGAGGCTTCTCCACAGGGCTGTCCCACGTGTCACCGTGGTGTGAGTCAATCCTCGGGGTGACAGTTGAGGCAGTGCAGTGACATCAGGTTCCTCGAGAGAGGGCTGTGATCTTGGGGGTCTTTAGGAATGGTGGCACGCGCCCTGGAGTTCCTGTTGACTTTCCTGTGGAGTGCGCCTCCTCTTCAGGTGGGCCAGGAACACCGCGAATCGATTCCCGACGAAGCAGGGAAAGGAACAACCATCTCGAGCGGAGCAGGGGGAAAGGGTCGCCTCTGGAGTGGGGGCGGGACCCTCGGTGTTCCGGTCGAGTGGAGCCGGGGAGGACGTGGAACTTCTGGAGCTGCTGCGAGGGTTGGAAGGGCCTTGTCGAGGTTCAAGAGCAAAGGTGTGGTTTCTCTCGTGAGGCCGGAGGGGAAAAGGGCCTCCTCTTGCCTGGAGTGGAGAAGATCCGCGTGTTTCGCGACTTGCGGCGGGTCCTCTGGTCTTACGAACGGGGACCCCAATGCCCGGCCCGCATGGCCTCAGCCAAGGCCCTTCTCCATGCGAGTGGGGAAGGACCTCTCGGCAATGCACTCCAGTCGCTTCCGGGACCGCTGTCCTCTTCTGGATTGGAGGGCGGAAGCCGAGGTTTCGTCTGCAGGGCTGGCGCGGATTTTGGGCTTCCTCTGGAGTCTCCCCCGGGGAATCAGGCCTCGTGGGCCATGGAGCCCTGCATGTCCGCTTGGCTTCCAAGCTGGAGCAGCAGTGGCAGGCTTCCTGTCGAGTTAACACAGGGATCTGTGTCCGTCCCTTGAGGCTTTCCCACAGGGCTGTGCCACGTGCCACCGGGGTGGTGGTGTGAGTCGATCCTCGGGGTGACATTCGAGGCAGGACAGGGAATTCAGGTTCCTCGGGACTGGACTGAGACTTGTGGGGGTCTCTGGGGCTGTTGGCACTAGACCTGGATTTCCGCTCAACATTCCTTTTGAGAGCGCCTCCCCTTGAGGTGTGCCGGGAATGCCGAGAAACGTGGACGGACGAAGCAGGGAATGAAACCCATATCTGGAGGGAGAGGCGGAACCCGGGGCTCCTCGGGCGTTTGCTGGAAGCCGTGGTGTTCCTCTCGAGGGGAGAGGGCTCTGTCGGGGAACTTCTTGAGGGGCTCCAAGTGTGTGAAGGACCCCTTGCCGGTTCCAGTGGGAAGGTGTGATTTCCCTCCAGACGCCACAGCAGAAAAGGGGCTCATCTCGCCTGGAGGGGAGGACATCCTGGTTTGGGTCGAGATGCGGCAGCTTGCTTTCGATGGACGACGGGGACCTCAGGGACCTGCTCGTGTGGCCTCAGGAAAGGCCAGACACCATGCGAGGTGCCAGGGGCCTCTCGGGATGCTTCTCCAGTCGGTGCTGGGTCCTAAGTCCTGGTCGGGATCGGAGACCAGGAAGGGGGTTTCCTCTCCAGCGCTGACATGGATTTGGGGTACCTCTGGAGTCTGCACAGGGCTGTCAGGCCTCGTCTCGAGTGGAGACATGCACGTCAGTCTGCCTCCTAAGCTGTAGCAGCAGTGTCAGTCTTCCAAGCGTGTTGACAGAGGGATCTGTGTCTTTCCCTCCAGGCTTTTCCACAGGGCTGTCCCTCGTTTCACCGTGGTGTGAGTCAATCCTCCGTGTGATAATTGAGGCAGTGTAGGGAAATCAGGTTCCTCTGGAGAGGGCTGTGATATTTGGGGTCTTTTGGAATGGTGGCACGAACCCTGGAGTTCCTGTCAACTTTCCTGTGGAGAGCGCCTCCTTTTCAGATGGGAGAGGAACACGGGAATCCATTCTAGACGAAGCAGGGAAAGGAACAATCATCTCGAGCGGAGGAGGAGGAAAGGGGGCTGCTCTTGAGTGGTGGCGAGACCTTCGGTGTTCCTCTCGAGTGTAGACTGGTATGACAGGGAACTTCTTGAGTTGCTGCGAGTGTTTGAAGGACGTTTTCAAGGTTCAAGAGGGAAGGTGTGATTTCCCTGAGACGTCGCAGCAGGAAAAGGGCCTCATCTGGCCTGGAGGCGAGAGCCTCCTGGTTTGTCTCGAGGTGCGGCAGGTTCCTCTCGAGTTACAACGGGGACCTCAGGGACCTGCTCGTGTGGCCTCAGGAAAAGGCAGACACCACGCGAGGTGTGAGGGGCCTCTCGGGATTCCTCTCCAGTGTTTGTCGGGTCCTAAGTCCTCGTCTGGAGCGGAGACCAGAAAGGAGGTTTCCTCTCCAGCGCTGACATGGATCTTGGGGTTCCTCTGGAGTCTCCACAGGGGTTTCAGGCCTCGTCTCGAGTGGAGACATGCACGTCAGTTTGCCTCCTGAGCTGTTGCAGCAGTGTCAGTCTTCCAGGGCTGTTGGCACAGGAATCTGTTTCTTTCCCTCGAGGCTTTTCCACAGGGCTGACCCACGTGTCACCGTGGTGTGAGTCGATCCTCAGTGTGACAGTTGAGGCAGTGAAGGGAAATCTGGTTCCTCTAGAGAGGGCTTTTATATTTGGGGATCTCTTGGAATGGTGGCATGACACCTGGAGTTCCTCTCGACTTTCCTGTGGAGTGTGCCTCCTCTTAAAATGGGACAGGAGCACCGAGAATCCATTCCCGACGAAGCAGGGAAAGGAACAATCATCTCGAGTGGAGGAGGGTGAAACGGGGCTTCTCTTGAGTGGCGGCGGGACCCTCGGTGTTCCTCTCGAGTGGAGACGGGTATGACGGGGAACTTCTTGAGTTGCTGCGAGGTTGGAAGGAACTTTTCGAGGTTCAAGAGGGATGGTGTGGTTTCTCTCCTGACGCCACAGTGGAAAAGGGCCTCATCTCTCCTCGAGTGGAGGACCTCCTGGTTTTTCTTGAGTTTCTGCACATTCCTGTCGAGTTAAGACGGGGAATTCAGGGACCGGCACGAGTGGCCTCAGGAAAGGCCATTCTCCATGCGAGTGGCAAGGGACCTCTTGGGAATCCACTCCAGTCGGTGCCGGGACCTATGTCCTCTTCTGGAGCGGAGGTCGGAACCTGAGGTTTTGCCTCCAGTGCTGGCACGGACGTTGGGATTCCTCTTCAGTCTCCACAGTGGAATCAGGCCTCGTCTGCCATGGAGCCCTGCATGTCCGCTTTTCTTCCGAGCTGTAGCAGCAGTGTCAGGCTTCCCTTCGAGTTGACACAGGGATCTGGGCCTTTCACTCGAGGCTTTCCCACAGGGCTGTCACACGTGCCACCTTGGTGTGAGTCGATACTCAGCGTGACATTCGAGGCAGTACAGGGTACTCAGGTTCCTCTGGAGTGGACAGAGACTTTTGGGGGTCTTTTGCAATGGTGGCACTACACCTGAAGTTCCTTTCGACTATTCTGTTGAGACACCTCCTTTTGAGGTGTGACGAGAATGCCGGGAAATCTTGACTGACAAAGCAGGGAATGAAACCCTTCTCTGGAGGGAAAAGTGGGAAACAGGGTCCTCTTGAGTTTGCTGGAACCCTCGGTTTTCCTCTCGAGGGGAGAGGGGTATGTCGGGGAACTTCTTGAGTTGCTACAAGGGTGTGAAGGACGCCTTGGAGATTCAAGAGGGAAGGTGTGATTTCCATGGAGTGGCCACAGCAGAAAAGGGCCTCAACTCGCCTGGACGGGAAAGCTTTCTGGTTTTTCTCGATTTGCAGCAGGTTCCTCTGGAGTTACGACGCGGACCTCAGGGACATGCTCGTTTCGCCTCAGGAAAGGCCAGACACGATGCGACGTGAAAGGGGCCTCTCGGGATTCTTCTACAGTCCGTGCCGCGTCCTAAGTCCTCGTCTGGAGCGGAGACTACAAAGGAGGTTCCCTCTCCAGGGCTGACATGGATCTTGGGGTTCTTCTGGAGTCTCCACAGTGGTGTCAGGCCTTGTCTCGAGTGGAGACATGCACGTCAGTTTGCCTCCTGAGCTGTAGCAGCAGTGTCATTCTCCCGGCATGTTGACACAGGGATCTGTGTCTTTCCCTTGAGGCTTTTCCACAGGGCTGTCCCACGTGTCACCGTGGTGTGAGTCGATCCTTGGTGTGACAGTTGAGGCAGTGAAGGGAAATCAGGTTCCTCTAGAGAGGGTTGTGATATTTGGGGTTCTTTTGAAATGGTGGCACGACCTCTGGAGTTCCTCTCGACTTACCTCTGGAGAGCGCCCCCCTTAAGTTGGGACAGGAACACTGGGAATCCATTCCTGTCGTAGCAGGTAAAGGAACAATCATCTGGAGAGGAGGAGGGGGAAACGAGGCTCCTCTTGAGTGGGGGCGGGACCCTCGGTGTTCCTCTCGCGTGGAGAAGAGTATGACGGGGAACTTCTTGAGTTGCTGCGAGGGTTTGAAGGACCTTTTCAAGGTTCAAGAGGGAAGGAGTGGTTTCTCTCTTGACGCCGCAGCGAAAAGGGCCTCAACTCGCCTAGATTGGAGAACTTTCTCAGTTTTATTGACTTGGGGCAGGTTCCTCTCGAGTTACGATGGGGACTCGGGTACGGGCACTCGTGGCCTCAGGAAAGGCAACTCTACATGCGAGTGTCCAGGAACCTCACGGAAATCCATTTCAGTCGGTGCCATGACTTATGTCCCCTTCTGGAGCTGAGGTCAGAACCTGAGGTTTCGTCTCCATTGCTGGCACAGACTTTGGGGTTCCTCTGGAGTCTACACAGGTGAATCAGGCCTCATCTCCAATGGAGCCCTGCATGTCCGCTTTGCTTCCGAGCTGAGCAGCAGTGTCAGGCTTCCTGTCAAGTAGAAACTGAGATCTGGGTCTTTCACTCGAGGCTTTCCCACAGGGCTGTCACACGTGCCACTTTGGTGTAAGTCGATACTCAGGGTGACATTCGAGGCAGTACAGGGAATTCAGGTTCCTCTGGAGTGCACTGAGACTTTGGGGGTCTTTCGGAATGGTGCCACTACAGCTGGAGTTCCTCTCGACTTTCCTGGTGAGAGCGCCTCCAGTGGAGATGTGACAGGAAAGCCGGGAAACGTTGACTGTCGAAGCTGGGAATGAAACCCTTATCTCGAGGGAAAAGCGGGAAAAGGCACTCCTCTTGAGTTTGCAGGAAACCTCAGTGTTCCTCTTGAGTGGATAGGGGTATGTCGGGGAACTGCTTGAGTTACTACAAGGGTGTGAAGGACCCCTTGGAGGTTCAAGAGGGAAGGTGTGATTTCCCTCGAGACTCCACAGTAGCAAAAGGCTTTATCTCGCCTGCAAGGAAGAGCCTCCTGGTTTATCTTGAGTTGTGGCAGGTTCCTCTCGAGTTACAACGGGGACCTCAGGGACCTGCTCGTGTGGCCTCAGGAAAGGCTACACACCATGCGAGGTGCGATGGGCCTCTCGGGATTCTTCTCCAGTAGGTGCCGGGGCCTAAGTCCTCGTCTGGAGTGGAGACCAGAAAGGACGTTTCCTCTCCAGGGCTGACATGGACCTTGGGATTCCTCTGGAGTCTCCACAGGGGTGAGGGCCTCATCTTGAGTGGACACATGTATGTTTGTTTGCCTCCTGAGCTGTAGCAGCATTGTCAGTCTTCCCGGCCTGTTGACACAGGAATCTGTGTCTTTCCTTCGAGGCTTTTCCACAGGGATATCCCATGTGTCACCATGGTGTGAAGCGATACTCAGGGTGACATTTGAGGCATACAGGGATATCAGGTTCCTCTGGAGAGGGCTGTGATATTTCCGGGTCTTTTGGAAAGGTGGCATGACGCCTGGATTTCCTCTCGTCTTGCCTGTTGAGAGCGCCTCCTCTTCAGATGGGACAGGAACACCGGGAATCCATTCCCGAGGAAGCAGGGAAAATTACAATCATCCTGAGCGGAGGAGGGGGAAACGGGGCACCTCTTGAGTGGTGGCAGGTCCCTTGGTGTTCCTCTCAAGTGGAGACGGGGATGATGTGGAATTCCTTGAGTTGCGGCGAGGGTGTGAAGGACCTTTTCAAGATTCAAGAGGGAAAGTGAGGTTTCTCTCATGACGCCACAGGGGAAAGGGGCTTCCCCTCGCCTAGAGTGGAGAACCTCTCGTTTTTCTCGACTTGTGGCAGGTTCCTCTCGAGTTACAACGGGGACTTCAGGGACAGGCATGCGTGGCCTCAGGAAAGGCCACTCTCCAGGCGAGTGGCGAGGGACCTCTCGGGAATCCACTCCAGTCGGTCCCGGGACCTATGTCCCCTTCTGGAGCGGAGATCGGAAATGAGGTTTCATCTCCAGTGCTGGCCCTGAAATTGGGGTTCCTCTGGAGTATCCACAGGAGAAACAGGCCTCGTCTCGAATGGAGCCCTGCATGTCCACTTTGCTTGCAATCTGTCGCAGCAGTGTCAGGCTTCCCATCGACTTGAAACTGGGATCTGGGTCTATCACTCGAGGCGTTCCCACAGGGCTGTCACACGTGCCACCGTGGTGTGAGTCGATACTCAGGGTGATATTTGAAGCAGTACAGGGAAATCAGGTTCCTCTGGAGTGGACTGAGACTTTTGGGGGTCTTTTGGAATGGTGGCACTACTCCTGGAGTTCCTCTCGACTTTCCTGTTGAGAGCGCCTCCACTTGAGGTGTGACGGGAAAACCGGGAAACGTTGCCTGACGAAGGAGGGAGTGAAACCCTTATCTCGAGGGAAAAGCGGGAAAGGGGGCTCCTTTTGAGTTTGCTGGAACCTTCGGTGTTCCTCTCGAGTGGAGAGGGGTATGTCGGGGAACTTCTTGATTTGCAACAAGGATGTGAAGGAACCCTTGGAGGTTCAAGAGGGAAGCTGTGATTTCCCTCGAGATGCTGCAGCAGAAAAAAAGCCTCATCTCGCCTGGAGGGGAGAGACTCCTGGTTTTTCTCGAGTTGCAGAAGGTTCCTCTCGAGTTAGGTCTGGGACCACAGAGACCTGTCCGCGTGGCCTCAGGAAAGGCCAGACACCATGAGAGGTGCGAGAGGCCTCTCGGGATTCTTCTCCATTCGATGCTTGGTCCAAAGTCCTCGTCTGGAGCGGACACCGTAAATGAGGTTCCCTCTCCAGGGCTGACATGGACCTTGGGGATCGTCTGGAGTCTCCATAGGGGTGTCAGGCCTCGTCTTGAGTGGAGACATGCACGGCAGTTTACCTCCTGAGCAGTAGCAGCAGTGTCAGTCTTCCCGGCTTATTGACCCAGGGATCTGTGTCTTTCCCTCGAGGCTTTTCCACAGGGATGTCCCACTTGTCACCCTGGTGTGAGTCGATCCTCGGTGTGACAGTTGAGGCAGTGCACGGAAATCATGTTCCTCTGGAGAGTGCTGTGATATTTAGGGGTCTTTGGAATGGTGGCATGAACACTGGAGTTCCTGTCGACTTTCCTGTGGATAGCGCCTCCTCATCAGATGGGACAGGTACACAGGGAATTCATTCCTGACGAAGCAGGGAAAGGAACAATCATCTCGAGCGGAGGAGGGGGAAAGGGGGCTCCTCTTGAGTGTTGGCAGGGCCCTCGGTGTTCCTCTCGAGTGGAGACAGGTATGCCGGGGAAGTTCTTGAGTTGCTGCGAGGGTTGGAAGGACCTTTTCGAGGCTCAAGAGGGAAGGTGTGTTTTCTCTCGTGACGCCACAGTGGAAAAGGGCCTCATCTTGCCTGGAGTGGAGAACCTCCTCGTTTTTCTCGTCTTGTGGCAGGATCCTCTCTAGTTAAGACGGGGACCTCAGGGACAGGCACTCGTGGCCTCAGGAAAGGCCACTCTATGCGAGTGTCCAGGGACCTCTTGGGAATCCACTCCAGTCGTTGACGGGACCTATGTCCCCTTCTGGAGTGGAGCTCGGAAGCTAAAGTTTGTCTCCAGTGCTGGCATGGACTTTGGGGTTCCTCTGGAGTCTCCACAGGTGATTCAGGCCTCGTCTCGAATGGAGCCCTGCAAGTCCACTTTGCTTGCAAGCTGTAGCAGCAGTGTCAGTCTTCCCATCGAGATGACACAGGGATCTGTGTCTATCACTCAAGGCTTTCCCAGAGGGCTGTCACACGTGCCACTGTGGTGTGAGTCAATACTCAGGGTGACATTCGAGTCAGTACAGAGAAATCAGGTTCCTCTGGAGTGCACCGAGACTTTTGGCAGTCTTTTGGAATGGTGGCACTACACCTGGAGTTCCTCTCGACTTTCCTGTTGAGAGCGCCTCCACTTGAGGTGTGATGGGAATGCCGGGAAACCTTGACGATGAAGGAGGGATGAAACCCTTATCTCGAGGGAAAAGCGAGATACGGGGCTCCTCTTGAGTTTGCTGGAACCTTCGGTGTTCATCTCAATTTGAGAGGTGTAAGTCGGGGAACTTCTTGAGTTGTCTAAAAGGTTGTGAGGGACCATTTCGAAGTTCAAGACGAAAAGTCTGATTTCTCTCGAGAGGCCACAGTGGAAAAGGGCCTTAGCTTGCCTGGAGGGGAGGGCCTCCTGGTTTTTCTCGAGTTGCGGCAGGTTCCCCTCGAGTTACGACGGGGACCTCAGGGACCTGCTCGTGTGTCCTCAGGAAAGGCCACACACCATGTGAAGTGCGAGGGGCCTCACGGGATTCTTCTCCAGTCGGTGCCGGGTCCTAAGTCCTCGTTTGGAGCGGAAACCAGAAAGGAGGTTTCCTCTCCAGGGCTGACATGGACCTTGGGTTTCCTCTGGAGTCTCCACAGGGGTGTCGGGCCTCGTCTCGAGTGGACACATGCACGTTTGTTTGCCTCCTGACCTGTAGCAGCAGTGTCAGTCTTCCTGGCGGGTTGACACTGGGATCTGTGTCTTTCTCTTGAGGCTTTTCCACAGGGCTCTCCCACTTGTCACCGTGGTGTGAGTTGATGCTTGGTGAGACAGTTGAGTCAGTGCAGGAAATCAGGCTCCTCTGCAGAGGGCTGTGATATTAGGGGGTCTTTTGGAATGGTGGCACGACCCCTGGAGTTCCTGTCGGCATGCCTGAGGAGAGTGCTTCCTCTTCAGATGGGACAGGAACACCGGGTTCCATTCCTGACGAAGGAGGGAAAGGAATAATCATGTGTAGCGGAGGTGCGGGAAACATGGCTCCTCTTGAGTGGTGGTGGGACCCTCGGTGTTCCTCTCAAGTGGGGACGGGTATGACGGGGAACTTCTTGAGTTGCTGCGAGGGTTTGAAGGACCTTTTTGATGTTCAAGACTGAAGGAGTGAATTCCCTGGAGATGCCTCATTGGAAAAGGTCCTCATCTCCCCTGGAGTGGAGGACCTCCTCGTTTTTCACGACTTGCAGCAGGTACCTCTCGAATTATGACGGGGACCTCAGGGCCCAGCCCGTGTGGCCTCAGGAAAGGCCATTCTCCATGCGAGTTGCGAAGGACCTCTCAGGAATCCTCTCCTGTCGGTGCCGGGACCTATGTCCTTTTCTGGAGCAGACGTCGGAACCTGACGTTTTGTGTCCAGTGCTTGCATGGACTTTGGGGTTCCTCTGGAGTCTCCAAAGGATAATCAGGCCTCATTTTGAATGGAGCCCTTCATGTCCGCTTTGCTTGTGAGCTGTAGCAGCAGTGTCAGGCTTACCCTAGAGTTGACACAGGGATCTGGGTCTTTCACTAGAGGCTTTCCAACAGGGCTGTGACACGTGACACCGTGGTGTGAGTCGATACTCAGTGTGACATTCGAGGCAGTATAGGGAAATCAGGTTCCTCTGGAGCGGACTGAGACATTTGTGGGTCTTTTGGAATGGTGGCACTACACCTGGAGTTACTCTCGACTTTCCTGTTGAGAGCGCCTCCACTTGAGGTGTGACGGGAATGCCGGGAAACCTTGACCGATGCAGTAGGGAATGACACCCTTATCTCGAAGGAAAAGCGTAATACGGGGCTCCTATTGAGTTTGCTGGAACCCTTGGTGTTCCTCTCGAGTGCACAGGGGTATGTCGGGGACCTTCTTGAGGTCCTCCAAGGGTGTGAAGGACCCCTTGCTGGTTCCAGTGGGAAGGTGTGATTTCCCTCGAGACGCCACAGCTGAAAAGGGGCTCATCTCGCCTGGAGGGGAGAGCCTCCTGGTTTTGGTCGAGATGCGGCAGCTTGCTTTCGATGGACGACGGGGACCTCAGGGACCTGCTCGTGTGGCCTCAGGAAAGGCCAGACACCATGCGACGTGTGAGGGGCCTCTCGGGATTCTTCTCCAGTCGGTGCGGGTCCTAAGTCCTCATCTGGAGCGGAGACCAGAAAGGACATTTCCTCTCCAGGACTGAACTGGATCTTGGGGTTCCTCTGGAATCTCCACAGGGGTGTCAGGCCTCGTTTCGAGTGCAGTCATGCACGTCAGTTTGCCTCCTGAGCTGTAGCAGCAGTGTCAGTCTTCCAGGCGTGTTGACACATGGATCTGTGTCATTCCCTCGAGGCTTTTCCACAGGGCTGTCCCACGTGTCACCTTGGTGTGAGTCGATCCTCGGTGTGACAGTTGAGGCAGTGCAGGGAAATCAGCTTCTTCTGGAGAGGGCTGTGATATTTGGGTTTCTTTTGGAATGTTGACAGGAAACCTGGAGTTCCTCTCGACTTTCCTGTGGAGAGTGCCTCCTCTCCAGATGGGCCAGGAACACCGGGAATCCATTCCCGATGAAGCAGGGAAAGGAACAATCATCTCGAGGGAGGAGGGGGAATCATGGCTCCTGTTGAGTTGTGGCGGGACACTCGGTGTTCCTCTCGATTGGAGACGGGTGTGACGGGGAACTTCTTGAGTTGCTGCGAAGGTTGGAAGGACCTTTTAGAGGTTCAAGAGGGAACGTTTGGTTTATCTCGTGACACCGCAGCAGAAAAGGGCCTCATCTTGCCTGGAGTGGAGGACCTCCTCCTTTTTCTCGACTTGCGTCAGGTTCCTCTCGAGTTATGATGGGGACATCAGGGACGACACGTTTGGCCTCAGGAAAGGCCATTCTCCATGCGAATGGCGAGGGACCTCTCAGGAATCCACTCGAGTTGGTGCCGGGACTTTTGTCCTCTTCTGGAGCGGAGGTCAGAACCTGAGGTTTCGGCGCCAGTGCTGGCACGGACTTTGGAGTTCCTTTGGAGTCTCCACAGGGGAATCAGACCTCTTCTCCAATGGAGACCTGCATGTCCGCTTTGCTTGCGAGCTGTAGCAGCAGTGTCAGGCTTCCTGTCGAGTTGACATAGGGTTCTGGATCTTTCACTCGAGAGTTTCCCACAGGGCTGTCACAAGTGCCACCGTGGTGTTAGTCGATACTCAGGGTGACATCCGATGCAGTACAGGGAAATCAGGTTCCTCTGGAGTGCACAGAGTCTTTTGGGGGTCTTTTGGAATGGTGGCACTACACCTGGATTTCCTCTCGATTTTCCTGTTAAGAGTGTCTCCACTTGTGCTGTGACGGGAATGCCGAGAAACCTTCACCAAATAAGCAGAGAATGAAACCCATATCTCAAGGGAAAAACTGGAAACAGGGCTCCTCTTGAGTTCGCTGGAACCCTCGGTGTTCCTCTCGAGTGGAGAGGGGTATGTCGGGGAACTTCTTGAGTTGCTACAAGGGTGTGAAGGACCCCTTGTAGGTTCCAGAGGGAAGGTGTGATTTCTCTGGAGATGCCGCAGGAGAAAAGGGCCTCATCTAGCCTGGAGGGGAGAGCCTCCTGGTTTTTCTCAAGTTTTGGCAGTTTCTTCTCGAATTACGACGGGGACCTCAGGGACCTGTTTCTGTGGCCTCATGAAAGGCCAGACACCATGCGAGGTGCGAGGGGGCTCTCGGGACTCTTCTCCAGTCGGTGCCGGGTCCTAAGTCCTCCTCTGGAGCGGAGACCAGAAAGGAAGTTTCCTCTCCAGGGCTGACATGGATCTTGGGGTTCCTCTGGAATCTCCACAGGGGTGTCAGGCCTCGTTTCGAGTGCAGTCATGCATGTCAGTTTGCCTCCTGAGCTGTAGCAGCAGTGTCAGTCTTCCCGACATGTTGACACAAGGATCTGTGTCTTTCCCTCGAGTCTTTTCCACAGGGCTGTCCCACATGTCACCGTGGTGTGAGTTGATCCTCGGTGTGACAGTTGAGGCAGTGCAGGGAAAACAGGTTCTTCTGGAGATGGATGTGATATTTGGGGTTTTTGAAATGGTGGCACCAATCGTGGAGTTCCTGTCGGCTTGCCTGTGGAGAGCGCCTCCTCTTCAGATGGGACAGGAACACCAGGTGTCCATTCCCGACGAAGCAGGGAAAGAACAATCATCTCGAGCTGAGGTGCAGGAAACGGGCCTCCCCTTGAGCTGTGGCTTGACCCTCGATGTTTCTCTTGAGTGGAGATGGGTATGTCTGGGAACTGCTTGAGTTGCAGCAAGGGTGTGATGGATCATTTCGAGATCCAAGAGAGAAGGTGTGATTTCCTTAGAGACGCTGCAGCGGAAAAGTGCCTCATCTCGCCTGGAGGGGAGAACCTCCTGGTTTTTCTCAAGTTATGCCAAGCCCCTCTCAAGTTACGATAGGGACCTCAGGGACTCGCCCGTGAGGTCCAGGAAAATCCAGTCCCCATGCGAGTTGCGAGGGGCCCTTCGGGATTCCTCTCCAGTCTTTGCTGGGTCCTATGTCCTCATGTGCAGCTGAGGCCGGAAACTGTGGTTTCCTCTCCAGTACTGACATGGATCGTNCGGACTTTGGGGTGCCTCTGGAGTCTCCCCCGGGGCATCAGGCCTCGTGGGCCATGGAGCCCTGCATGTCCGCTTGGCTTCCGAGCTGGAGCAGCAGTGGCAGGCTTCCTGTCGAGTTGACACAGGGATCTGGGTCTGTCCCTCGAGGCTTTCCCACAGGGCTGTCCCACGTGCCACCGGGGTGGTGGTGTGAGGCGATCCTCGGGGTGACATTCGAGGCAGGACAGGGAATTCAGGTTCCTCGGGTCTGGACTGCGACTTGTGGGGGTCTCTGGGGCTGGTGGCACTAGACCTGGATTTCGTCTCGACCTTCCTGTTGAGAGCGCCTCCCCTTGATCTGTGACGGGAATGCCGAGAAACCTGGACGGACGAAGCAGGGAATGAAACCCATATCTGGAGGGAGAGATGGAAGCCGGGGCTCCTCGGGCGTTTGCTGGAAGCCGTGGTGTTCCTCTCGAGGGGAGAGGGCTATGTCGGGGACCTTCTTGAGGGGCTCCAAGGGTGTGAAGGACCCCTTGCCGGTTCCAGTGGAAAGGTGTGATTTCCCTCGAGACGCCACAGTGGAAAAGGGGCTCATCTCGCCTGGAGGGGAGAGCCTCCTGGTTTGGGTCGAGATGCGGCAGCTTGCTTTCGATGGACGACGGGGACCTCAGGGACCTGCTCGTGTGGCCTCAGGAAAGGCCAGACACCATGCGAGGTGCCAGGGGCCTCTAGGGACGCTTCTCCAGGTGGTGCCGGGTCCTAAGTCCTCGTCTGGAGTGGAGACCAGAAAGGACGTTTCCTCTCCAGGGCTGACATGGACCTTGGGATTCCTCTGGAGTCTCCACATGGGTCAGGGCCTCATCTCGAGTGGACACATGTATGTTTGTTTGCCTCCTGAGCTGTAGCAGCATTGTCAGTCTTCCTGGCCTGTTGACACAGGAATCTGTGTCTTTCCTTCGAGGCTTTTCCACAGGGATGTCTCATGTGTCACCGTGGTGTGAAGCGATACTCAGGGTGACATTCAAGGCATACAGGGATATCAGGTTCCTCTGGAGAGGGCTGTGATATTTCCGGGTCTTTTGGAAAGGTGGCACGACGCCTGGATTTCCTCTCGTCTTGCCTGTTGAGAGCGCCTCCTCTTCAGATGGGACAGGAACACCGGGAATCCATTCCCGAGGAAGCAGGGAAAATTACAATCATCCTGAGTGGAGGAGGGGGAAACGGGGCACCTCTTGAGTGGTGGCAGGTCCCTCGGTGTTCCTCTCGAGTGGAGACGGGGATGATGTGGAATTCCTTGAGTTGCAGCGAGGCTGTGAAGGACCTTTTCAAGATTCAAGAGGGAAAGTGAGGTTTCTCTCATGATGCCACAGGGGAAAAGGGCTTCACCTCGCCTAGAGTGGAGAACCTCTCGTTTTTCTCGACTTGTGGCAGGTTCCTCTCGAGTTACAATGGGGACTTCAGGGACAGGCACGCGTGGCCTCAGGAAAGGCCACTCTCCAGGCGAGTGGCAAGGGACCTCTCGGGAATCCACTCCAGTCGGTGCTGGGACCTATGTCCCCTTCTGGAGCGGAGATCGGAAATGAGGTTTCATCTCCAGTGCTGGCCCAGAATTTGGGGGTCCTCTGGAGTATCCACAGGAGAAACAGGCCTCATCTCGAATGGAGCCCTGCATGTCTGCTTTGCTTGCAATCTGTCGCAGCAGTGTCAGGCTTCCCATCGACTTGAAACTGGGATCTGGGTCTATCACTCGAGGCGTTCCCACAGGGCTGTCACACGTGCCACCGTGGTGTGAGTCGATACTCAGGGTGATATTTGAAGCAGTACAGGGAAACCAGGTTCCTCTGGAGTGGACTGAGACTTTTGGGGGTCTTTCGGAATGGTGGCACTACTCCTGGAGTTCCTCTCGACTTTCCTGTTGAGAGCGCCTCCACTTGAGGTGTGACGGGAAAACCGGGAAACGTTGCCCGACGAAGGAGGGAGTGAAATCCTTATCTCGAGGGAAAAGCAGGAAAAGGGGCTCCTTTTGAGTTTGCTGGAACCTTCGGTGTTCCTCTCGAGTGGAGAGGGGTATGTCGGGGAACTTCTTGAGTTGCAACAAGGATGTGAAGGAACCCTTGGAGGTTCAAGAGGGAAGCTGTGATTTCCCTCGAGATGCTGCAGCAGAAAAAAGGCCTCATCTCGCCTGGAGGGGAGAGACTCCTGGTTTTTCTCGAGTTGCAAAAGGTTCCTCTCGAGTTAGGTCTGGGACCACAGAGACCTGTCCGCATGGCCTCAGGAAAGGCCAGACACCATGAGAGGTGCGAGAGGCCTCTCGGGATTCTTCTCCATTCGATGCTTGGTCCAAAGTCCTCGTCTGGAGCGGACACCGTAAATGAGGTTTCCTCTCCAGGGCTGACATGGACCTTGGGGATCATCTGGAGTCTCCATAGGGGTGTCAGGCCTCGTCTTGAGTGGAGACATGCACGGCAGTTTACCTCCTGAGCAGTAGCAGCAGTGTCAGTCTTCCGGGCTTATTGACCCAGGGATCTGTGTCTTTCCCTTGAGGCTTTTCCACAGGGCTGTCCAACTTGTCACCCTGGTGTGAGTTGATCCTCGGTGTGACAGTTGAGGCAGTGCACAGAAATCATGTTCCTCTGGAGAGTGCTGTGATATTTAGGGGTCTTTGGAATGGTGGCACGAACACTGGAGTTCCTGTCGACTTTCCTATGGAGAGCGCCTCCTTGTCAGATGGGACAGGTACACAGGGAATTCATTCCCGACGAAGCAGGGAAAGGAACAATCATCTCGAGCGGAGGAGGGGGAAAGGGGGCTCCTCTTGAGTGTTGGCAGGGCCCTCGGTGTTCCTCTCGAGTGGAGACAGGTATGCCAGGGAACTTCTTGAGTTGCTGCGAGGGTTGGAAGGACCTTTTCGAGGCTCAAGAGGGAAGGTGTGTTTTCTCTCGTGACGCCACAGCGGAAAAGGGCCTCATCTTGCCTGGAGTGGAGAACCTCCTCGTTTTTCTCGTCTTGTGGCAGGATCCTCTCTAGTTAAGATGGGGACCTCAGGGACAGGCACTCGTGGCCTCAGGAAAGGCCACTCTATGCGAGTGTCCAGGGACCTCTTGGGAATCCACTCCAGTCGTTGACGGGACCTATGTCCCCTTCTGGAGTGGAGCTTGGAAGCTAAAGTTTGTCTCCAGTGCTGGCATGGACTTTGGGGTTCCTCTGGAGTCTCCACAGGTGATTCAGGCCTCGTCTCGAATGGAGCCCTGCAAGTCCACTTTGCTTGCAAGCTGTAGCAGCAGTGTCAGTCTTCCCATCGAGATGACACAGGGATCTGTGTCTATCACTCAAGGCTTTCCCAGAGGGCTGTCACACGTGCCACTGTGGTGTGAGTCAATACTCAGGGTGACATTCGAGTCAGTACAGAGAAATCAGGTTCCTCTGGAGTGCACCGAGACTTTTGGCAGTCTTTTGGAATGGTGGCACTACACCTGGAGTTCCTCTCGACTTTCCTGTTGAGAGCGCCTCCACTTGAGGTGTGATGGGAATGCCGGGAAACCTTGACGACGAAGGAGGGATGAAACCCTTATCTTGAGGGAAAAGCGAGATACGGGGCTCCTCTTGAGTTTGCTGGAACCTTCTGTGTTCGTCTCAATTTGAGAGGTGTAAGTCGGGAAACTTCTTGAGTTGTCTAAAAGGTTGTGAGGGACCATTTCGAAGTTCAAGATGAAAAGTCTGATTTCCCTCGAGAGGCCACAGTGGAAAAGGGCCTTATCTTGCCTGGAGGGGAGGGCCTCCTGGTTTTTCTCGAGTTGCGGCAGGTTCCTCTCGAGTTTGTGTGGCCTCAGGAAAGGCCACACACCATGTGAGGTGCGAGGGGCCTCACGGGATTCTTCTCCAGTCGGTGCCGGGTCCTAAGTCCTCGTTTGGAGCGGAAACCAGAAAGGAGGTTTCCTCTCCAGGGCTGACATGGACCTTGGGTTTCCTCTGGAGTCTCCACAGGGGTGTCGGGCCTCGTCTCGAGTGGACACATGCACGTTTGTTTGCCTCCTGACCTGTAGCAGCAGTGTCAGTCTTCCTGGCGGGTTGACACTGGGATCTGTGTCTTTCTCTTGAGGCTTTTCCACAGGGCTCTCCCACTTGTCACTGTGGTGTGAGTTGATGCTCGGTGAGACAGTTGAGTCAGTGCAGGAAATCAGGCTCCTCTTCAGAGGGCTGTGATATTAGGGGGTCTTTTGGAATGGTGGCACGACCCCTGGAGTTCCTGTCAGCATGCCTGAGGAGAGCGCTTCCTCTTCAGATGGGACAGGAACACCGGGTTCCATTCCTGACGAAGGAGGGAAAGGAATAACCATCTGTAGCGGAGGTGCGGGAAACATGGCTCCTCTTGAGTTGTGGGGGGACCCTCGGTGTTTCTCTCGAGTGGGGACGGGTATGACGGGGAACTTCTTGAGTTGCTGCGAGGGTTTGAAGGACCTTTTCGATGTTCAAGACTGAAGGAGTGAATTCCCTGGAGACGCCTCATTGGAAAAGGTCCTCATCTCCCCTGGAGCGGAGGACCTCCTCGTTTTTCACGACTTGCAGCAGGTACCTCTCGAGTTATGACGGGGACCTCAGGGCCCAGCCCGCGTGGCCTCAGGAAAGGCCATTCTCCATGCGAGTTATGAAGGACCTCTCAGGAATCCTCTCCTGTCGGTGCCGGGACCTATGTCCTTTTCTGGAGCAGACGTCGGAACCTGACGTTTTGTGTCCAGTGCTTGCACGGACTTTGGGGTTCCTCTGGAGTCTCCAAAGGATAATCAGGCCTCATTTTGAATGGAGACCTTCATGTCTGCTTTGCTTGCGAGCTGTAGCAGCAGTGTCAGGCTTACCCTAGAGTTGACACAGGGATCTGGGTCTTTCACTCCAGGCTTTCCCACAGGGCTGTGACACGTGACACCGTGGTGTGAGTCGATACTCAGTGTGACATTCGAGGCAGTATAGGGAAATCAGGTTCCTCTGGAGTGGACTGAGACATTTGTGGGTCTTTTGGAATGGTGGCACTACACCTGGAGTTACTCTCGACTTTCCTGTTGAGAGCGCCTCCACTTGAGGTGTGACGGGAATGCCGGGAAACCTTGACCGATGCAGTAGGGAATGAAACCCTTATCTCGAAGGAAAAGCGTAATACGGGGCTCCTCTTGAGTTTGCTGGAACCCTCGGTGTTCCTCTCGAGTGGACAGGGGTATGTCGGGGACCTTCTTGAGGTGCTCCAAGGGTGTGAAGGACCCCTTGCTGGTTCCAGTGGGAAGGTTTGATTTCCCTCGAGACGCCACAGCTGAAAAGGGGCTCATCTCGCCTGGAGGGGAGAGCCTCCTGCTTTTGGTCGAGATGCGGCAGCTTGCTTTCGATTGATGACGGGGACCTCAGGGACCTGCTCGTGTGGCCTCAGGAAAGGCCAGACACCATGCGAGGTGCCAGGGGCCTCTCTGGATTCTTCTCCAGTAGGGTGCGGGTCCTAAGTCCTCATCTGGAGCGGAGACCAGAAAGGACATTTCCTCTCCAGGGCTGAACTGGATCTTGGGGTTCCTCTGGAATCTCCACAGGGGTGTCAGGCCTCGTCTCGAGTGGAGACATGCACGTCAGTTTGCCTCCTGAGCTGTAGCAGCAGTGTCAGTCTTCCAGGCATGTTGACATATGGATCTGTGTCATTCCCTCGAGGCTTTTCCGCAGGGCTGTCCCACGTGTCACCTTGGTGTGAGTCGATCCTCGGTGTGACAGTTGAGGCAGTGCAGGGAAATCAGCTTCTTCTGGAGAGGGCTGTGATATTTGGGTTTCTTTTGGAATGTTGACAGGAAACCTGGAGTTCCTCTCGACTTTCCTGTGGAGAGTGCCTCCTCTCCAGATGGGCCAGGAACACCGGGAATCCATTCCCGATGAAGCAGGGAAAGGAACAATCATCTCGAGGGAGGAGGGGGAATCATGGCTCCTGTTGAGTTGTGGCGGGACACTCGGTGTTCCTCTCGATTGGAAACGGGTGTGACGGGGAACTTCTTGAGTTGCTGCGAAGGTTGGAAGGACCTTTTAGAGGTTCAAGAGGGAAGGTTTGGTTTATCTCGAGACACTGCAGCAGAAAAGGGCCTCATCTTGCCCGGAGTGGAGGACCTCCTCCTTTTTCTCGACTTGCGTCAGGTTCCTCTCGAGTTATGATGGGGACATCAGGGACGACACGTTTGGCCTCAGGAAAGGCCATTCTCCATGCGAATGGCGAGGGACCTCTCAGGAATCCACTCGAGTTGGTGCCGGGACTTTTGTCCTCTTCTGGAGCGGAGGTCAGAACCTGAGGTTTCGGCGCCAGTGCTGGCACGGACTTTGGAGTTCCTTTGGAGTCTCCACAGGGGAATCAGACCTCTTCTCCAATGGAGACCTGCATGTCCGCTTTGCTTGCGAGCTGTAGCAGCAGTGTCAGGCTTCCTGTCGAGTTGACATAGGGTTCTGGATCTTTCACTGGAGAGTTTCCCACAGGGCTGTCACAAGTGCCACCGTGGTGTTAGTCGATACTCAGGGTGACATCCGATGCAGTACAGGGAAATCAGGTTCCTCTGGAGTGCACAGAGTCTTTTGGGGGTCTTTTGGAATGGTGGCACTACACCTGGATTTCCTCTCGATTTTCCTGTTAAGAGTGTCTCCACTTGTGCTGTGACGGGAATGCCGAGAAACCTTCACCAAATAAGCAGAGAATGAAACCCATATCTCAAGGGAAAAACTGGAAACAGGGCTCCTCTTGAGTTCGCTGGAACCCTCGGTGTTCCTCTCGAGTGGAGAGGGGTATGTCGGGGAACTTCTTGAGTTGCTACAAGGGTGTGAAGGACCCCTTGTAGGTTCCAGAGGGAAGGTGTGATTTCTCTGGAGATGCCGCAGGAGAAAAGGGCCTCATCTAGCCTGGAGGGGAGAGCCTCCTGGTTTTTCTCAAGTTTTGGCAGTTTCTTCTCGAATTACGACGGGGACCTCAGGGACCTGTTTCTGTGGCCTCATGAAAGGCCAGACACCATGCGAGGTGCGAGGGGCCTCTCGGGACTCTTCTCCAGTCGGTGCCGGGTCCTAAGTCCTCCTCTGGAGCGGAGACCAGAAAGGAAGTTTCCTCTCCAGGGCTGACATGGATCTTGGGGTTCCTCTGGAATCTCCACAGGGGTGTCAGGCCTCGTTTCGAGTGCAGTCATGCATGTCAGTTTGCCTCCTGAGCTGTAGCAGCAGTGTCAGTCTTCCCGACATGTTGACACAAGGATCTGTGTCTTTCCCTCGAGTCTTTTCCACAGGGCTGTCCCACATGTCACCGTGGTGTGAGTTGATCCTCGGTGTGACAGTTGAGGCAGTGCAGGGAAAACAGGTTCTTCTGGAGATGGATGTGATATTTGGGGTTTTTGAAATGGTGGCACCAATCGTGGAGTTCCTGTCGGCTTGCCTGTGGAGAGCGCCTCCTCTTCAGATGGGACAGGAACACCAGGTGTCCATTCCCGACGAAGCAGGGAAAGAACAATCATCTCGAGCTGAGGTGCAGGAAACGGGCCTCCTCTTGAGCTGTGGCTTGACCCTCGATGTTTCTCTTGAGTGGAGATGGGTATGTCTGGGAACTGCTTGAGTTGCAGCAAGGGTGTGATGGATCATTTCGAGATCCAAGAGAGAAGGTGTGATTTCCTTAGAGACGCTGCAGCGGAAAAGTGCCTCATCTCGCCTGGAGGGGAGAACCTCCTGGTTTTTCTCAAGTTATGCCAAGCCCCTCTCAAGTTACGATAGGGACCTCAGGGACTCGCCCGTGAGGTCCAGGAAAATCCAGTCCCCATGCGAGTTGCGAGGGGCCCTTCGGGATTCCTCTCCAGTCTTTGCTGGGTCCTATGTCCTCATGTGCAGCTGAGGCCGGAAACTGTGGTTTCCTCTCCAGTACTGACATGGATCGTGGGGTTCCTCTGGAGTCTCCACAGGGGAGTCATGCCTCATCTCGAGTGGAGACATACACGTCCACTTTCCTCCCGAGGGGTAGGAGCAGTGTCAGGCTTCCCATCGAATTTATACAGGAATCTGTGGCTTTCCCTGATGCTTTCCCACAGCCATGTCACACGTGTAGATACTCGGGGGACAGTTGAGGCAGTGCAGGGAAATCAGGTTAATCTGAGGTGGACTGAGACATTTGGGGGTCTTTTGGAATGGTGGTAAGACCCCAGGAGTTCCTCTCGACTTTCCTGGTGAGAGTGCCTCCTCCTGAAATGCAACAGGAACGCCGGAAATATTTTCTGGACGAAGCAGGGAAAGGAACCATCATCTAGAGCTGAGAAGGGAGCAACGTGGCTACTCTTGAGTTGTGGCAGGAACCTCGGTGTTCCTCTCCAGGGGAGACGAGTATATCGTGGAACTTCTTGAGTTGCAGCAAGGTTGTGAAGGACCCTTTCAAGGTCTAACAG
The DNA here is from genome assembly GCA_006410935.1 of Redunca redunca. Lineage (NCBI taxonomy): Eukaryota > Metazoa > Chordata > Mammalia > Artiodactyla > Bovidae > Redunca > Redunca redunca. The sequence goes on along the minus strand of SJYQ01091698.1, from coordinate 275,177 downwards.
GGAAGTTGTGATTTCTCTGGAGACACCACAGCAGAAAAGGGACTCATCTCACCTGGAGGGGAGAATCTCCTGGTTTTTCTCGAGTTGTGGCAGGTCCCTCTTGAGTTATGATGGGGACCTCAGGGACTCGCTTGTGTGGCCTCAGGAGAGGCCAGTCTCCAAGTGAGTTGAAAGCTGCCTCTTGGGATTCCTCTCCAGTCATTTCCGGTTCATAAGTCCTCATCTCGAGCTGAGGCTGGAACGTGAGGTTTCCTCTCCAGTGCTGACATGGATCTTGGGGCTCCTCTGGAGTCTCCACAGGGGTCAGGCCTCGTCTCAAGTGGAGCGATGCACTCCCACTTTCCTCCCGAGTGGTAGCAGCAGTGTCAGGTTTCCCGGGAGTTGACACTGGGAGCTGTGGCTTTCCTCGAGGTTTCACAGGGGTGTCACATGTTCCACCGTGGTGTGAGTCGATACTCGGGGTGACAGCAGAGGCAGTGCACGGAAATCAGGTTCCTCTGGAGTGGGCTGAGACATTTGGGGGTCATTGGGAATAGTGGTACGACTCCTGGAGTTCCTCTCAACTTTCCTATTGAGAGCGCCTCCTCCTGAAATGCGACGGGAACGCCAGGAATCCTTTCCCGAGAACCAGGGAAAGGAATACTCATCTCGAGCTGAGGAGGGGCCAACGGGGCTCCTCTTGAGCTGTGGCGGGACCCTCGGTGTTCCTCTCGAGTGGAGCCGAGTATGTTGGGGAACTTCTTTAGTTGCAGCAAGGGTGTGAAGGACGCTTTCGTGTTCCAAGACAGAAGGTGTGATTTCCCTTGAGATGCCGCGATGGAAACGGGACTCATCAGCCTGGAGAGGAGAATCTCCTGGTTTTTCTCGAGTTGCGGCAGGTCCCTCTCGAGTTACAAAGGGGATCTCAGGTGACCCACTCATGTGGCCTCAGGAAAAGCTAGTCTCCTTGTGAGTTACTAGGGGCCTCTCGGAATTACTCTGCAGTCGGTGCCGGGTCCAAAGTCCTTGTCTGAAGCTGAGGCCGGAACCTAAGGTTTCTTCTCCGGTGCTGACATGGATCTTGGGGTTCCTCTGGAGTCTACACATGGGAGTTAGCCCTCATCTTGAGTGTAGACTTGCATGTCCGCTTTCCTCCTGAGCTGCAGCAGCAGTGTCAGGCTTCCCATCAATTTGACAGAGGGATCTTGGTTTTCCCTCGAGGTTCTCCAGGGCTGTCACATGTGCCACACTGGTGTGATTCGATATTCGGGGTGACAGTCGAGGCATGACTGGGAAATCAGGTTCATCGGGAGTGGACTGAGACATTTGGGGGTCTTTTGGAATGGTGGCACGACCCCTGGATTTCCTTCCAATTTCATTTTCAGAGTGTCTCCTCCTGAGATGTGACGGGAATGCCGGAAATCCTTCCCTAATGAAGCAGGGACAGGAACTCTCATCTCGAGCTGAGGAGGGGACCACGGGGCTTCTCTTGAGTTGTGGCAGGTCCCTGGGTGTTCCTCTCGAGTGGAGATGGATATGTCGGGGAACTTCTTGTGTTGCAGCAAGGATGTGGAGAACCCTGTCGAGGTCCAAGTTGGAAGGTGTGATTTCTCTTGAGACACCCCAGCGGAAAAGGGCCGCATCTCGCCTGGAGGGGAGAATCTCCTGGTTTTTCTCTATTTGCAACCGGTCCCTCTCGAGTTACCTCGGGGACCTCAGGGACCCTCTCGTGTGGCCTCAGGAAATGCCAGTCTCCATGCAATTTGGGAGGGGCCTCTTGGGATTCCTCTTCAGGAGGTGCCAGGTCCTAAGTCCTTGTCTGGAGCTGAGTCCGTAACCTGAGGTTTCTTTTCCGTTACTTATGTGGATCTTGGGGTTCCTCCAGAATATCCACAGGGGAGTCAGGCCTCGTGTGAGTGGATATATGCACCTCCGTTATCCTCGTGAGCTGTAGCAACAGTGTCAGTCTTCCCGGCGAGTTGACACAGGGATCTTTGTCTTTCCCTCGAGGTGCCACAGGGCTGTCACACGTGACACCGTGGTGTGATTCGATACTCGTGGTGACAGTCGAGGCAGTGCAGGGAAATCAGGTTCATCTAAAGTGGACTGAGACATTTGGGGGTCTTTTGGAATGGTGGTACTACCCCTGGAGTTCCTCTCGACTTTCCTGTTGAGAGCGCCTCCTCCTGAGATGCAACAGGAATGCCGTGAATCCTTTAGTGACGAAGCAGGGAAAGGAACTCTCGTCTAGAGCTTTGGTGGGGTCAACGGGGATGCTCTTGAGTTGTGACGGGACACGCGCTGTTCCTCTGGAGTGGAGACGAGCATGTCGGGGAAATTCTTGAGTTGCAGCAAGAGTGTGGGGGAACCTTTCGAGGTCCAAGTTGGAAGGTGTGATTTTCCTTGAGACACCACAGCAGAAAAGGGCCTCATCTCGCCTGGAGGGGAGAATCTTCTGATTTTTCTTGAGTTGCGGCAGGTCCCTCTCGAGTTACCACGGGAACATCAGAGACCCGCTCGTGTGGCCTCAGGAAAGGCGAGTCTCCATGCGAGTTGTGAGGGGCCTCTCGGGATTCCTCTCCAGTTGGTGCTGGGTCCTATGTCCTTGTCTAAAGTTGAGGCTGGAACCTGAGGTTTCCTGTCCAGTGCTGACATAGATCTTGGGGTTCCTCTGGAGTCTCCACAGTGGGGTCAGGCCTCGTCCCGAGTGGAGACTTGCATGTCCGCTTCCCTGCTGAGCTGTAAAGGCAGTGTCAAGCTACCAGTCGAGTTGACACAGGGATCTGTGGCTTTCCCTCAAGATGCCACAAGGCTATCACAAGTTCCACCATGGTATGAGTTGATACTCGGGGTGACAGTCGAGGCAGTGCAGGGAAATCAGTTTCATCTGGAGTGGACTGAGACATTTGGGGGTCTTTTGGAATGGTGGCACCACATCTCGAGTGCCTCTCAACTTTCCTGTGGAGAGCGCCTCCTCCTGAGATGCGATGGGGACGTGAGGAATCCTTTCCTGTCGAAACAGGGAAAGGAACTCTCATCTCGAGCTGAGGAGTTGACAACGGTGCTCCTCTTAATTGTGGCCGGACCGTCGTTATTCCTCTAGAGTGGAGTCGGGTATGTTGGGGAACTTCTTGAGTTGCAGCAAGGGTGTGGAGGAACCTTTCGAGGTCCAAGATGGAAGGTGTGATTTCCCTCGAGACGCCCCAGTGGAAAAGGGCCTAATCTCGCCTGAAGGGGAGAATCTCCTGGTTTTTTTCGAGTTGTGGCAGGTCCCTCTCGAGTTACGACGAGGACCTCAGGGACCCGCTCCTGTGGCCTCAAGAAAGGTCGGTCTCCAAGAAAGTTGTGAGGGGCCTCTCGGGATTCCTCTCTAGTTGGTGCTGTGTCCTAAGTCCTCATCTGGAGCTGAGGCCGGAACCTGAGGTTTCCTCTCCAGTGCAGACATGTACCTTGGGGTTCCTCTGGAGTCTCCACAGGGGAGTCAGACCTCGTCTCAAGTGGAGGTATGCAAGTCCGGTTTTCTCCTGAGTGATAGCAGCAGTGTCAGGCTTCCCGGCAGGTTGACACAGGGATCTGTGGCTTTCCCTCGAGGTGCCACAGGGCTGTCACAGGTGCCACCGTTGTGTGAGTCGATACTCGGTGTGACAGTCAAGGCTGTGCAGGGAAATCAGGTCCATCTGGAGTGGAGTGAGACTTTTGGCGTCTTTTGGAGTGGTTTGGCGACCCCTGGTGTTCCTCCTGACTTTCCTGTTGAGAGCGCCTCCTTTTGAGATGCGAAGGGAAAGCAGGGAAACCTTTCACTACGAAGCAGGGAAACGAACCCTCATCTCGAGCTGAGCAGGGGACAACGGGGCTCCTCTTGAGTTGTAGCGGGATCTTTGGTGTTCCTCTCGTGTGGAGATGGGTATGTCGAGGAACTTTTTGAGTTGCAGCAAGGGTGTGAAGGACCTTTTTGAAGTCCAAGAAGGCATGTGTGATTTCCCTTGAGAAGCCACAGCAGAAAAGGGCCTCATCTCGCCTGGAGGGGAGAATCTCCTGGTATTCTCAAGTTGCAGCAGGTCCCTCTCGAGTTACGATGGGGACCTCAGGGACCCGCTCGTGTGGCCTCAGGAAAGGCCAGTCTCCATGCAATTTGCGAGGGTCCTCTGAGAATTCCTCTCCAGGCGGTGCCGGGACCTAAGTCTGGTCTGGAACTGGGGCCAGAACCGGAGGTTTTCTCTCCAGGGCTGACATGGATCTTGGGGTTCCTCTGGAGTCTCCACAGGGGAGTCAGCCCTCATCTCGAGTGGAGACATGCACGTCCGCTTTTCTGCCGAGCAGTTGCAGCAATGTCAGTCTACCCGTCGAGATGACACAGGAATCTGTGGTGCCACAGGGCTGTCATCTGTGCCACCGTGGTGTGAGTCGAAATTCGGGGTGACAGTAGAGGCATTTCAGGGAAATCAGTTTTATCTGGAGTGGGATGAGACATTAGGGGTCTTTTGGAATGGTGACACGATCCCTGAATTTCCCCTCGTCTTTCCTGATGAGAGGGTGTCCTCCTGAGAGCCAACGGGAACGCCAGCAATCCTTTCCTGCCGAAGCAGGGAAAGGAACCCTCATCTCGAGCTGAAAAGGGCACTATGGGACTCTTCTTTTGTTGTGGCAGGACCTTCGGTGTTCCTCTCGAGTGGAGACAGGTATGTCGGGGAACTTCTTTGCCAGGGTCTAGCCCCAGTGGATCCACAGTGATTCGAAGGTAGGGACGGAGTCAGCATCCTTGAAAAAATACATATTTAATTACATATATAGAGAGAGAGATTAGAAACGGATAGTGTAGTAGGAAAATTAGTGAAGAAAAAGAGGCTGACTAACTTGGTTTACGTGGAATAACATCCATGGTCCAAATGGGAATTCAGCCAGAAAAATGGGGAGCAAGAAAGAAACGACATGAGGGAATCAGTCTTTCCGGAAACTGATCCAATTTATTTATTTTTGGTTTTGCTTATATATCTTTGTTACACATAGGGATGAATACAGAGTCACGTGGGGGTCAGCAGTCCTGACCTTTATCAAAATCAGGTGCTTCACATAAATGTGAAAAAAAAAAAAAAGTCTTAGGGATTTTACATATACTTCTGGCCATGCGACCTGCTGACATTTTTTGATCCTTTCTTTCTGATAACCAAAATACTTATTTTTTCCAAGGGTGTTTTTTCTTAAACCAGGCAGTTCAGTTCAGTTCAGTCACTCAGTCGTGTCCGACTCTGTGCGACCCCATGAATCACAGCACGCCAGGCCTCCCTGTCCATCACCATTTCCCGGAGTTCACTCAGACTCATGTCCATCGTGTCCGTGATGCCATCCAGCCATTTCATCCTGGGTCGTCCCTTTCTCCTCCTGCCCCAAATCCCTCCCAGCATCAGAGTCTTTTCCAATGAANGTCTTGTTTTTGCTGACTGTATAGAGCTTCTCCATCTTTGGCTGCAAAGAATATAATCAATCTGATTTTGGTGTTGACCATCTGGTGATGTCCATGTGTAGTCTTCTGTTGTGTTTTTGGAAGAGGGTGTTTGCTATGACCAGTGCATTTTCTTGGCAAAACTCCAAGGCCAAATTTGCCTGTTATTCCAGGTGTTTCTTGACTTCCTACTTTTGCATTCCAGTTCCCTATATTGAAAAGGACATCTTTTTTGAGTGTTAGTTCTAAAAGATCTTGTAGGTCTTCATAAAACCGTTCAGCTTCAGTTTTCTCATTGTTACTGGTTGGGGCATAAACTTGAATAACTGTGATATTGAATGGTTTGCCTGGGAGACGATCAGAGATCATTCTGTCATTTTTGAGATTGCATCCAAGTACTGCATTTCAGACTCTTCTGTTAACCATGATGGCTACTCCATTTCTTCTGAGGGATTCCTGCCCGCAGTAGTAGATGTAATGGTCATCTGAGTTAAATTCACCCATTCCAGTCCATTTTGGTTCGCTGATTCCTAGAATGTCGACGTTTACCCTTGCCATCTCTTGTTTGACCACTTCCAATTTGCCTTGATTCATGGACCTGACATCCCAGGTTCCTATGCAATATTTCTCTTTACAGCATCGGACCTTGCTTCTATCACCAGTCACATCCACAACTGGGTATTGTTTTTGCTTTGGATCCATTCCTTCATTCTTTCTTGAGTTATTTCTCCACTGACCTCCAGTAGCATATTGGGCACCTAATGACGTGGGGAGTTCCTCTTTTGGTATCCTATCGTTTTGCCTTTTCCTACTGTTCATGGGGTTCTCAAGGCAAGAATACTGAAGTGGCTTGCCATTCCCTTCTCTAGTGGACCACATTCTGTCAGGCCTCATCACCATGACCTGCCCGTCTTGGGTTGCCCTGCAGGCATGGCTTGATTTCATTGATTTAGACAAGGCTGTGGTCCTAGTGTGATTAGACTGACTAGTTTTCTGTGAGTATGGTTTCAGTGTGTCTGCCCTCTAATGCCTTCTTGCAACACTTACCCTTTTACTTGGGTTTGTCTTACCTTGGGCGTGGGGTATCTCTTCACGGCTGCTCCAGCAAAGCACAGCCACTGTTCCTTACCTTGGAAGAGAGGTATCTCCTCACCGCCGCCCTTCCTGACCTTCAACATGGGATAGCTCCTCTAGGCCCTCCTGCACCAGCACAGCCACCACTCCTTGGATGTGGGTTGATCTTCCTGGCTGCCGCCCCTGGCCTCGGGCATGGGATGGCTCCTCCCAGCCACCTTCCCTGGCCTTGGACGTGGGGGTGGCTCCTCCAGACTGTTGCTCCTGACCTTGTACGTGGGGTGGCACCTCTCAGCCTTTGCAGCTGCTTGCACTGGCACCACCCTCCAAATAAACTTACATTCCTATAGGAAGAGGGTGTAGTGAGTTACAATCAAGAAAGGAATTTATTTAAGCCAAGGTTAACATGATTAATCTTAAAGGTTAATACTTATTTCTCCTATATACTTAAAGGTTAATACTTATTTCTCCTATATGTTAGTTATATTCATTATAAGGGCAGGGAATATGGAGATTTAGCAGCAAACATCAGCCCAACAAATGAAAATCCTTTCACCAATGCTCCCCTTAAGATCTATTTAGTCTTAAGAGAGTGATAAAGTTACATTTTTTACATAGCAAAGACAGAGTGATTCATAAAAAAGTACAGTGATCTATTACAAAAGAGAAAATTCATTAACTCAAAAAATCTAGTATTGCTAACTTTAAAACTAGTATATTTCCTTTTCTATATTCCAAATACATTGATTAATATATTCCCAGGTACCTAAGGATATGGAGACCTAGGGGCAATCATTGACTCAAGGATGAGAAAAGCCCTATGCTAATTAAGACTCTCAAAATACTCCAAACTCTCTGTGCTGTTTATGGTTGAGAGGTAGTAAACAATCATGTTCGTAGTGGCAGGAGTATGGATAATCCTGTCACACAAACTAGTCTGTCAGCAGAGAGGTTTGACCTGAGACACCCTTGTCACACCCAAGGCAGGGAATTAGTAGCAATTATTGACACAGCAAATGAAAAAAACCTTCACCAATATAATTCCTAACCAACCCACTATACTAATAATTTCCCCAAAGAATTTGCCTTTAGTAAATCTAAAACATCTCATGCCTCTCAGGTTGGGAGGCTGTAAACAATCACATGTGGCCAGATGAACATATACAGGCGGGCTAGATAACCTTCAGAGGAGTCTGTAACCTGAAACACTCTTGTGACGCCCAGGAATATTTATTGCCTTGGAGCTACATGTTTACTCCTTCTCCGAGAGAAACGGTTATGGGGGAGAGCCCCCCATAAAGTCAGAGGTGCAGGTGAGAGCATAAAACAGACTCTAGTTTTGGGGTAGATGCTCGGGAATAGAGGGTTTCCTGAGGCTTAATCACACATTTGCGTATACCAAGCATCCTTCCTCATGACCTTTGCCATTAGCGGAATTCCTCACGCTGGCCCACGGCACTTCTTGAGTTGCAGCAAGGGTGTGAAGGACCCTTTTGAGGTCCATGAGGGAAGGTGTGATTTCCCTCGAGACGCTGCAGCAGAAAAGGGTCTTATCTGGTCTGAAAGGGAGAATCTCTGGTTTTTCTCGAGTTGCAGCAGATCTCTCTCGAGTTATGACAGGGACTTCAGGGACCCACTCGTGTGGCCTCAGGAAAGGCCAGTCTCCAAGTGGGTTGCAAGGGGCCTCTCGGGATTCCTCTCCAGTCAATGCTGGGTCCAAAGTCCTCGTCTTGAGCTGCGGCTGGAAACTGAGGTTTCCTTTCCAGTGCTGACATGGATATTGGGTTCCCTTGGATACTCCACAGGTGAGTCAGGCCAAATCTCAAGTGGAGACATGCAGTCTGCTCTCCTTGCGAGCTGTAGCAGCAGTGTCAGGCTTCCCGGTGAGTTGACACAGGGATTTGTAGCTTTCCCTCGAGGTTCCACAGGGCTGTCACACGTGCCACCTAGTGTGAGTCCATACTCAGGGTGACAGTCGAAGCAGTTCAGGGAAACCAGGTTCATCTGGAGTGGACTGAGACATTTGGGGGTCTTTTGGAATGCTGGAAAGACCCCTGGAGTTCCTCTCGACTTTCCTGTTGAGAGCGCCCCTTCCTAAGATGCCACGGGAATGCCGGGAATGCTTTCCCAATGAAGCAGGGAAAGGAACCCTCATCTCGAGCTGAGGAGGGGACAACGGGGCTCCTCTTGAGTTGTGGCGGTACCCTCGGTGGAGGGGATGTCGGGGAACTTCTTGAGTTGCAAGAAGGGTGTGAAGGACCCTTTCAAGGTCCAAGGGGGAAGGTGTGATTTCTCTCTCAAGTGGAGATGGGTATGTCGGGGAACTTCTTGAGTTGCAGGAAGGGTGTGAAGGACCCTTTCGAGGTCCAAGGGGGAAGGTGTGATTTCTCTCAAGAAGCGCAGTGGAAAAGGTCCTCATATCGCCTGGAAGGGAGAACATCCTGGTTTTCTCGAGTGGTTTCAGGTCCCTCTAGAGTAGCGTAGGGGACCTTAGGGACCCACTCGTGTTGCCTCAGGAAAGGCCAGTCTCCATGAGAGTTGAGAGGGAGCTCTCGGGATACCTCTCCAGTCATTGCCGGGTCCTAAGTCCTAATCTGGACCTGGGGCCGGAACCTGAGCTTTACTCTCCAGTGATGACGTGAATCTTGGTCTTCCTCTGGAGTCTCCACAGGGGAGTCAGGACTCGACTCGAGTGGAGACATGCACGTCCGCTTTCCTCCCGAGCTTTAGTAGCAGTGTCAAGCTTCCCGGTGAGTTGAAACAGGGATCTGTGGCTTTCCCTCCTGGTGTCACAGGGCTGTCACAGGTGCCACTATGGTGTGATTCGATACTCGGGGTAACAGTCGAGGCAGTGAAGGGAAATCAGGTTCACCTGGAGTGGACTGAGACATTAGGGGGTCTTTTGGAAACGTGGCACGACCCCTGTGTTTTCTCTCGACTTTCTTTGTGAGAGCGCCTCCTCCTGAGGTGCGACTGGAATTCCAGGAATTCTTTCCCGAAGAAGCAGGGAAAGGAACCCTTATCTCGAGCTGAGGAGGGGACAACCGGGATCCTTTTGAGTTTTGGCGGGACCCTCGGTGTTCCTCTCGGGTGGAGACGGGTGTTTCGGGTAACTACTTGAATTTCAGCAAGAGGGTGATGTACCCTTCTGGGGTCCAAGAGGGAAGGCGTGATTTCCCTCGAGATGCCACAAGGAAAAGCGCCTCATCTCGCCTGGAGGAGAGAATCTCCTGGTTTCTCTCGAGTTGTGGGAGGTCTCTCTCGAGTTACGATGGTGATCTCAGGGACCCACTCGTATGGCCTCAGGAAAAGCCAGTCTCCATGCGAGTTGCGAGGGGCATCTCAGGATTACCCTCTGTCACTGCCGGGTCCTAAGTGCTCTTCTTGAGATGAGGCCGGAACCTGAGGTTTCCTCTCCATTGCAAACATGGATCTTGGGGTTAATGTGGAGTCTCCACAGGGTAGTCAGTCCCTGTCTCGTGTGGAGACCTGAACGTCTGCTTTCCTCCCGAGATTTAGTAGCAGTGTCAAGCTTCCCGGTGAGTTGACACAAGGATATGTGGCTTTCCCTCGAGTGCCACTGGGCTGTCACACGTGCCACCGTGGTGTGAGTCAATACTCAGGGTGACATTCGAGGCCCTGCAGAGAAATCAGGTTCATCTAGAGTGGACTGAGACATTTGGGGGTCTTTTGGAATGGTGGCATGACACCTGGAGTTACTCTCGACTTTCCTGTTGAGAGCGCTACCTCCTGAGATGTGACGGGAACACCGGGAATCCTTTCCCAATGAAGCAGGGAAAGGAACCCTCATCTCGAGCTGAGGAGGGGACAACGGGGCTCCTCTTGAGTTGTGGTGGGACCCTTGGTGTTCCTCTCGAGTGGAGGTGGGTATGTCGGGGAACTTCTTGAGTTGGAGCAAGGGTGTGAAGGACCCTTTTAAGGTCCAAGAGGGAAGGTGTGATTTCCCTTGAGACGCCACAGAGGAAAAGGGCCTCATCTCGCCTGGAGGGGAGAATCTCCTGGTTTTCTCGAGTTGCAGCAGGGCCCTCTCGAGTTACGATGGGAACCTCAGGGACCCACTCATGTGGCCTCAGGAAAGGCCAGTCTCCATGCGAGTTCTTAGGGGCCTCTTTGGAGTCCTCTCCAGTTGGTGATGGGTATGAAGTCCTCGTCTGGAGCTGAGGCCAGAACCTGAGGTTTCCTGTCCATTGCTGACACTGATCTTGGGGTTCCTCTGAAGTCTCCTCAGGGGAGTCAGGCCTGATCTCGTGTGGAGACATGCACATCTGCATTCCTTTCGAGCTGTAGCAGCAGTGTCAGCTTCCCGACGAGTTGACACAGAGATCTGTGGCTTTCCCTACAGGTGCCACATGGCTGTCACACGTGATACTGTGGTGTGAGTAGATACTTGGGGTGACAGTCGAGGCAGTGTAGGGAAATAAGGTTCATCTCGAGAAAACTGAGTATTTTGGGTGTCTTGGAATGGTGGCACGACCCCTGGAGTTCTTCTCGACTTTCCTGGTGAGAGCGCCTCCTCCTGAGATGCTACTGGTATGTGAGGAATCCTTTGCTGAAGAAGCAGGGAAAGGAACCCTCCTCTTGAGCTGAGGAGGGGACAACGGGGCTCTTCTATAGTTGTAGCAGGACCCTAGGTGTTCCTCATGAGTGGAAACGGGTTTGTCGGGGAACTTCTTGAGTTGAAGCAAGGGTGTGAAGGAACCTTTATCAGTCCAAGGTGGAAGGTGTGATTTCCCTCGAGACGCCGCGGTGGAAAAGGGCCTCATATCACCTGGAGGGGAGAACCTCCTGGTTTTTCTCGAGTTGCGGTAGGTCTCGCTCTAGTTACGAAGAAGACCTCAGGAACTCGCTCGTGTGGCCTCAGGAAAAGCCAGTCTCCATGCGAGTTGCGAGGGGCCTCTTTGGATTCCTCTCCAGTCAGTGCCAGGTTCTAAGTCCTCGTCTGGAGCTGAGGGCGGAAATGAGGTTTCCCCTCCAGTGCTGACATGGATCTTGGTGTACCTCTGGAGTCTCCAAAGGGGAGTCAGGCATCGTAAAGAGTGGTGACTGGCATGTGTGCTTTCCCCCTAAGCTGTTGCAGCAGTGTCAGGCTTCATGGCGAGTGGACACAGGGATCTGTGGCTTTCCCTCGAGGTGGCACAGTGCTGTAACACGTGCCACTGTGGTGTAAGTCGATACTCGGGGTGACCGTCGAGGTAGTGCAGGGAAATCAGGTTCTTCTGGAGTGTAAAGAGACATTTGGTGGTCTTTTGGAATGGTGGCACAAACCTTGGATTTCCTCTCGCCTTTCCTGTTTAGAGCGCATCCTCTTGAGATGCGACGGGTACACTGCAATCCTTTCCCGATGAAGCAGGGAAAGGAACACCCATCTCGAGTTGAGGAGGGGACATCCGGGCTCCCCTTGAGTTGTGGCAGGACCATCGGTGTTCCTCTCGATTGGAGATGGGTATGTCGGGGAACTTCTTGAGTTGCAGCCAAGGTGTGAAGGACCCTTTCGAGGTCCAAGAGGGAAGCTGTGATTTCCCTTGAGAAGTCCCAGCGGAAAAGGCCATCATCTCGCCTGGAGGGGAGAATCTCCTGGTTTTCTCGAGTGGTTTCAGGTCCCTCTAGAGTAATGTAGGGGACCTTAGGGACCCGCTCGTGTTGCTTCAGGAAAGGCCAGTCTCCATGAGAGTTGCGAGGGAGCTCTCGGGATACCTCTCTTGTTGTTGCTGGGTCCTAAGTCCTAATTTGGACCTGAGGCTGGAACCTGAGGTTTATTCTCCAGTGATGACATGAATCTAGGTCTTCCTCTGGAGTCTCCACAGGTGAGTCAGGCCTCATCTCCAGTGGACACATGCACGTCCGCTTTCCTCCCAAGCTTTAGTAGCAGTGTCAAGCTTCCCGGCGAGTTGAAACCGGGATCTGTGGCTTTCCCTCCTGGTGTCACAGGGCTGTCACAGATGCCACCGTGGTGTGATTCGATATCGGGGTGACAATCGAGGCAGTGAAGGGAAATCAGGTTCATCTGGAGTGGACTGAAAACTTTTGGGTCTTTTGGAATAGTTACACAACCCCTGGAGTTCCTCTCAACTTTCCTGTTGAGAGCACCACCTCCTGAGATGCGACAGGAACGGTGGGAACCCTTTTCCGACGAAGTAGGGAAAGAAACCCTCATCAGCTGAGGATGGGACAACGGGGCTACTCTTGAGTTGTGGCGGGACCCTCGGTGTTCTTCTCAAGTGGATATGGCTATTTCAGGTAACTTCTTGACTTGCAGCAAGGGTGTGAAGGACCCTTTCGAGGTCGAAGAGGGAAGGTATGATTTCCGTTGAGATCCCGCAGTGGAAAAAGGCCTCATTTCACCTGGAGAGGAGAATCTCCTGGTTTTTATCGAGTTGCAGCAGGTTCCCCTCCAGTTACGATGGGGACCTCAGGACCCACTCGTGTGGACTCAGGAAAAGTCAGTCTCCATGCGAGTTGAGAGGGACCTCTCGGGATTCCTCTCCAGGCGGAGCCGGGTCATAAGTCCTAGTCTGGAGCTGAGGCCGGAAACAGGTTTCCTCTCCAGTGATGACATGGATCTTGGTGTTCCTCTGGAGTCTCCACAAGGGAGTCAGGCCTCGTCTCCAGTGGAGACATGCACGTCCGCTTCCACCCTAGCAGTAGTAGCAGTGTCAGGCTTCCCGGCGAGTTGACGCAGTGATCTGTGTCTTTCCCTCGAGGTGCCACAGGGCTGTCACACATGCCACCATGGTGTGAGTCAATACTCGGTTTGACAGTCAAGGCAGTACTGGGAAATCAGGTTCATCTGGAGTGGACTGAGACATTTGGGGTTCTTTTAGAATGGTGGCATGACCCCTGGAGTCCCTCTAGTCTTTTGTGTGAGAGCACCTCCTCCTGAGATGTGACGGGAATGCTGGGAATCCTTTCCCAACGAAGCAGGGAAAGGAATCCTTATCTTGAGATGAGGAGGGGACAACAGGGCTCCTCTTGAGATGCGGTGGGACCCTCGGTGTTCCTCTCGAGTGGAGATGGGTATGTCGGGGAACTTCTTGAGTTGCAGGAAGGGTGTGAAGGAACCTTTCGAGGTCCAAAAGGCAAGGTGTGATTTCCCTCGAGAAGCCACCATGGAAGAGGGCCTCATCTCGCCTGGAGGGAAGAATTTCCTGGTTTTTCTCGAGTTGTGGCAGGTCCCTCTCGAGTTATGACGAGAACCTCAGTGACATGCTCGTGTGGCCTCAGGTAAGGCCAGTCACCATGCGAGTTGCGCGGGGCCTCTCGGAATTCCTCTCCAGTTGGTGCTGGGTCTGTAGTCCTCTTCTGGACCTGAGGCCGGAACCTGAGGATTCATCTCCAGTGCTGACTTGGATCTTGGGGTTCCTCTGGAGTCTCCACAGGGAAGTCAGGCCTCATCTCCGCTGGAGATATGCGCGTCCGCTTTCCTCCCGTGCTGTAGCAGCAGTGTCAGGCTTCCCATTTAGTTAACACAGGGATCTGTGGCTTTCCATCGAGGTGCCACAGGGCTGTCACACATGTCACTGTGATGTGAGTCGTTACTCGCGGTGACAGTCGAGGTAATGCAGGAAAATCAGGTTCATCTAGAGTGGACTGAGATATTTGGGGGTCTTTTGGAATGGTGGCATGACCCCTGGAGTTCCTCTGGACTTTCCTGTTCAGAGCGCATCCTCTTGAGATGTGACGTGAATGCCCGGAAACCTTTCCTGACGAACCTGTGAAGGGAACCTTCATCTCGAGCTAAGGATGGGACAACGGGGCTCCTCTTGAGTTGTGGTGGGACCGTCGGTGTTCCTCTTGAGTTGAGACTGGTATGTCGGGGTAATTCTAGAGTTGCAACAAGGGTGTGAAAGACCCTTTCGAGGTCCAAGAGGGAAGGTGCGATTTCCCTCGAGACACCGCAGTGGGAAAAGGCCTCATCTCGCTTGGAGAGGGGAGAATCTCCTGGTTTTCTCGAGTTGCAGCAGGGCCCTCTCGAGTTAAGATGGGGACCTCAGGGACCTGCTCGTGTAGCCTCAGGAAAGGCCAGTACCATGCGAGTTGCAAGGGGCCTCTCTGGATTCCCCAACAGTCAGTGCTGGGTCGTAAGTTCTTATCCGGAATTGAGGCCGGAATCTGAGGTTTCCTCTCCAGTGATAACATGGATCTTGGCGTTCCTCTGGAGTTTCCAGAGGGGAGTCAAGCCTCGTCTCAAGTGGAGACATGAACGTCGATTTCCTCCCGACCTGTAGAATTAGTGTCAGGCTTCGAGGCGAGTTGACACAGTGATCTGTGGCTTTCCCTCGAGGTGCCACAGGGCTGTCATGCGTGCCACCGTGGTGTGAGTCGATAGTTTGTGTGACAGTCGAGGCAGTGCAGGGAAATCAGGTTCATCTGGATTAGACTGAGACATTTGGGGATCTTTTGGAATGGTGGCATAACCCTTGGAGTTCCTCTCCACTTTCCTGTTGAGATCGCCTCTTCCTGAGATGTGACGGGATCGCTGGGAATCCTTTCCCGATGAAGCATGGAAAACAACCCTTATCTCGAGCTGAGAAGGGCACAACGGGGCTCCTCTTGAGTTGTGGCAGTACCCTCGGTGTCCCTGTCGAGTGGAGACGGGTATGTTGGGGAACTTCTTGAGTTGCAGCAAGGGTGTGAAAGAACTGAGAGGGTAACAGGCAGGACTGCCAGGGGTCTCCAAATGGAGGAAATAGCCTGAAAGTTTCAGAGATTTTTACCTCTCTTCAGCGGCAGAAGGAAACAAACTAGCAATATTTTTTCCTTCTCTATAGTAATTTAAAAATAGGTTTCTCTTAAAATTATGTGTTGTCATAATGATACCTGGTTTCACCTGAAGTTAAACAATGCTTTTTTCTTAGGGAAATGTTTATCTTAAGCTGTGCTAATGTACTATGCATTTACCCCAAATTCTGCCTTCAAGTTGGTTCTGCCTTTTGGGCTCAGAACCTAGTTGATAAACCAGTATGTTGTACTCCGATATTGTTCCTCTAATCTATGTAAATGAAACTATTTGTATGGAGATCTGCCCTTCTTCAAGATTCAAGTTAATGATTTTATGGCCCAAGATAAACCATTTGGAGCCAAGATTATCCCAAAATACATGTTATGGGTGAGGGGCCTGGTGCCATTCTAAGATCTGAGACATTTCTTTATTTCATTAACAGACAGCTAGTGACTATATAACATCCAGCTAAAGACTAGCAGTGGGGGTACTCTTTCTGCCCCCATCTGATGCCTATGTCAGAAGCTTTCTCTATCTCCTTTATACTTTAATAAAACTTTATTACATAAAAGCTCTGAGCAATCAAGCCTCATCTTTGGCCCCGGATTGAATTCTTCTTCTCTGGGGGCCAAGAATCCCAGTATTGTAATTCAACAACAACCTTTCATCTTGGGGGCTCATCCCGGATCCTTCAGGACAAGGTAAGGATGCTTGGAGCTCTAGTTCTTTGTTCTCTTAGCGAATACGTTTTCTGCTGTGCTTTACTAACTCTACAGTGTGCTTGTGTGAATGAATGACATGCCCTGTGTGAAGCAAGAGAGAAGCCCTGCTCTGCATTTCCACGGTGATCTCATATGGTTTTTGGCAGAAACCTGTTGTGGGTTTATACCGTCCTGCCAATGCCAAGAGGCACACAATGTCTCCTTTGGGAACCGGCCAGAAATGGGCAAAACGTGTGAACTGAACTCTCCTTTCTCAGTCAAACTTTTCGGTCTCTTTGACCATTTCATAACTCCTTGGGAATTAGAAGTACTAACCTAATCTATTCAGATCATAGACTTTCAAGGGACTTGTGATCTATACTGTTACTGTGTACTATGGCAAACTTGGATTGGTAGTCAAGAAAGCGCCTAGCCTCACTAGGAATCAAAAGTTTGGAAGCTAGATGGAGCTTTAGCCCCAAGAACATCTCGGAGGTTAAAGGTTACTCAGCTTGGGACTGCAGTGTTTTGTTTTGTTTTTTTTTTTTTCCCTTTGGTAACACTGGCTCTTAGTGGACAAGAAGAGGCTCTTATACTGGTTCGGTCATGCTTGAAAAGAAAATCCCAGCTTTATGTTCGTATCAGTCTTATTGTGGTCAGGAATATACTCAGGGTCGTGCACAGGCACTCAGGTGATGAATGTTTCTCCCAGCAGTCTTAGCTTGGGAGGCATTCCAGAAGGTTACTCTGATTGCACCCCGGGTGGCATCAGAGGCAAGCAAGGTTAAAGGTGAAGAGCTGGACGTCAGTTAGAGATGCTATCAGGTCTACCCCTGGTACATCCCCACCCCATCTCGGTGGTAGAACTGAGATGGTTGAGGACAGTGCCTGCGTCGGTAAGGGACAGACCAAGTCCGACCAGGAAGGGAAAAGCTTTTGGTGTAAAATCTGTCTACACTCCCATCTAGAGCAAGGAGGGACGCCTCCAGTAGAAAAATGTGTTGGTCGCTTCTTTTCTCTCTTACAGATGGGAGCTAACAATTCCAGCCTCACTCCTTTGAACTGTATCCTGAAAAACTGGGATAGATTCGATCCCCAGAGCTTAAAGAAGACACACCTGGTCTTCCTATGCCATAATGCATGGCCACGGTATCCATTGGAGGATAGTGAACAGTGGCCGGTTGGAGGGTCTCTTAAGTATAATATTGTTTTATAATTAGACCGATTCTGTAAGGAACCAGGGAAAAGTGATCTTAAAAGATAGATTTATCACTCAGTCAGCTCCAGATATCCACCATAAGCTACAAAAATGGGCGTATGGACCAAATCAGTCTTTAGACACTCTGTTACAACTGGCTCAGATGGTCTATTACAGTAGGGAATATGAGGAAAAGAAAGCATGGCAAAGAAAGACAAAGGAAAAGGAGGAAGCCTTCACAATGGCTATGAAAAACGCTCTTAAACAGCCGGAGAAAAATGCCCAGAGTGACCCAGGTGAAAAAGGATGGGCTTGCTATTACTGTGGAAAGGAGGGGCACCTCAAGCGGGATTGCCCTCAGGCATCTAAGCCACCCCTGGCTCCATGTCCGGTCTGCAAAGGACCACACTGGAAGAGAGACTGCCCTCAAAGGCGTAGGTCTCCGGGATCGGACTCTCAAGACAATCAGGACTGAAGGTGACCGGGGGTCCCCACACAAGCTCCCGTCCTAATTACACTTGAGGAACCCTGGGTATTAATAATTGTGGGGGGCCAATCCGTTGGTTTCCTTTTAGATACTGGGGCAACTTACTCTGTGCTTACTGAAGGCCCTAGCCCACTTTCTTCCCAATCCGCTACCATAATGGGACTGCCTGGATGAGCCAAAAGGTATTATTTCAGTTATTCATTATCTTGCAACTGGGATTCTGTGCTATTTTCACATGAGTTTCTGATCATGCCAGAATCTCCCTCACCCCTTTTGGGGAGGGATATACTGAGCAAGGTCCATGCCTCTGTTTTTATGAATATGGAGCCCTCCCTTTCTCTCCATCTAGTTGAACAAAATGTAAATCCTAGAGTATGGGCTGATGGAAAATCTGTGGGTCGAGCACAAAATGCTATTCCTGTAGTTGTCAAGGTCAAAGACCCACACTTATTTCCACATAAGAAGCAGTATCCTCTGAAACCTGAGGTTAAGGAAGGGTTAAAACCCATCATTGAAAATTTAAAGGAACAGGGCCTATTAATTCCCTGTAACAGTCCTTGCAAAACTCCTATTTTGGGTATAAAAACCAAATGGTAAATGGAGACTAGTTCAAGATTTATGTATAATAAATGAGGCTGTAGTTCCTTTACACACCGTGGTACCTAATCCTTATACTCTATTGTCTGAAATTCCTGAAGGAGCCAAATATTTCTCAGTAATTTATTTAAAAGATGCCTTCTATTCAGTGCCTTTGGCAGAGGAAAGTCAATTTCTATTTGCCTTTGAAGACCCTACGAAGCCAGCTTCTCAGTTAACCTGGACAGTTTTGCCCCAGGGATTTCGTGGCAGTCCTCACTTATTTGGACAAAGTTTGTCACGGGACCTACAAAACTTTAATATCTATGAAGCAGTGGTGTTACAATATGTAGATGATATTTTGCTCTGTGCTGAGACAGAGGAAGCTTGTTCTTGAGCCTCAGAAGATTTCTTAAACTTTCTGGCCGGTTGTGGTTACAAGGTATCAAGAGAAAAGGCTCAGCTTTGTCAACAATCAGTTAGATATCTGGGCCTAATCATATCAGAAGGGACTAGGGCCATAGGCCCTGAGTGAAACAAGCCTATACTAAATCATCCCCTACCTATGTCTTTAAGACAATTGAGAGGATTTTAGGGAATCACAGGTTACTGTCACATTTGGATTCCAGGTTATGGGGAACTTGCCTGGCCTTTATATAAACTTATAGCTGAAACTCAACAGGCCCAAACTGACAAACTGGTTTGGTCACCAGAAACTCAAAAGGCTTTTAAGGTTCTTCAAACTGCTCTCCTGCAAGCTCCAGCTCTGAGCTTGCCCACAGGGTCAGAATTTAATTTGTTTGTCACTGAAAGGAAAGGTATGGCCTTGGGAGTTTTGACACAACCCCGAGGCCCTCACCAGCAACTTATTGTTTATCTAAGCAGATAATTAGATGTAATTTCACATGGGTGGCCCCACTGCCTAAAAGTAATTGGGGAAGTGGCTTTATTAGCACCTGAAGCTGTAAAAATAATTAATGGATGAAACCTTACTTGCCGGGGTCCAGCTCCAGTGGAACCAGGGTGATTCGAAGGAGAGACGGAGTAGGTGAGGAAAAAACTTATATAGAAATATAAAGGAGATTAGAAGAAATAGTATAGTAGGAAAATTAAGTGGAGAAAAGAGGCTGAATAACTTGGTTTACGGGGAAGGCCAATAAAGCTCCAGACAAGGAGCTTGCACCATCTACGTGGGGCCACCAGCGCCCGCTTGAATAGCGGAGAGTGCCCCTCCTTGGGCACTCTCTCTCACGGATCTTAGGGCCAGGGCAAGTAAGTAGACTTGGAGAGCCACTCCGTTCCAGATGGGAATTCAGCCTGAAGTTAGAGTAAAGAGGAGAAGGAAGGAGAGGAAAAAAGGGTGAGAGAAAGAGACATGGGGAGAGCCAGATTCCCAAGAAACTAGGCCGAGAGGCTAGTCCGGAAAACTGGTCCCGTCCGTTTATTGTTCAAGGGGCTATTTATATGTTTGATAATACATGGAGATCAATGGGTAACACAAAGTTATGCAGCGTTAGCAGTTTAGACTCTTATCAAAAGCAGCCTTTTCTCTCTGCATACCTGACTGCAAACACAAGTCTTAGGTAATTTACATCATCTTCTGCCAGAAGGGCCAATTAACATTTTACAACCTTTTTTTCTGATAAGGGTTTGTCAACCAGAAGACTTATTTGTGTTGATCTTCCCAAAGTTTGGTGCCGCTCTCAGAAAGCACTAAATAAAGTTACATTCTTACATAGCAAAGCTACAACAATTTATAACAAGCGAAAGGAGTACAGTGATTTATAACAAAAGAAAAGTAATTAACTCAAAAGCCTAGTGTTGCTAATATCAAAACTACTATATATCTTTTTCCATACCCCGTTTACATTGATTAACATCTTCCCAGGTGCCTAAAAGATAAAGAATATGGAGGCCTGGCGGCAATCATCGAATCAACAGTGAAAACCCGTCACCAATATGGTTTTTAACTCTTTAGAAAAAGCTCTGTATCTTTAAAATGCTTTCAAGCTTTGTGCCTCTCCCGGTTGGGGGCTGCAAGCAATTCACAAGCTATAAGGGGTCTGGAACTTGTTAGGCAAGCTAGAGAACTACTAGAGGAGGTTTAACTGAAACATCCCTTTCAAATGCAGAAGACCAAAGCTTAGAGATGACTTTTTCCGGAGTGTATTAGAAGAGTAGAGAAGCAGAGAACAAAAGCCAACAGATTTTTATTTTGGGGGGTTTGGATGCTCCGGAAATTCCAGGGGGAAAACCTGAAGCCGTCACGTCCTTGCGTTTGTCAGGCTTCCTCCCACATGACCTTGTCACGGGTGGAATTCCTCACCCTGGCTCCCGGCACTTACTGTACTGACTTCTCATGATGTGAGTGGAATCTTAAAATCTAAGGTTAATATTTGGATGACAGACAGTAGGCTTATTAAATATCAGTCATTGTTGTTAGAAGGACCAGTAACTAAGCTTAAAGTTTGTGGATATTTAAATCCTGCCACTTTCCTTCCTGAGAAGGAAAATGAAACACCTGATCAAGCTTGTTCTCAATTCTCAACTTTAAACTATGAAGCTCTGGAAGATCTAAAGGATACCGCATTGGACAATCCTGACCTGGAAATATTTACAGATGGCAGTTCTTTTGTTCAGGATGGAAAGCTTAAAGGAGGTTATGCCATGGTGACTGCTGAACGGGTTTTGGAAGCAAAATCTCTCCCACAGGGAACCAGTGCTCAGTTAGCAGAGGTTGTGGCTCTGACCTGAGCTCTAGAGTTGAGCAAAGGGCAGCAGGTAAATATCTACACTGATTCTAAGTATGCTTATTTGACTTTACATGCTCATGCTGCAATATGAAAAGAAAGACAGTTTAAAACAGCAACAGGAGAACCTATTAAGCATTTCAGAGAGATCAAGAGACTTTTATCTGCTATATGTTGTCCTAAAGAAGTAGCTCTTATGCATTGCAAAGGGCACAGCAGGGATGGGAGTAAAGTACCTGAAGGTAATCAGCTGGCTGATGGTCAAGCCAGAAAAGCGGTACTTTACGAAACCCCTTCACTGCAGACACTTTTGATCTGGACAGGTCCTGTGGAACAGGAAAAACCACAATATACTGAGGAAAAATTAAAAAGATATGAAAAAAGAGAAGCACAGGTTACTGATAAAGGATGGTTACAGTCTGAGGATAGACGATTAATAATTCCTGAAAATGCTCAATGGAAAATTCTTAAGGGTTTACATCAGAGTTTTCATTTGGGTGCAGAGAGTACTTCCAAATGGCTTCTCGATTGTTTGAAGGTAAAAAATGTAATGAAAACTTTAAAGAATATTATCAAAAGGTGGGAGGTTTGTCAGAAAAATAACCTAAAGACTGAAAAGCTAGAAAAATCTGGATTACAAACAAGTGGGAAGTATCCTGGAGAGGACTGGGAAAGTGATTTTACACATATGCCAAAAGCTAATGGCTATTCTTGCTTACAAGATTGGGTAGATACTTTTACTGGATGGATTGAGGCTTTTCCCTGTCGTAGTGAGCAGCCTAAGGAGGTTATAAAGATTTAAATCCATGAAATTATCCCCAAGTTTGGGCTGCCACAGAGCCTTCAGAGTGACAATGGCACCACCTTTAAAGCTGCTGTAACTCAGGGGGTATCTGAAGCTCTAGGAATAGAATATCACTTACACTGTTTCTGGAGACCCCATTACTCAGGAAAGGTTGGAAAAGCTAATGATATTATCAAAAGACATCTGCGCAAATTAACTCAAGAGACGCAGGACAATTGTATTAAAGTCCTACCCATAGCTTTAATGAGGGCTCAAACTGCCCCCAGAAATGAGGGACTGTCCCCCTTTGAATGTATTTATGGAAGGCCTTTCTTATGCACAGACATTGTTATAGACCCTGAAGCCTTGGAATTAACTAGTTATGTAACTCAGCTCTCAGCTTTTCAACAGGCATTAACAGAACTCCAGGAGATGACTCCTGACCCCGCCTCTGAGTCAAGCAAGCCTCTATTTGAGCCAGGAACTGAGGTCCTCATAAAAACTTTGGGATCTGGGGGCCCATCCCTCGAGCCCCTCTGGGAAGGCCCTTACAAGGTTATTCTTTCTTCTACCACAGCTGTCAAAGTGCCAGGGATTGATTCGTGGGTACATCACACTCGAGTTAAGAGGTGGCACCCTGACCAAAACTAAGTGACATCTTTTTATGTCTTTACTTTCTATGCTCTGACTTTGTACTTTTCAGATGAGCCTAATAACCTATGTGAGCTTACTTTTGCTGACTCCAATTATCCTGAGTCTGCCGTTTGATCCTCAAGACAATGCCTTCCTGTCCTGGGCTCACTCCTATGCTGCATTTCACAATCGGTCTAACTGCTGGGTCTGTGGAGCACTCCCCTTTTCATCAGTGGAAGGCTTCCCATGGTGGACATCTCCACTTCAAGGAAAAGACTCTCTCCAAGTTTATAAATACCTTTGACAGCAATTACATGTGATGCCTCTCCTTCATCTGATGACATCTACCAACCCTAAATTGGACTGGTGCAACACTTTGTACTTTAACTATGGACATAATGTGACTTTTAATTTTGATTATACGTTGTCTTGGTTCAATGACTATTTTGCTACATATAAGGCAAACAGGTCTAGATCTAATTTTTTTTTTTCCTGACGTTTATCAAATATGGGATGAGGTTTTGTGGCTAACTCCTGAAAAAGGAAGTTTAATATCTACTGCCCCTATATGCTGGGAACAGAGCCATCCCCCAAAGTTAGCCAACAACTTAATTACAATGATTGGAAACGATTGGGATTTTTGCCTCACGAAATATGCAACGTAATCATTCCCGTGTTTTCCAACCCCAGTTCAGGTTCTCCCTCTTTGTGGCCAGGCACTAATTGGGACTGGATATCTTAGTCACGCTGGCTTGCTCCAAACGGGACTTATTGGATATGTGGTTCTTACCTATGGGCATGGCTTTCCCCTGGTTAGACAGAGAGATGCACCCTGGGTCTAGACTTTACTCATGGCTTTATATTTTCAGAGCTCCCAGAAAAGCCTGCTAATTTACCCCACCTTAAAACTCGGTGGGCAAGGTCTGTATTTCACTGGTATGATTATTTGGCTGCAGCCTTTGTTCCCTCTTTGGGAACTACAGATATTATGCTATAAGTGGATGCTTTGAGTAATTTTACTCAACAGGCATTACAAGATTCTCAAAAGGCTATTTCAGCTCTTAATGCTGAACAAGCACAAATTAGAAAGGTGGTTTTACAAAACAGATTGGCATTAGATATTCTGACAGCTGCGCAAGGAGGAACATGTGCTATTATTCATACCCAATGCTGTACATATATACCTGCTATGAGCATGAATGTTACTCATTTTACTAAACACATGAACAAGATGATTGAGGCCATGGATACTCCTGAAGCCTCAATTGCCTCACTTTGGGAGACGTTAACTAGTTCCCCATAGTGGACAACTATTTTAAATACAATAATTCTGATTGCTTTGTTTTTATTGTTTGCTCCCTGCATCTGTAACTGTATAACTGGATTTGTTTCTAGCCGCGTGAAAGCTTTCAAGTTGCAAATGGTTGCTCAAATTCTGCTACTGCTGCAGCTGCCTCCAACTACTATTTGGGGCCCCTGGATCAGATATCCTCAATATGAGGATTAGGAGAATATGTTGCCTCCCCTATTTAGGTACAATGCCCCTTCTGAGCTCCGAAGCAGTTATGGAACGAAAACGATGCACCTTTTCCCTAGGCAACATAATTCTCCTAAAAGAAAAGGGGGGAATTAGAGGGTAACAGGCAGGAAGGCCAGGGGTCTCCAAATGGAGGAAATAGCCTGCAAGTGTCAGACATTTTATCTCTCTTAAGTAGCAGGAGGAAACAAACTAGGGATATTTTTTCCTTCTCTATACAAATTTAAAAGGAGGTTTCTCTTAAAATTGTGTGTTGTCATAATGATACCTGGTTTCACCTGAAGTTAAACAATGCCTTTTTCTTATGGAAATGTTTATCTTAAGCTGTGCTAATGTACTATTCATTTACCCCAAACTCTGTCTTCAAGTCGTTTCCACCTTTTGGGCTCAGAACCTAGTTGATAACCAGTATGTTATACTCCAATATTGTTCCCCTAATCTATGTAAAAGAAACTATTTGTATGGTGATCTGCCCTTCTTCAAGACTCAAGTTAATCATTTTATGGCACAAGGTAAACCATTTGGAGCCAAGATTATCCCAAAATACACATTATGGGTGAAGGGGCTGGTGCCATTCTAAGATTTGAGACATTCTTTTCTTTCATTAACAGACAGCTGGTGACTTTATAACATCCAGCTAAAGACTAGCAGGGGGGTATTCTTTCTGCCCCCTTCTGATGCCTATGTTAGAAGCTTTCTCTATCTCTTTTCTACTTTAATAAAACTATATTACACAAAAGCTCTGAGTGAACAAGCCTCGTCTCTGGCCCCGGAATGAATTCTTCTCTTCCAGGAGCCAAGAAACCCGGTGTCGTAATTTAACAACAACTTTTCAGAACCTTTCGAGGTCCAAGAGGGAAGGTGTGATTTCCCTTGAGATGCCGCACTGGAAAAGGGCCTCATCTCGCCTGGAGGTAACAATCTTCCGGTTTTTCACGAGTTGTGGCAGGGCCCGCTCGAGTTACAAGGGGGACCTTAGGGAGCTGCTCGTGTGGCCTCAGGAAAGGCCAGTCCCATGCGAGTTGTGAGGGGCCTCTCCGGATTCCTCTCCAGTCAGAGCTGGGATCTAAGTCCTCGTCTGGAGCCGAGGTCAGAACCTGAGGTTTAATTTCCAGTGCTGACATGGATCTTGGGGTTCCTCTTGAGTCTCCACAGGGGAGTCAGGCCTCATCTCGAGTGGAGACATGCATGTCTGCTTTCTCCTGAGCTGTAGCAGCAGTGTCAGGCTTCACATAGAGTTGACACAGGGATCGGTGGCTTTCCCTTGAGGTGCCGCAGGGCTGTCACACGTGCTACCGTGGTGTGAGTCGAAGCTAGGGGGAACAATCGAGCCAGTGCAGGGAAATCAGGTTCATCTGGGGTGGACTGAGAATTTTGGGGGTCTTTGAGAATGGTGACACGACACCTGGTGTTCCTCTCAACGTTCATGTTGAGAGCGCCTCCTCCTGAGATGCGACGGGAATGCCGGGAATCCTTTCCCGATGAAGCAGGAAAGGAAACCTCATCTTGAGCTGAGGAGGGGACAACGGGGCTCATGCTGAGTTGCGGCAGGACCCTCAGTGTTTCTCTCGAATGGAGACAGGTATGTCGGGGAACTTTAGTTGCAGCAAGGGTGTGAAGGACCCTTTCAAGGTCCAGGAGGGAAGGTGTTTTCCTCGAGACTCTGCAGTAGAAAAGGGTCTCATCTAGCCTGGAGGGGAGAATCTCCTGGTTTTTCTCGAGTTGTGGCAGGTCTCTCTCAAGTCATGACGTGGACGTCAGGGAGCCAACCATGTGGCCTCAGGAATGGCCAGTCTCCATGCAAGTTGTGAGGGGTCTCTCGGGATTCCTCTTCTGTCAGTGCCGGGTCTTAAGTCCTCATCTTATAGTTGAGCCCGGAACATGAGGTTTCCTCTCCAGTGCTGACATGGACCTTGGGGTTCGCCTGGATTCTCCACAGGGCAATCAGGCCTCAGCTCTAGTGGACACATGCACATCCGCTTTCCTCCCGAGCAGTAGCAGCTATGTCAGGCTTCTGGGCAAGTTGAAAGAGTGATCTTTGGCTTTCCCTCAAGGTGCCACAGGGCTGTCTCACATGCCACCGTGCTGTGAGTCGATACTTGGGGTCACAGTTGAGATAGTGCAAGGAAATCTCATACATCTGGGTTGGACTGATACATTTGGGGGTCTTTTGGAATGGTGGCACTACCCCTGGAGTTCCTCTCGACTTTCCTGTTGAGAGCGCCTTATCTAGAGATGTGACGGGAATGCCGGGAATCCTTTCCCAATGAAACAGTGAAAGGAACCCTCATCTTGACCTTAGAAGGGGACAACGGGGCTCCTCTTGAGTTGTGGTGGGACACTTGGTGTTCCTCTCAAGTGGTAACATGTATGTCGGGAACTTCTTGTGTTGCGGCAAGGTTGTGAATGACCCTTTGGAGGTCCAAGAGGGAAGGTGTGATTTCCCTCGAGATGCTGCAGTGGAAAAGGGCCTCATCTTGCCTGGAGGGGAGACTCTTCTGGTTTTTTTTCAATTTGCGGCAGGTCCCTTTCGAGTTATGATGGGGACCTCAGGGAATCGCTCATGTGGCCTCAGGAAAGGCCAGTCTCCATGCAAGTTGTGAGGGACCCTCGGGATTCCTCTCCAGTCAATGCCGGGTCCTGAGTACTCGTCTGGAGCTGAGGCCATAACCTGAGTTTTCTTCTCCAGGGCTGCCATGTATCTTGGGATTCCTCTGGATTCTCCACAGGGGAGTCAGGCCTCGTCTTGAGTGGAGACATGTATGTCTGCTTCCCTCCCGAGCTGTAGCAACAGTGTCAGGCTTCCCAGCGAGTTGACACAGGGATGTGTGTCTTTCCATCGAAGTGTCACGGGATGTCACATGTGCCACCGTGGTGTGAGTCGAGAATCAGGGTGACAGTCGAGTCAGTGCAGGGAAATCAGGTTCATCTGGAGTGGACTGAGACATTTGGTGGTTTTTGGAATGGTAGCAGGAACCCTTGAGTTACTCTCGACTTTCTTTTTGATAGAGCATCCTCCTCAGATGGGAAGGGAATAGGGGAATCCTTTCCCGATGGAGCAGGGAAAAGAACCCTCAACTCGAGCTGAGGAGTGGACAACGGGGTCCTCTCGTATTGTTTCGGGATCCTTGGTGTTCCTCTCGAGTGGAGACGGGTATTTTGGGGAACATCTTGAGTTGCCACAAGGGTGTGAAGGACCCTTTTGAAGTCCAAGTGGGAAGGTGTGATTTCCCTCCTGACGCCACAGGGGGAAAGGGTGTCATCTCGCCTGCAGGGGAGAATCTCCTCGTTTTTCTCGAGTTGCAGCTGGCCCCTCTTATGTTAGTAAGGGGACCTCAGGGACCCGTTCATGTGGCCTCAGGAAAGTCCAGTCTCCCTGCGAGTTGCAATGGACGTCTCAGGATTCCTCTCCAGTCGGTGCTGGGTTCTAAGTCCTCGTCTGGACCTGAGGCCAGAACCTGAGGTTTCCTCTCCAGGGCGGACATGTATCTTGGGGATCCTCTGGAGTCTCCAAAATGAAGTGAGGTCTCCTCTCGAGTGGAGACATGCACGTCCACTTTCCTCCTGCGCTGTAGCAGCAGTGTCAGGCTTCCTGTCGAGTTGACACAGGGATCTGTGTCTTTCCCTTGAGATGCCACAAGGGTGTATCACGTGCCTCTGTGGTATGAGTCGATACTCGCGGTGACAGTCAAAGCAGTGCAGGGAAATCAGGTTCATCTGAAGTGGACTGAGATATTTGGGGGTCTTTTGGAATGGTGACCCGACCCCTGGAGTTCCTCTCGAATTTCCTGTTGAGAGCACCTCCTCTTGAAATGCGATGGGACCTTTCCTGATGAATCAGGGTAAGGAACCCTCATCTCAAGCTGAGGAGACAAGGGGTCTCCTCTTGGTTTGTGCTGGGACCCTCGGTGTTCCTCTCGAGAGGAGAAACGTATATCGGGGAACTTCTTGATTTGTAGCAAGGGTGTGAAGGACCCTTTCGAGGTTCAAGAGGGATTGTCTGATTTCCCTCATGTCGCCTCAGTGGAAAAGGGCCTCATCTCACCTGGAAGGGAGAATCTCCTGGTATATATCGAGTTGCAGCAGGTCCCTCTCAGGTTACGACTGGGACCACAGGGACCCTCTCGTGTGGCCTCAGGATAGCCAATCTCTATGCTAGTTGTGAGGAGCCTCGAGATTCCTCTCCCATAGTTGTCTTCTCCTAAGTCCTTGTCTGGAGCTGAGTCCGGAAACTGAGGTTTCCTCTCCAGTGCTTACATGAATCATGGGGTTCCTCTGGAGTCTCCACAGGGGAGTCAGGCTTCGTCTCTAGTGGAGAAATGCACATCTGCTTTCCTCCCGAGCAGTAGCAGCAGTGTCACGCTTCCCGTCGAGTGAACACTGGGATCTATGGCTTTCCCTCGAGGTGCAACAGGGCTGTCACATGTGCCACCGTGGTGTGAGTTGATATTCGGGGTGACATTCGAGGCAGTGCAGGGACGTAAGGTTCATCTGGAGTGGACTGATGTATTTGAGGGTGTTTTGGAATGGTGGCACAACCCCTGAAGTTCCTCTCGACTTTCCTGTTGAGATTGCCTCCTCCTGAGATGCGACGGGATAACCGGGAAGCAAGAAAAGGAACCCTCATCTCGAGCTGAGAAGGTGACCAAGGGGCTCCTCTTGATTTGTGGCTGGACCCTTGGTGTTCCTCTCCAGTGGAGATGCATATGTCGGGGAACTTCTTGATGTGCAACAAGGTTGTGAAGGACCCTTTCAAGTTAAAAGAGGGAAATTGTGATTTCCCTTGAGACCCTGCAGCGGAAGATGGTCTCATGTTGCCTGGAGGGGAGAACCTCCTGCTTTTCCTCGCGTTGCTGCATGTCCCTCTCAAGTAGGACGGGTACCTAAGGGACCTGATTGTGTGGCCTCAGGAAAGGCCAGTCTCCATGCGAGCTGCGAGGAGCCTCTCAGGATTCCTCTCCAGTAGCTGCCGGGTCCTAAGTCCTCCTTTGGAGCTAAGGCCGGTAACTGAGTTTTCCTCTCCAGTGCTTACAGGGATCTTGGGGTTCCTCTGGAGTCTCCACAGGGGAGCCAGGACTCGTCTTGAGTGGAGTCATGCACGTCTGCTTTCCTCCCAAGCTTTAGCAGCAGTGTCAGGCTTCTGGCGAGTAGACAGAGGGATCTGTGTCTTTCACTCGAGGTGCCACATGGCTGTCACAAGTGCCATCTTGATGTGAGTCGATACTTGGGGTGACAGTCGAAGCAGTGCAGGGTAAAAAGCTTCATCTGGAGTGGACTGAGACATTTGGAGGACATTGGAATGGTGGCACCACACTTGGAGTTCCTCTCGATTTTCCTGTTGAGAGCTCCTCCTCCTGAGATGCGACGGGAACGCCAGGAATCCTTTATCAATGTAGCAGGGAAAGAAACCCTCATCTCGAGGTGAGGAGGGGAAAACAGGGCTCCTCTTGAGTTTAGGCCAGAATCTCGGTGTTCCTCTCGAGTAAAGACAGTATGTCGGGGAACTTCTTGAGTTGCAGCAAGGTTGTGAAGGACCCTTTCGAGTTCCAAGAGGGAAGGTATGATTTCCCTTGAGAGGCCAGAGCGGAAAATGGTCTCATCTCACCTGGAAGGAAGAATCTTCTGTTTTTTCTCGAGTTGCAGCAGGTCCCTCTCGACTTAAGGCGGGAACCTCTGGGACCCGCTCGTGTGGCCTCAGGAAAGGCCAGTCTCCATATGAGTTTCGAGGGGCCCCTCAGGATTCCTCTCCAGTTGGTACCGGGTCCTAAGTCCTCGTCTGGAGCTGAGGCGGGAACCGGAGAGTTCCTCTCCAGTGCTGACATGGATCTTATGGTTGCTCTGGAGTCTCCACGGGGGAGTCAGGCCTCATCTTGAGTGGAGACATGCATGTCCGCTTTCCTCCTGAGCTGTAGCAGCAGTGTCAGTATTCCCAGCGAGTTGACACAGGGATCTGTGGCTTTCCCTCGAGGTGCCACAGGGCTGTCACACATGCTTCCGTGGTGTGAGTAGATAAGCGGGGTGAAAGTCGAGGTAATGCAGGGAAATCAGGTTCATCTGGAGGGGACAGAGACATTTGGGCCTCTTTTGGAATGGTGGCACGACCCCTGGTGTTCCTCTCGACTTTCCTGGTGAGAGTGACTCCTCCTGAGATGCGAGGGGAATGCCGGGAATCCTTTCTTGATGAAGCAGGGAAAGAAACCCTCATCTCGAACTGAGGAGGGGACAACGGGTCTCTTCTTGAGTTGTGGCCGAACCCTCGTTGTTCCTCTCGAGTGGAGACGGGTATGTCGGGGAATTTCTAGAGATGCAGCAAGGGTGTGAAGGACCCTTTCGAGGTCCAAGAGGGAAGGTAGGATTTCCCTCGAGACGCCACAGTGGAAAAGGGTCTCATCTCACCTGGAGGGGTCAATCTCCTGGTTTTTCTCGAATTGCAGCAGGTCCTTCTCCTGTTATGACGGGGACTTCAGGGACCCACTGGTTTGGCCTCTGGTAAGGCCTGTCTTCATGCGAGTTGTGAGGGGCCTCTCACAATTCCTCTCCAGTCCGTTTCGAGTCGGACGTCATCGTCTGGATCTGAGGCCGGAAACTGAGGTTTCCACACAAGTGCTGACATGGTTCCTCTGGAGTCTCCACAGGGGAGTCAGGCCTTGTCTCGAGTGGAGACATGCATGTCTGCTTTCCTCCCGAGCTGTAGCAACAGTGTCAGGCTTCCCGGCTACTTGGCACAGGGATCTGTAGCTTTCCCTCTATGTGCCACAGGGCTGTCACAGGTGCCACCATGGTGTGAGTCAATACTTGGTTTGACAGTCGAGGCAGTGGAGGGAAATCAGGTTCATCAGGAGTGGACTGAGACATTTGGGGGTCTTTTGGAATGGTGGCACGACCCCTGGAATTCCTCTCGACTTTCCTGTTGAGAGCACTTCCTCCTGAGGTGCGATGGGAATGCCAGGTAAGTAACCCTCATCTCAAGCTGAGGCAGGGACAACGGGGCTCCTTTTGAGTTATGGCAGGACCCTAGGTGTTCCTCTAGAGTGGGGACGGTTATTTGGGGGAACTTATTGAGTTGCAGCAAGGGTGTGAAGGATCCTCTCAATGTCCAAGAAGGAAGGTAGGATTTCCCTTGAGACGCCACAGTGGAAAAGGGCCTTATCTCGCCTGGAGGGAAGAATCTCCTGGTATTTCTCGAGTTGCGACAGGTCCCTCTTGAGTTATGATGGGGACCTCTGGGACCCGCTCATGTAGCCTCAGGAAAGGCCAGTCTTCATTCGAGTTTCGAGGGGCCTCTCGGGATTCCTCTCCAATCCGTGCCGGGTCTGAAGTCATCGTCTGGAGCTGAGGCTGGAACCTGCGGTTTCCTCTCCAGTGCTGACATGGATCTTATGGTTGCTCTGGAGTCTCCACAGTTGTCAGGCCTCGTCTCGAGTGGAGACATGCCAATTAGCTCTTCTCCCGAGCAGTAGCAGCAATGTCAATCTTCCCAGCAAATTGACACAGGGACCTGTGGCTTTCCCTCGAGGTGCCACAGGGCTGTCACACGTGCTTCCATGGTGTGAGTCGATAGTCGTTGTGACAGTCGAGGCAGTGCAGGGAAATCAGGTTCATCTGGAGTGGACTGAGACATTTGGAGGCCTTTTGGAATGGTGGCACGACCCCTGGAGTTCCTCTCTATTTTCTTGGTGAGAGCGCCTCCTCCTGAGTTATGACGGGAAGGCCGGGAATCCTTTCCCGACGAAGCAGGGAAAAGAACCCTCATCTCGAGCTGAGAAGGGGACAATGCAGCTCTTCTTGAGTTATGTCAGAACCCTTGGTGTTCCTCTCGAGTGGAGACAGGTATGTCGGGGAACATCTAGAGTTGCAGCAAGGGTACGAAGGACCCTTTTGAGGTCCAATTGGGAAGGTGCAATTTGCCTCGAGAAGCTGCAGTGGAAAAGGACTTCATCTCACCTTGAGGGAAGAATCTCCTGGTTTTTCTCGAGTTGCAGCAGGTCCCTCTCGAGTTACGACCAGGACCTCAGGGACATGCTCATGTGGCCTCAGGAAATGCCATTCTCCTTGCGAGTTGCGAGGGGCCTCTTGGTGCCAGGAGCCTGCTTGAGGAATCCCGCCCATGACAAGGTCATGAGGAAGGAAGCCTGACAAAACGCAATGACGTGATTAGGCTTCAAGTGTTCCCTAGTGTGTTTTAAATTACTAAGGTTCTAAAGGATTACAAGAAATGTTACAGTAACATCGGGAAGCAACAAGCTCAAAGGTATAAATGTCTAAACTGGAAGAAACTTGAAACCCTCATGTTAATTCTTAAATATAGTATTTCTAACTTGTGACAAGACAGATTGGTAGGCAGCCATGTTTGTGTCTTAAAATAACTGGAGGCATACTTAAAATTTTATATATCAAATGATTGCTAAGGAATGTTCCAGGAGAGATGTGGTTATATTTAGGTTATTTTTAGTCTTAAGGTGAGGGGAGGAAGGAGAGCAAACATTTAAAATTCGGAAAACCTTAATACCTTTTCGATAAGAAATTGTAATTTTCACTTATGTTATCTTTAAGGGTATAAAACGTTGATATATTGGTGTAGTTAAATTGAGCCATAACCATTGGTGATCATGGGGACCGATAATTAAACTTGCAAAAAAAAAGATCCTAAAGATTTTGTTTAATTGCATCAATTTCTGTATTTTATGTGCATTTAAAAACTGCAGAAAGTTAAATAGATTAATAGAGATATTAGCCCATAAGTATACTAATTGTTTGCATAATGCCTTTTACTTTTAAAATTTCTTTTGGCATTTTCAAGATAAATGAAATAACTAACAGTATGATGACAGTACAGTGTCACTTACAGGTTACCTTCTGTTAGCACATTCTCATTGATTTTTCTTCATGTCCCAAGTTGTAGATGCTAATGATAAAATATGTGAGAAGAATAAGGCATTTAATTGCTATTCAAGGCAACTGAAATTAGCCAAGATGATACATCAAGATATTAAATGTGTCTTGGAACTGGAAAAAATATATCCTGTTGAGTGGCTTAAAATGAATCTCTTCACATTTTGATTTGGTTGAACACAATTTTTAAAATATCATGCTTGGTCTGGCCCTTTGTGAGACATTAGAGATGGAAAACCCAAAATCCCCATTCTCTAGAAACTCACTCACAATCTAGTGGTGATGCTGAAGTAGTTATAGGCAACTCAGATAATAAGCAAAGGGTAGTAAATATTCTGAGGCATTCATATGTTGCATTAGAGGGGTGTAAAAAAGGGAAAATATATTTTTCAGTGGGGAATCCAAGGGATCTTTTACAGCTATTAATACATCCTTGGTAATAAATCATATCTTAGAGATTTAGTTAGACTACGTTGAATTTTAAAGTTGGAGAAACATTTTACACATTTTTATTTATTAAATACAATCTATTATTATAATGAGAATCTAAATTTTATGCAAGATATTTATAGAAATTCTTTGAAATATATGTTTTATAACTTTGTTTTGGATTGAGTATTTTAAGCCACTTCAAAATTTTGGCACTTTAAAGGAACTAATTAGGTAGATATTTCTGAGCCATTCTGATAACTGTAATATTTGAATTTTCATTTAGTGCACTGGTATTTATTCTTGACGCTGAAATGGTTTTGCCACTGCTTTTAGAACAAATGAAGCTAATTAAGCATATAAAGAGAATATCAAAACTGCCAGAAACATTTAATGTCCCTTAACTAATCTTTTTTTCGCTTGCCTTCCCTCCCTCCACCAAACGGTCTGTAGTATATTTACTTTATATCTGTCGTATATTCATTCATTATTTAAGAGAAATAATGCAGTTCAATAATAAAGCATATAACTTTGAGTAAAGATTTGTAGATCAAAAAACAGGGGGTATACCTAATTCTATTTATAGATCTATACTTAATTCGTATATAAATTAATATGTATATTATATATGCATATTGAATATATACTGTGTAATTATATATACATAATATGTATATTGCAGTAATATAATTTATATGGGGCTAATATTAATTGGTATAGATTGGCATGTTGTGATAACATATGTTAATATACTGTATAATTATATTGTGTGTGTGAGACATGTATTATTACAATGCATTGGTTTGTGTTGGTTGGTATTGGCTGTGTGCATGTTGTATTGCTGCAATATATATATTAACTGACATATTAATTATAAAGATTAATGCAAGTATACTGATTTATTAAATTGTTTAGTAAAGAGCCAACAAAAATTGTAATTCCACATAACGGAAAAAATTAGACGCTTTTCAAATGTTTGATGATGATTGGCAGATTGCTATAGGACATTATTGTGGTCAAATCTTGCATCATTTACCCTCACATGCTTTTTTAATTTCAAAACTTAAAAAAGGAGAATTTAAGTATAGTTTTCCCCCATCAGATTTTACAACATGTTCTCTTTGTAATAAGTTAAATGCTGATTCGTCCAGAGCAATAAAATGTAAAACCGTTGGTAAAGTGAAAAGACCTCCTCTCCAGACAATAATAAAAAGATCCCAACCCAGAATAAACTGCTGATCGAGGAAGCATTTGTTTTTTTTCCTCAGGACGCAGATTCAACAATTTGGATCCTGGACAAGCTGATTCGCCATGTCACAGTCCCCCTGACAGCTGATTCACCACAAAAAAAAAACAAAAAGGGAACGCCTCTGCCACCACCACCACCGCCGCCAGGGGAAATAGCTGCACACTGAAAGCCACAGGTGGAGCCAGCCTGACTGACTGACGGAACCCAGTGCGCCACACTCGCAGCCCCATAGCAGCGCCAGCGTCCATCTACTAAACTATGGGATAGAATGTTGATGGGGAAAGGAGATATATGGAGACTGTATATTATCTGCTCATTTTTTCCTCTCGCTTGGCCACGCTCGACCCGAAGTCATTTCAGCCGAGGGTGGGGCGAGGGTTGCCGTGCACACTGGCAGGAGAGGCAAGATAAACATCAAGATCCCGGCGGGACTGACAGCTGCTGCAGCGCAAACTCCGACCAGAAAATAACCCTATTTACTCTACTTTAGCTTGTCTACCTTTTCCTTATGTTTTCCTTTTCACTAATGACTCTGGAAGACTTAATATATGACTGAATTATCCAGGTGGAACCAATGTAGTGTCTTGTGAACCATGTATGCTTTCATCTTGTTTAACTCCTCAAAATAATGTCTGCTCTTTTGTTGTTTTAAAAACGTCCTGTAACTGTAACAACTTATTGGTATGGTAATTATGGTCTTGCTGTGTTACAACAACTGTTATTGTTATTGTTACTATGGCAGCAATCATTGACTCAACAAGTGCAAATACCCAATATGTTAAAAAATCATGTTTTAGGTGTTTGGAACAGCTCAGATATTAGTTTAGACTCAGGGAAACTTCATAATCATATTCAGACCTTGGAACACTCCTGATTAGATTTTACCACCACAGGAGAAGCCAATGACTTTTTCCACACCTTCTCTAAATTCATTTCTGGAAAGACTACTCTGTCTACTCTTTGCTCTAAATCTTGCTTCTCATAATCATTTTTCCTTGTATTGTCAGGATTCTTCAGCAGAGCATTCGGAATCTCGCAACCAAACTGCACCTGATTTAAAAAATAATAAAAATAAAATAAAATAAAATAAAATAAAAAAGAGGGAAATGCCGGGAGCCAGTGTGAGGAATCCCGCCCGTGTCAAGGTCATGAGGAAGGAAGCTTGACAAAACGCAAGGACATGTTTAGGCTTCAGGGGTTCCCCCTGGAATTTCCTGAGCATGTACCCCCAAAACCAGAAATCTGCTGGCTTTTTGTACTCTGCTCTTCTGATATTCTCTGGAAAAAGTCAAATCAGGGCTTTAGTCTTCTGCATTTGAAAGGGATGTTTCAGTTAAACCCCCTCTGATAGCTCTCTAGCTTGCCTAACAGGTTCCCTCGGACCTCTTACAACTTGTGAATTGCTTACAGCCTGCCAACCACAAAAGGGACAAAGCTTAAAAGCATCTTAAAGATACAGAGCCTTTTCTAAAGAGCTAAGAATCATATTGGTGACAGATTTTCACTGTTGACTCAATGATTGCTGCCAGGCCTCCATATTCTTTATATTTGAGGCACCTGGGAGGGTGTTAATCAATGTAAACAGGATATGGAAAAAGATATATAGTAGGTTTTATGTTAGCAACACTAGACTTTTGAGTTAATTACTTTTCTCTTTGCTTTATATCTCTGC
This sequence comes from Redunca redunca, assembly GCA_006410935.1. Lineage (NCBI taxonomy): Eukaryota > Metazoa > Chordata > Mammalia > Artiodactyla > Bovidae > Redunca > Redunca redunca. The sequence goes on along the minus strand of SJYQ01091698.1, from coordinate 239,036 downwards.
ACTCCTCTTGTGTCCTTGCTATGTAAGAATGTAACTTTATTTAGTGCTTTCTGAGAGTGGCACCAGACGTTGGGAAGATCAACACAAGTAAGTCTTCTGGTTGACAAACCCTTATAAAAAAAGGCTGTAAAATGTTAATTGGCCCTTTTGGCAGGAAGATGATGTAAATCACCTAAGACGTGTATACAACTAGGTATGCAGAGAGAAAAGCCTGGTTTTGATAAGAGTCTAGGCTGTTAACACTGTATAATTTTGTATTACCCATTGATCTCCATGTTTTATCAAACATATAAAAGGCCTTTTGAACAACAGAGGATGGAGCCAGTTGCTGGATTGTTTTCCCCATGTCTCCTTTTACTCTAAATTCAGGCTGAATTCCCAACTGGGGCGTGGAGGCTTACCGTGTCTACTTACTTGTCCTGGCTTCTAAGATCTGTAAGAGAGAGAGAGCTCAAGGCGGGGCACTCTCCGATATTCAAACAGACACCGGTGGCCTAACGAAGATGAGGCAAGCTCCTTGTCTGGAATTTTATTGGATTTCCATGTAACCAAGTTATTCAGCCTCTTTCTCCACTTAATTTTCCTACTATACTGTTTCTTCCTAATCTAATCTTATAATCTTATATTAATAAACAAATAAGTTTTCCTCACCAATGCTGTGCATGCTTCGAATTTCCCTGGATCCACCGGGGCAGGACCCCGGCATTTTGATATTCCTCTCCAGTTGATTCCAGGTCCTAAGTCCTCATCTCGAGCTGAGGACGGAACCTGAGGTTTCCTCTCCAGTGCTAACATGGATCTTGAGGTTCCTCTGGAGTCTCCACATGGGAGTTAGACCTCGTCTCGAGTGGAGACATGCACCTCCACATTCCTCCTGAGCACTAGCAGCAGTGTCAGCCTTCCAGGCGAGTTGACACATGATCTGTGGATTTCCCTCGAAGTGTACTGGGCTGTCACACGTGTCACTGTGGTGTGAGTCAATACTCAGGGTGACTGTCGAGGAAGTGCAGGGAAATCAAGTTCATCTGTTGTGGACTGAGATATTTGGGGGTCTTTTGGAATGCTGGCATGACCCCTGGAGGTCCCCTTGAATGTCTTGGGGATAGTGCCTCCTCCTGAGATGCGACAGGATCACCAGGAATCCTTTCCCAACGAATCAGGGAAAGGAACCCTCATCTCAAGCTGAGGATGGCACAAAGGGGCTCCTCTTGAGTAGTGGCGGGAACCTCGGTGTTCCTCTCGAGTGGTGACGGGTATGTGGGGGAACTTCTTCAGTTGCAGCAAGGGTGTGAAGAACCATTTCCAGGTCCAAGACGAAAAGTGATTTCCCTCGAGACGCCGCATTGGAAAAGGGCCTCATCCTGCCTGGAGGGGAGAATCTCCTGGTTTTCTCGAGTTGCAGCAGGTCCCTCTCAAATTACGACGGTGACCTCAGGAACCGGACCTTGTGGTTTCTGGAAAGGCAAGTCTCCATACGAGTTGTGAGGGACCTCTCGGGATTCCTCTCCAGTTGGTGCCAGATCTTAAGTCCTCGTCTGGAGCTGAGGCCAGAAATTGAGGTTTCCTCTCCAGTGCTGAAATGGATCTTGGGGATCCCCTGAAGACTCCACAGGGGAGCCAGGCCTTGTCTCGAGTGGAGACATGCATGTGCGCTAACCTACCGAGCTGTAGCAGCAGTGTCAGGCTTCCCAGCGAGTTCACACAGGGATCTGTGACTTTCAATCGAGGTGCCATAGGGCTGTCACACGTGCCACTGTGGTGTGAGTCGATAGTTGGGGTGACACTCAAGGCAGTACAGGGAAATCAGGTTCATCTGGAGTGGACTGAGACATTTGGGGGTCTTTTGGAATGGTGGCACGACCCCTGGAGTTCCTCTTGTCTTTCCTGTTGAGAGTGCCTCCTCCAGATATGCGACGGGTACGCCAGGAATCATTTCCCACGAAGCAGGGAAAGGGAACCTATTCTCGAGCTAAGGAGGGTACAATGGGGATCCGCTTGAGTTCTGGCAACACCCTCGGTGTTCCTCTCGAGTTGAGACGGGTATGTCGGGGAACTTCAAGAGTTGCAGCATGGGTGTGAAGGACCCTTTTGAGGTCCAAGAGGGAAGGTAGGATTTCCCTCGAGACTCCGCAGCAGAAAAGGGCCTCATCTCATCTGGAGGGGAGAATCTCCTCGTTTTCCTCAAGTTGCGGCAGGATCCTCTCGAGTTACTCAGGGACCTCAGGGACCCGATTGTGTGGCCTTAGGCAAGGCCCGTCTCCATGCAAGTTGCGAGGGGCCTCTCGGGATTCCTCTCCAGTCGCTGCCAGGTCCTAAGTCCTCATCTGGAGCTGAGGCCAGAACCTGAGGTGACATGGATCTTGGGGTTCCTGTGCAGTCTCCACATGGGAGTCAGGCCTCTCGAGTGGAGTCATGCACATCTGCTTTCCTACCGAGAGGTAGCAGCAGTGTAAGTCTTCCCGGCGAGTTCACCCTGGAATCTGTGGTTTTCCCTCGAGTGCCTCAGGGCTGTCACTCGTGTCTCTGTGCTGTGAGTCGATACTCGGGGTGACAGTCGAGGCAGTGTAAGGAAGTCAGGTTCTCTTGGAGTGGACTGAGACATTTGGGGGTCTTTTGGAATTGTGGGTGGACCCCTGGTGTTCCTCTCAACTTTTCTTTTGAGAGCGCCTCCTCCTAAGATGCGATGAGAACACATGGAATCCTTTCCCGACGAAGCAGGGAAAGGAACCCTAATCTTGAGCTGAGGAGGGGAAAACGGGGCTCCTCTTTAGTTGTGGCAGGACCCTCGGTGTTCCTCTCGAGTGGAGACGATTATATCAGAGAACATCTTGAGTTGCAGCAAAGATGTGAAAAAACCTTTCAACGTCCAGGAGGGAAGGGGTGATTTCCCTTGAGATGCCACAGTGGAAAAGGGCCTCATCTCGCCTGGAGGGGAGAATCTCCTGGTTTTTCTCGAGTTGCGGCAGGCCCCTCCCGAGTTACAACGGGGACCTCAGAGACACGCTCATGTGGCCTCAGGAAAGGCCAGTTTCCATGATACTTACGAGGGGCCTCACGGATTCCTCTCCAGTCCCTGCCGGTTCCTAAGTGCTTGTCTGAAGCTGAGGCCAGAACCTGAGGTTTCCTCTCTAGTCCTGAAATGGAACTTGGGGTTCCTCTGGAGTCTCCAAAGTAGAGTCATGCCTCATCTCGAGTGGAGACATGCACTTGCACTTTCCCCCTAAACTGTAGCAGCAGTGTCAGGTTTTCCACCGAGTTGATACAGGGATCTGTGGTTTTCCATCAAGGTGCCCAGGGCTATCACAAGTTCCACTGTGGTATGAGTCGATACTCGGGGTGACAGTGAAGGCAGTGCAGGGAAATCAGGTTCATCTAGAGTGGACTGAGACATTTGGGGGTCTTTTGGAATGGTGGCAGGATGGCTGGAGTTCCTCTCTTCTTTCCATTTGAGAGCACCTCCTCCTGAGGTGCGAAGGGAACGCCGGGAATCCTTTCCCGACGAAGCAGGGAAAGGAACCGTCATCTTGAGCTCAGAAGGAGACAATGGGGCTCCTCTTGAGTTGTTGTGGGACCCTCGATGTTCCTCTCGATTGGAGACGGGTATGTCGGGGAACTTCTTTAGTTGCAGAAAGGGTATGAAGGACCCTTTCGAGGTCCACGAGAGAAGCTGTGATTTCCCTCGAGACGCCACAGCAGAAAAGCCCTCATCTCGCCTAGAGGGGAGAATCTCCAGGTTTTTCTCGAGTTTCGGCAGGTCCCTCTCGAGTTACGAAGGAAACGTCAGGGACCCATTCGTGTACCCTCAGGAATCGCCAGTCTCCATGCAAGTTCCGAGGGGCCTCTCGGGATTCCTCTCCAGTCGGTGCTGGGTCCTAAGTCCTCGTCTGGAGCTAGGGCGAAACCTGAGGCTTCTTCTCCGGGGTTGTAATGGATTATGGGGTTACTCTGGAGTCTCTACAGGGGAGTCAGGCCTCGTCTCTTGTGGAGAAATGCACGCCCTCTTTCCTGTGGAGCGGTAGCAGCAGTGTCAGACTTCCCGTCGAGTTGACGCAGCGATCTGTGGCTTTCCCTTGAAATGCCACAAGGCTGTTACAAGTGCCACCGTGGTGTGACAGATACTTATGGTGACAGTCGAGGCAGTGCAGGGAATCAGGTTCATCTGGATGGGCTGAGATATTTGGGGGTCTTTAGGAATGGTGGCACGACCCCTAGAGTTCCTCTCAAATTTCCGGTTGAGAATGCATCCTCCTGAGATGTGATGGGAAGGCCAGGAAACCTTTCCCGACGAAGCAGGGAAAGGAACCCTCATCTCCAGCTGAGAAGGAGACAACGGGTGTTCTCTTGAGTTGTGGCGGGACCCTCAGTGTTCTTCTTGAGTGGAGAAGGGTATGTCGTGGAACTTGTTGAGTTACAACAAGGGTGTGAAGGACCCTTTCAAGGTCCAAGAGGGAAGGTGTGATTTTCCTTGAAACACCACAGTGGAAAAGGGCCTCATCTCGCCTGGAGGGGAGAATCTCCTGGTTTTACTCGAGTTACGGCAGGTCCCTCTCGAATTATGAAGGGGACCTCAGGGACCCTCTCGTGTGGCCTCAGGAAAGGCCAGTCTCCATACGAGTTGCGAGAGGCCTCTAGGGATTCCTTTCCATTTGGTGCCAGGTCCTAAGTCATCATCTGGAGTTGAGGCCAGAACCTAAGGTTTCCTCTCCATTGCAGACATGGATATTGGGGTCCCTCTGGAGTCTCCACATGGGAATGAGGCCTCTTTTTGAGTGGAGACATGCACATTGGCTTACTTCCCGAATGGTAGCAGCAGTGTCAGGCTTCCTGGGAAGTTGACACAGGGATCTGTGGATTTCCCTCGAGGTGCCACAGTGGTGTCACACATGCCACCGGGTGTGAGTCGGTAGTTGGAGTGAAAGTCTAGGCCGTGCAGGGAAATCAAGTTCACCTGGAGTGGACTGAGACATTTGTGGATCTTTCAGAATGGTGACACGACCACTGGACGTCCTCTTGACTTTCCCGTTGAGAGGGCCTCCTCCTGAGATGTGACGGAAATGCTGCAAATCCTTTCCCAACGAAGCAGGAAAGGAACCATCATCTTGAATTGAGGAGTGGACAACGGGACTCCTCTTGAGTTGTGGTGAGAACTCGGTTTTCCTCTCGAGTGGAGACGGGTATGTCGGGGAACTTCTTGAGTTGCAGCACAGGTGTGAATGACCGTGGTGAGGTCTAAGAGGGAAGGCGTGATTTCCCTTGAGATGCCACAGAGGAAAGGGCCTCATCTCTCCTGGAGAGGAGTATCTCCTGTTTTTTTCTCGATTTGTGGCAGGTACCTTTCAAGTTACGACGGGTACCTCAGGGACCCCGTCGTGTGGCCTCAGGAAAGGACAGTCTCCATGCGAGTTGCGAGTTGCCTCTTGGGATTCCTCTCCAGTCAGTGCCGGGTCCTATGTCATCATCTGTAGCTGAGGCCGGCAACTGAGGTTTCCTCTCCAGTGCTGACATGGATTTTGGGTTTCCACTTGAGTCTCCACAGGGGAGTCAGGCCTCGTCTCGAGTCAAGATATGCACGTCTGCTTTCCTCCCAAGCTGTAGCAGCAATGTGAGGCTTTCCGTCGAGTTGACACAGGGATATGTGTCTTTCGCTTGAAGTGCCAAAGGACTCTCACACGTGCCACCATGGTGTGAGTAGATACACATGGTGACAGTGAAGGCAGTGCAGGGAAAGCAGGTTCATATTGAGTAGACTGAGACATATGAGGTTCTTTTGGAATGGTGGCATGACCCCTGGAGTTCGTCTCAACTTTCCTGGTGAGAGCGCCTCCTCCTGAAATGTGACAGGAACTCCAGGAATCCTTTCCCGACGAAGCAGGGAAAGGAACCCTCATCTCGAGCTGAGGAGGGGACAACGGGTCTCCTCTTGAGTTGTAGCGGGACACTCGGTTTTCCTCTCAAGTGGAGACGGGTATTTCAGGGAAGTTCTTTAGTTGCAGCAAGGGTGTGAGGAAACCTTTCAAGGTCTAAGTGGGAAGGTGTAATTTCCCTCGAGACACCTCAGCAGAAAAGGACCTCATCTCGCCTGGAGGGGAAAATCTACTGGTTTTTCTCAAGTTGTGGCAGTTCCTTCTCGAGTAAAGATGGGGACTTCAGGGAGCCGATCTTATGGCCTCAGGAAAGTCCAGCCTCCATGTGAGTTGCGAGGGGCCTCTCAGGGTTCCCCTCCAGTCGGCGCTGGGTCCGAAGTCCACGTCTGGAGCTGAGGCCTGAAACTGAGGTTTTCTCCTCAGGGCTGACATGGATCTTGGGGTTCATCTGGAGTCTCCACAGTTGAGTCAGGCCTCGTCTTGAGTGTAGACATGCACGTCTGCTTTCATCCTAAGCTGTAGCAGAAGTGTCAAGCTTCCCGGAGAGTTGACCCTGGAATCTGTGGCTTTCTATCGAGGTGCCACAGGGCTGTCACACGTGCAACCCTGGCATGAGTCGATCCTCGGGGTAACAGTCGAGGCAGTGCAGGGAAATCAGGTTCATCTGGAGTGGATTGAGACATTTGGGTGTCTTTTGGAATGATGGCACGACCCCTGGAGTGCCTCTAGTCTTTTCTGTTGAGAGTGCTTCCTCCTGAGATGCGATGGCAATGCCAGGAATCCTTTCCCTATGAAGCAGGTAAATGAACCCTCACCTTGAGCTGAGGAGGGGACAACGGGGCTCCTCTTGAGCTGTGGCGAGACCCTCAGTGTTCCTCTCCAGTGGAGACGGGTATGTCGGGGAAATTCTTGAGGTTCAGCAAGGGTGGGAAGCACCCTTTTGATGTCCAAGAGGGAAGGTGTGATTGCCCTTGAGAAACCGCAGTGGAAAAGGGACTCATCTCACCTGGAGGGGAGAATTTCCTGGTTGTTCTCGAGTTGTGTCAGATCCCTCTCCAGTTACCAAGGGGACCTCAGGGAACTGCTCGTGTGGCATCAGGAAAGGCCAGTCTCCATGCGAGTTACGAGGGGCCTCTCGTGATTCCTCTCCCGTCAGTGCCGGGTCCTAAGTCCTCATCTGGAGCTGAGGCAAGAACCTGACTTTTCCTCTCCAGTAATGACATGGACCTTAGGGTTCCTCTGGAGTCCCCACAGGGGAGTCAGGCCTCGTCTCGAGTGGAGACATGCCGGTCCTCTTCCTACCAAGCTGTAGCAGCAGTGTCAGGCTTCCAAGCGAGTTGACACAGGGATCTTTGGCTTTCCCTCCAGGTGCCTCAGGGCTGTTACCTGTGCCACAGTGGTGTGAGTCGATATTCGGGGTGACATTCGAGGCAGTTCAGGGAAGTCAGTTTCATCTTGAGTGGACTGAGACATCTGGGGGTCTTTTGGAATGGTGGCACGACGCCTGGAGTTCCTCTCCACTTTCCTGTTGAGAGCACCTCCTCCTGAGATGCAATGGGAACACCGGGAATTCTAACCCGCCGAATCAGGGAAGGAACCCTCATCTTGAGCTGAGGAAGGGACAACGGGGCTCCTCTTAAGTTGTGGCGGGACCCTCGGTGTTCCTCTCTAGTGGAGATGGTTGTGTCGGGTAAATTCTTGAGTTTCAGCAAGGGTGTGAAGTACCCTTCCGAGTCCAAGAGGAAAGGTGTGATTTCCCTCGATATACTGCTCTGGAAAATGGCCTGATCTCACCTAAAGGGGAGAATATCCTGGTTTTTCTCGAGTTGGGCCAGGTCCCTCTGGAGTTACGATGGTGATCTCAGGGACCTTGTCGTGTGGCCTCAGGAAAGGCCAGTCTCCATGCGAGTTGCGAGGTTCCTCTTGGGATTCCTCTCCAGTCGATGCCAGGTCCAAACTCCTCGTCTGGTGCTGAGGCGGAACCTGAGGTTTCCTCTCAAGTACTGACATGGATCTTGGGGTACTTCTGGAGTCTCCACAGGGGAGGCAGGCCTAGTCTCCAGTGATGCACGTCCGCTTTCCTCCCGTGCTGTAGCAGCAGTGTCTGTCTTCCCGGCGAGTGGACACAGGGATCTGTGGCTTTCTCTCAGGATGCCACAGGGCTGTCACACATGCCACCGTGGTGTGAGTCGATACTCGGTGTGACAGTCGAGGCATTGCTGGGAAATCAGGTTCATCTGGAGTGCACTGAGACATTTGGGGATCTTTTGGAATGGTGTCGCAACCCCTGGAGTTCCTCACGACTTTCCTGTTGAGAGCGCCTCCTCCTGAGATGCGATGGGAATGCCTGGAATCTGTTCCCGATGAAGCAGGGAAAGGAACACTGATATCTAGCTGAGTAGGGGACAACGAGGCTCCTGTTGAGTTCTGGCGTGACCCTCAGTGTTCCTCTCGAGTGAAGACTGTATGTCGGGAACTTCTTGAATTGCAGCCACCTTGTAAAGGACTCTTTCGAGGTCCCAGAAGGAAGTTGTGATTTCCCTAGAAAATTCGCAGCGGAAAAGGGCCTCATCTCGCCTGCAGCGGAGAATCTCCTGCTTTTTCTCGAGTTGCGGTAGGTTCCTCTCGAGTTACGACAGGGACATGAGGGACCCAGTTGTGTGGCCTCAGGAAAGGCCAGTCTCCATGCGAGTTGCGAGGAGGCTCTCGAGGTAACCTCTCCAGTCGGTGCCAGGTCTAAAGTCCTTGTTCAGAGCTGAGGACAATATCTGAGGTTTCCTCTCCAGTGCTGACATGGATCTTGGGGTTCCTCTGGAGTCTCCACAAGGAGGTCAAGCATTGTCTCGAATGTAGACTTGAAAGTCCCCTTTCCTCCAGAGTTATAGCAGCAGTGTGAAGCTTCCTGTCGAATTGACACAAGGATCTATGGCTTTCCCTCGAGGTGCCACAAGGCTGTCACACGTGCCACTGTGGTGTGAGTCGATATTCGAGGTGACAGTCAAGGCAGTGCAGGGAAATCAGGTTCATCTGGTGTGGACTGGGACACTTGGGGGCCTTTTGGAATGGTGACACGAGCCCTGGAGTTCCTCTGGACTTTCCTGTTGAGAGCGCCTCCTTCTGAGATGCGATGTAAACACCGGGAATCCTTTCCCGATGAAGCAGAGAAAGGAACCCTCATCTCGAGCTGAGGAGGGGACAACGGGGCTCCTCTTGAGTTGTGGCGGGACCCTTGGTGTTCCTCTCAATTGGAGACGGGTATGTCGGGGAACTTCTTGAGTTGCAGCAAGGGTATGAAGGACCCTTTCGTAGTCCAAGAGGGAAGGTGTGGTTTTGCTCTAGTGGCCGCAGCGGAAAATGTCCTCATTTCGCCTGGAGGGGGATAATCTAGTGGTTTGTCTCGAGTTGGGGCAGTTCCCTCTCGAGTAAAGACAGGGACATCAGTGACCCGCTCGTATGGCCTCAGGGAAGTCCAGCCTCCATGCGAATTGTGAGAGACCTTTCAGGGTTCCTCTCCAGTCAGTGCTGGGTCCGAAGTCCACGTCTGGAGCTGAGGCCTGAAACTGAGGTTTCCTCCCTAGGGCTGATATGGAACTTGAGGTTCGTTTGGAGTCTCCATAGTTGAGTCAGGCCTTGTCTCAAGTGTACGCATGCATGTCCGCTTTCCAAACAAGCTGTAGCAGCAGTGTCAAGTTTCCCGGTGAGTTGACCCTGGAATCCGTGGCTTTCTATTGAGGTGCCAGAGGGCTGTCACACGTGCAACCCTGGTGTGAGTCGATCCTCGGGGTGACAGCCGAAGCAGTGCAGGGAAATCAGGTTCATCTGGAGTGGACTGAGACATTTGGATGTCTTTTGGAATTGTGGCACGACCCCTGGAGTGCCTCTCGACTTTCCTGTTGAGAGCGCCTCCTCCTGAGATGCGACGGGAATGCCAGGAATCCTTTCCCGACGAATCAGGGAAAGGAACCCTCACCTCAAGCTGAGGAGGGGACAATGGGGCTCCTGTTGAGTTGTGGCGAGACTCTCGGTGTTCCTCTCGAGTGGAGACAGGTATATCGGGGAAATTCTTGAGTTTCAGCAAGGGTATGAAGGACCCTTTCGAGGTCCAAGAGGGAAGGTGTGATTGCCCTTGAGGCACCGCAGCGCAAAAGGGGCTCATCTCGCCGGAAGGGGAAAATATCCTGTTTGTTCTCGAGTTGCAGCAGGTCCCTCTCGAGTTACGAAGGGGACCTCAGGGATCCGCTCGTGTGGCCTCAGGAAAGGCCAGTCTCCATGCGAGTTACGAGGGGCTTCTCGGGATTCCTCTCCAGTCAGTGCCGGGTCCTAAGTCCTCATCTGGAGCTGAGGCAAGAACCTGACGTTTCCTCTCCAGTGCTGACATGGATCTTGGGGTTCCTCTGGAGTCTCCACAGGGGAGTCAGGCCTTTTCTTGAGTGGAGAAATGCAGGTCCCCTTCCTCCAAAGCTGTAGCAGCAGTGTCAGGCTTCCAAGCAAGCTGACACAGGGATCTGTGGCTTTCCCTCCAGGTGCCTCAGGGCTGTCGCCTGTGCCACAGTGGAGTGAGTCGATATTTGGGGTGCCTTTTGAGGCAGTTCAGGGAAATCAGGTCCATCTGGAGTGGACTGAGACATCTGGGGGTCTCTTGGAAAGGTGGCATGACACCTGGAGTTCCCCTCGGCTTTCCTGCTGAGAGCGCCTCCTCCTGAGTTGCAACGGGAACGCCAGGAAACCTTTCCTGCTGAAGCAGGGAAAGGAGCCCTCATCTCGAGCTGAGAAGAGGACTATGGGGCTCTTCTGTTGTGGCAGGACCCTCGGTGTTCCTCTCGAGTGGAGACGTGTATGTTGGGAACTTCTTGAGTGGCTGCAAGGGTTTGAAGGACCCTTTCGAGGTCTAAGAAGGATGTTGTGATTTCCATCGAGATGCCACAGTGGAAAAGGCCTCTTCTCGCCTGGAGGGGAGAATCTCATGGTTTTCCTCGAGTTGTGGCAGGCCCCTCTCGAGTTACGATGGGGACCTCAGGGACCCGCTCGTGTGGCCTCAGGAAAAGCCAGTCTACATGCGAGTTACGAGGGGCCTCTCAGGATTTCTGTCCAGTCGGTGCCTGGTCCTAAGTCCTCGTGTTGAGCTGAGGCCAGAACCTGAGTTTTTCTCTCTAGTACTGACACGGATCTTGCGGTTCCTCTGGAGGCGCTACAGGGGAGTCAGGCCTCATCTCGCGTGGACTCATGCACATCCCCATTCCTCCTGAGTTGTAGCAGCAGTGTCAGGCTTCCCAGTGAGTTGACACAGGTATCTGTGGCTTTCCTTCGATGTGCCACAGGGCTGTCCCACGTACAACCATGGTGTGAGTCGATACTCAGGGTGACAGTCGAGGCAGTGCAGGGAAATTAGGTTCATCTGGAGTGGGCTGAGACATTTGGATGTCTTTTGGAATGGTGGCACGACCCAGGAGTTACTCTAAACTTTCCTGTTGAGAGCGCCTCCTCCTGAGATGCGACGGGAACGCCGGGAATCCTTTACCAACGAATCAGGTAAAGGAACCCTCACCTCGAGCTGAGGAGGGGACAACGGGGCTCCTGTTGAGTTGTGGCGAGACTCTCGGTGTTCCTCTCGAGTGGAGACGAGTATGTCGGGGAACTTCTTGAGTTTCAGCAAGGTTGTGAAGGACCCTTTTGAGGTCCAAGAGGCAAGGTGTGATTTCCCTCGAGATGCCACAGCAGAAAAGGGCCTCGTCTCTCGTGGAGGGGTGAATCTCCTGATTGTTCTCAAGTCGCCCAAGTCCTTCTCAAGTTATGACGGGGACTTCAGGGACCCGATCGTGTGGCCTCAGTAAAGGCCAGTCTCCATGCGAGTTATGAGGGGCCTCTCGGGTTTCCTCTTCAGTTGCTGCCAGTCCTAATTCCTCATCTAGAGCTGAGGCTGGAAACTGAGGTTTCCTCTCCAGTGTTGACACGGAACTTGGGGTTCCTCTGGAGTCTCCACATGGGAGTCAGGCCTCGTCTCAAGTAGAGACATGCACATCCGCTTTCCTCCCGAGCTGTAGGAGCAGTTTCAGGCCTCCCATCGAGTTGACACAGGTATCTGTTTTCTTTCCCTCGAGGTGCCACAGGGCTTTCACATTTTCAACCGAGGTGTGACTTGATACTCGGGGTGACAGTCAAGGTAGTGCAGGGAAATCAGGATAATCTGGATTGGACTGAGACATTTGGGGGTCTTTTGGAATGGTGGCATGAACCATGGAGTTCCTCTCAACTTTCTTGTTGAGAACACCTCCTCCTGAGATGCGACAGGAACGCCAGGAATCCTTTCCAACGAAGCAGTGAAAGGAACCCTGATCTTGAGCTGAAGAGGGGACAACGGGGCTCCTCTTGAGTTGTGGCGTGACCCTCGGTGTTCCTCTCGAGTGGAGACGGAATTGTCTGGGAACTTCTTGAGTTGCAGCAAGGGTGTGAATGACCATTTCTAGGTCCAAGAGGGAAGGTGCGATTTCTCTCGAGACGCCGCAGCAGGAAAGGGATTCATCTCGCCTGGAGGGAAGAATCTCCTGGTTTTTCTCGAGTCGTGGCAGGTCCCTCTCGAGTTACGACGGGGACCTCAGGGATCCGCTGGTAGAGCTTCAGGAAAGGCCAGTCACCATGTGAGTTGCAAGGTGCCTCTCGGGATTCCACTGCAGTCGGTGCTGGGTCCTAAGTCCTAGTCTGGAGCTGAGGTCAGAACCTGAATTTCCTCTCCCTGGCTGACATGGAACTTGGACTTCCTCTGGAGTTTCAACAGGGGAGTCAGACCTTGTCTCGTGTGGAGACTTGCACGTCTGCCTTTTTCCCCATCTGAAGAAGTTGTGTCAGGATTTCTGGCGAGTCGAACCAGGATTTTGGGGCTTTGCCTCAAGGAGCCACAGGGATGTCACACCTGCCACCATGGTGTGAATAGATACTCCGGGTGACAGTCGCGGCAGCGTAGGGAAATTAGGTTAATCTGGCATGGACTGAGACATTTGGGGGTGTTTTGGAATGGTGGCACGACCCCTGGAATTCCTGTCGACATTCCTTGTGCGAGTGCCTCCTCCTGAGATGCAACGGAAACACAAGGAATCCTTTCCTGACGAAGCAGGAAAACGAACCCTCATCTCGAGATGAGGAGGGGACATTGGAGCTCCTTTTGTGATATGGCGGGACCCTCAGTGTTCCTCTCGAGTGGAGACGGGTATGTCGGGGAACTTATTGAGTTGCAGCAAGGGTTTGAAGGACCCTTTCGAGGTCTAAGAGGGAAGTTGTGATTTCCCATGAGATGATGCAGCAGAAAAGGTCCTCATCTCCCCAGGGGGGTAGAATCTCCTGGTTCTTCTCGAGTTGAGGAAGGCCCCTCTGGAGTTACGACTGGGACCTCAGGGACGCGCTAATGTGACCTCAGGAAAGGCCAGTCTCCATGCAAGTGGTGAAGGGCCAATCAGGATTCCTCTCCAGTCGGTGCCGGATCCTAAGTCTTAGTCTGGAGTTGAGGATGGAACCTGAGGATTCCTCTTCAGTGCTGACACGGATCTTGGGGTTCCTCTGGAATTTCCACAGGGGAATCAGGCCTCGACTGTCGTGGAAACATACACGTCCACTTTCCTCCGTGCGGTGGCAGCAGTGTCAGGCTTCAGGCAAGTTGACACAGTGCTCTATGGCTTTCTCTCGAGGTGCTACAGGGCTGTCACAAGTCCACCGTGGTGTGAGTCACTAGTCGGAGTGACAGGTCAGTGCAAGGAAATCAGGTTTATCTGCAGTGGACTGAGACACTCGGGGTCTTTTAGAATGGTGACACGACCCCTGGAGTTCCACTCGACATTACTGTTGAGAGCACCACCTGCTGAGATGCAACGGAAATACTGGGAATCCTTTCCTGAAGAAGCAGGGCAAAGAACCCTAATCTTGAGCTGAGGCAAGGACAACGGGGCTCCTCTTGAGTTTTGTCTGGAACCTCAGTGTTCCTCTCGATTGGAGACGGGTATGTCGGGGAATTTCTTGAGTTGCAGCAAAGTGTGAAGGACCCTTTCCAGGTTCAAGAGGGAAGGTGTGATTTCTCTCGAGATGCCACAGCAGGAAAGGGCCTCATCTCGCCTGGATAGGAGAATCTCCTGAATTTTCTCGAGTTGCTGCAGTTCCCTCTCATGTTAGTACAGGAAACTCAGGGACCCGCACTTGTAGCTTCAGGAAAGGCCAGTCTCCATGTGAGTTGCAAGGTGCCTCTCGGGATTCCACTGACGTCAGTGCCCGGTCCTAAAACTTCATCTGGAGCTGAGGCTGGAGCCTGAGGTTTCCTCTCCAGTGCTGACAAGGAACTTGGGCTTCCCCTGGAGTTTCCACAGGGGAGTCAGACCTCGTCTCGAGCGGAGACATGCACTTCCGCTTACCTCGCGAGCTGTAGCAGCGGTTTCAGTGTTCCCGGGGAGATGAAAAAGTGATCTGTGGCTTTCCCTCGAGGTGTCACAAGGCTGTCACACATGCCACCTTGGTGTGAGTCGATATTTTGGGGGACAGTCGAGGCAGTACAGGGAAATCAGGCTCATCTCGACTGGACTGAGACATTTCGTGGTCTTTTTAAAGGGTGCCAAACCCCTGAATTTGCTCTCGCCTTTCCTGTTGAGAGCGCCTCCTCTTGAGATGTGACGGTAATGCCGGGAATCCTTTCCCGAGGAAGCAGGGGAAGGAACCCTCATCTCGAGCTGAGGAGGGGACAACGGGGCTACTTTGAGTTGTGTCGGGACCTTCGGTGTTCCTTGTGAGTGGAGACGGGTATGTCGGGGAACTTCGTGAGTTGCAGCAAGGGTGTTTAAGACCCTTTCGAGGTTCAAGAGGGAAGGTGTGATTTCCCTTGAGACGCCGCAGCAGGAAAGGGCCTCATCTCGCCTGGAGGGGAGAATCTCCTGGTTTTTCTCATTTTGGGCAGGTTCCTCTCGAGTCACGATGGGGACCTCATGGACCCACTCATGTGACCTCAGGAAAGGCCAATCTCATTACGAGTTGCCAGGGGGCTCGGGGGATTCCTCTCCAGTCTTTGCCAAGTCCTAATTCCTCCTCTGGAGCTGAGGCCAGAACCTAAGTTTTCCTCTCCAGAGCTGTCATGATTCTTGGGGTTCCTCTGGAGTTTCCAGAGGGGAGTCAGGCATCGTCTCGAGTGGAGAAATGCACGTCTGCCTTTCTCCCCGTCTGAAACAGTAGTGTCAGGCTTCCTGGCGAGTCGTCCCAGGGATTTGGGACCTTCCTCGAGGAGCCACAGGGATGTCACACGTGCCACCATGATGTGAGTAGATACTCCGGGTGACAGTCGTGGCAGTGTAGGGAAATCAGGTTCATCAAGAGTGAACTGAGACTTTTGGGGGTGTTTCAGAATGGTGGCACGACCCCTGGAGTTCCGCCCGACATTCCTGCTGAGAGTGCCACCTGCTGAGATGTGACGGAAACAACGGGAGTCCTTTCCTGAAAAGCAGGGAAAAGAACCCTAATCTCAAGCTGAGGCGAGGACAATCAGGCTGCTCTTGAGTTTTGTCCTGACCCTCAGTGTTCCTCTTGAGTGAAGATGGCTATGTCCGGGAATTTCTTGAGTTCCACCAAGTGTGTGAAGGACCCTTTCGAGGTCAAAGAGGGAAGTTGTGATTTCCCATGAGACAAAGCAATGCAAGAGGGCCTCATCTCGCCTGGGGGCAGAATCTCATAGTTTTTCACGAATAGTGGCAGGTCCCTCTCGAGTTACTATGGGTACCTCAGGGACCCGCTAGTGTGGCCTCAGGAAAGGCCAGTCTCCATGCAAGTGGCGAAGGGCCAATCGGGATTCCTCTCCAGTAAGTGCTGGGTCCTAAGTCCTCATCTGGAGCTGAGGATGGAACCTGAGGATTCCTCTCCAGTGCTGACATGGATCTTGGGGTTCCTCTGGAATTTCCACAGGGGAATCAGGCCTCGTCTCTATTGGAAACATGCAAGTCCACTTTCCCCCACGAGGTAGCAGCAGTGTCAGGCTGCATGAAGGTTGACACAGTGATCTATGGCTTTCCCTCCAGGTGCCACAGGGCTGTCACACATGCCACCATGGTGTGAGTCACTACTCGGAGTGACAGTCGAGGCAGTGCAGGGAAATCAGGTTTATCTGCAGTGGACTGAGACCATTCGGTGTCTTTTAGAATGATGGCACGACCCTTGGAGTTCTGCTCAACATTCCTGTTGAAAGCGCCACCTGCTGAGATGCGACATAAATACTGGGAATCCTTTCCCGAAGAAGCAGGGCAAAGAACCCTAATCTTGAGCTGAGGCAAGGACAACGGGGCTCCTCTTGAGTTTTGTCTGGAACCTCAGTGTTCCTCTCGATTGGAGACGGGTATGTCAGGGAATTTCTTGAGTTGCAGCAAAGTGTGAAGGACTCTTTCCAGGTTCAAGAGGGAAGGTGTGATTTCTCTCGAGACGCTGCAGCAGGAAAGGGCCTCATCTCGCCTAAATGGGAGAATCTCCTGAATTTTCTCGAGTTGCTGCAGTTCCCTCTCATGTTAGTATGGGAAACTAGGGACCCGCACTTGTAGCTTTAGGAAAGGCCAGTCTCCGTGTGAGTTGCAAGGTGCCTCTCGGGATTCCACTGAAGTCGGTGCTGGGTCCTAAAACTTCATCTGGAGCTGAGGCCGGAACCTGAGGTTTCCTCTCCAGAACTTACAAGGAACTTGGGCTTCCCCTGGAGTTTCCACAGGGGAGTCAGACCTCCTCTCGAGTGGAGACATGCACTTCCGCTTACCTCCCGAACTGTAGCAGCAGTTTCAGGTTTCCCAGGGAGCTGAATAAGGGATCTGTGGCTTTCCCTCGAAGTGCCACAGGGCTGTCACAGGGGCAACCTTGGTGTGAGTCAATATTCGGGGGGACAGTCGTGGCAATGCTGGGAAATCAGGTTCATCTTGACTGGACTGAGACATTTCGGGGTCTTTGGAAAGGGTGCCTCGACCCCTGAATTTGCTCTTGCCTTTCCTGTTGAGAGCGCCTCCTCTTGAGATGTGACGGGAATGCTGGGAAAACTTTCCCGAGGAAGCAGGGGAAGGAACCCTCATCTCGAGCTGAGGAGGGGACAACGGGGCTCCTTTGAGTTGTGTCGGGACCTTCGATGTTCCTTGTGAGTGGAGACGGGTATGTCGGGGAACTTCGTGAGTTGCAGCAAGGGTGTGTAAGACCCTTTCGAGGTTCCAGAAGGAAGGTGTGATTTCCCTCGAGATGCCGCCACAGAAAAGGGCCTCATCTCGCCTGGAGGGGAGAATCTCCTTGTTTTTCTTATTTGGGGTAGGTTCCTCTCGAGTCACGATAGGGACCTCATGGACCCGCTAGTGTGACCTCAGGAAAGGCCAGTCTCATTACGAGTTGCCAGGGGCCTGGGGGGATTCCTCTCCAGTCTTTGCCGGGTACTAATCCTCGTCTGGAGCTGAGGCCGGAACCTAAGGTTTCCTCTCCAGGGCTGAAATGATTCTTGGGGTTCCTCTGGAGTTTCCAGAGGGGAGTCAGGCTTCGTCTCGAGTGGAGACATACACGCCCGCCTTTCTCCCCATCTGAATCAGTAGTGTCAGGCTTCCTGGTGAGTCGACCCAGGGATTTGGGGCTTTCCTTCGAGGAGCCACAGGGATGTCACACGTGCCACCATGGTGTGAGTAGATACTCCGGGTGACAGTCGTGGCAGTGTAGGGAAATCAGGTTCATTAGGAGTGGACTGAGAAATTTGGGGGTGTTTTGGAATGGTGGCACGACCCCTGGAATTCCTCTCGACTTTCCTCGTGAGAGTGCCTCCTCCTGAGATGTAACAGAAACACCAGGAATCCTTTTCCGACGAAGCAGGGAAACGAACCCTCATATCGAGCTGAGGAGGGCACAACACAGCTCCACTTGAGATGTGGTGGGACCCTCAGTGTTCCTCTCGATTGGAGACGGGTTGTCAGGGAACTTCTTGTGTTCCAACAAGGGTGTGAAGGACCCTTTCGAGGTCCAAGAGGGAAGTTCTGATTTCCCACACGATGACACAGCGGAAAAGGGCCTCATCTCGCCTGGGGTCAAAATCTGCTTGTTTTTCTTGAGTTGTGTCAGGTCCCTCTCGAATTATGACAGGGACTTTAGGGAACCGCTAGTGTGGCCTCAGGAAAGTCCAGTCTCCATGCTAGTGGCGAAGGGCCAATCAGGATTCCTCTCCACTCGGTGCCAGGTCCTAAGTCCTCGTCTGGAGCTGAGGATGGAACCTGAGGATTCCTCTCCAGTGCTGACACTGTTCTTGGTGTTCCTCTGGACTTTCCCCAGGGGAATCAGGCCTCGTCTGTAATGGAAAAATGCACGTCCAAATTCCCCTACATGGTAGCAGGAACGTCAGCCTTAAGGCAGGATGACACAGTGATCTATGGCTTTCCCTCGAGGTGCCACATGGCTGTCACACATGCCACCATGGTGTGAATTCACTACTCGGAGTGACAGTTGAGGCAGTGCAGGGAAATCAGGTTTATCTCTAGTGGACTGAGATAATTTGGGTTCTTTTTGAATGGTGGCACGACCCTTGGAGTTCTGCTCGACATTCCTGTTGAGAGTGCCACCTGATGAGATGCGACAGAAAAACTGGGAATCCTTTCCGGAAGAAGCAGGAAAGGAACACTTATCTCGAGCTGAGGCAAGGACAACGAGGCATCTCTTGAGTTTTGCCCAGAACCTCAGTGTTCCTCTCGAGTGACGATGGGTATGTCAGGGAACTTCTTGAGTTGCAGTAAGGGTGTGAAAGTCCCATTCGAGGTCCAGGATGGAAGGTGTGATTTCCCTTGAGATGCCGCTGCAGGAAATGTCCTCATCTAGCCTGGAGGGGAGAATCTCCTGATTTTTCTCGAGTTGTGGCAGGTTCCTTTCAAGTTATTACTGGTAACTCAGGGACCCGCTTGTGTAGCTTCAGGAAAGGCCAGTCTCCATGTGAGTTGCAAGGTGCCTCTCGGGATTCCACTGCAGTCGGTGCCGGGTCCTAAGTCCTCCTCTGGAGCTGAGGTTGGAACCTGAGTTTTCCTCTCCATTGCTGACATGGAACTTCGGCTTCCTCTGGAATTTCCACAGGGGAGTCAGACCTCGTCTAGAGTCTAGACATGGACTTCCGCTTACCTCCCTAGCTGTAGCAGAAGTGTCAGGCTTCCTGGGGAGTTGAAAAAGGGATCTGTGGCTTTTTCTCGAGGTGCCAAAGGCGTCTCACACGTGCCGCCGTGGTGAGAGTCGATACATGGTGTGACAGTCTAGGCAGTGCAGGAAAATCAGGTTCATCTCGACTGACTGAGACATTTTGGGGTCTTTGAAAAAGTTGCCACGACACCTGGAATTCCTCTTGTCTTTCCTGTTGAGAACGCTTACTCTTGAAATAAGACGAGAATGGCGGGAATCCTTTCCTGAAGAAGCAGGGAAATGAAGCCTCATCTCAAGTTGAGGAGGGGACAACAGGGCTCCTGTTGAGTTGTGGCGGTACCTTCGGTGTTCCTCATGAGAGGAGACAGGCATGTCGGGAAACTTCGTGAGTTGCAGCAAGGGTGTGTAGGACCCTTTCGAGTTTCAAGAGGGAAGGTGTGATTTCCCTCGAGACGCCACAGCAGAAAAGGGCCTCATCTAGCCTGGAGTGAAAAATCTCCTTGTTTATTTTCGTTTGTGGCAGGTCCCTCTCGAATTAAGATTGGTACCTCAGGGACCCGCTAGTGTGGCCTCAGGAAAGGCCAGTCTCCATGTAAGTTGCGTAGGGCCAATCGGGATTCCTCTCCAGTCAGTGCCGGTTCCTAAGTCCTCGTCTGGAGCTGAGGATGGAACCGGAGAATTCCTCTTCAGTGCTGACATGGATCTTGGGGACCTCTGGAATTTCCACAGGGGAATCAGGCCTCGTCTCTAGAGGAAACATGCACGTCCATTTCCCCTGCATGATAGCAACTGTGTTAGGCTCCAGGCAGGTTGACACAGTGATCTATGGCTTTCCCTCGAGGTGCCACAGGGCTGGCACGCATGCCACTGTGGTCTGAGTCACTACTTGGACTGACAGTTGAGGCAGTGCAGGGAAGTCAGGTTTATCTGGAGTGAACTGAGACATTTCGCGGTCTTTTAGAATGGTGGTACGACTCCTGGAGATCCGCTCAACATTCCTGCTGAGAGCACCACCTGCTGAAATGGGACCGAAACAACGGGAATCCTTTGCAGAAAAGCAGGGAAAGGAACCCTCATCTCGAGCTGAGGCGAGGACAATGGGGCTGCTCTTGAGTTTTGCCCGGACCATCAGTGTTCCTCTCAAGTGAAGATGGGTATGTCGGGGAACTTCTTGAGTTCCACCAAGTGCGTGAAGGACCCTTTTGAGGTCCAAGAGGGAAGTTGTGATTTACCACGATATGAAGCAGCGGAAAATGGCCTCATCACGCCTGGGGGGCAGAATCTCCTCGTTTATCTCGAGTAGTGGCAGGTCCTTCTCGACTTACGACGGGGACCTCAAGGACCTGCTAGTTTGGCCTCAGGAACTGCCAGTCTCCATGCAAGTGGTGAAGGGCCAATCGGGATTCCTCTCCAGTCAGTGCCGGGTCCTAAGTCCTCGTCTGGAGCTGAGGATGGAACCTGAGGATTCATCTTCAGTGTTTTCATGGATCTTGTGGTCCCTCTGGAATTTCCACAGGGGAATCAGGCCTTGTCTCTAGTGGAAACATGCACGTCCACTTTCCCCCACGAGGTAGCAACAGTGTCAGGCTCCAGGCAGGTTGACATATTGATCTAGGGCTTTCCCTCGAGGTGCCACAGGCTTGTCACACGTGCCACCTTGGTGTGAGTCACTACTCGGAGTGACAGTCGAGGCAGTGCATGGAAATCAGGTTTCTCTGGAGTGGACCGAGATTTTTTTGGGTTTTTAGAATGGTGGCACGACCCTTGGAGTTCTGCTCAACATTCCTTTTCAGAGCACCACCTGCTGAGGTGCGACGGAAACAGCGGGAGTCCTTTCCCATAGAAGCAGGGAAAGAAACCCTAATCTTGAGCTGAGGTGAGGACAACGGGGCTGCTCTTGAGTTTTGCCTGGACCCTCAGTGTTCCTCTTGAGTGGAAACGGATATCTCGGGGAATTTCTTGAGTTGAAGCAAGGGTTTGAAGGACCCTTTCGAGGTCCAAGAGGGAAGTTGTGATTTCCCACCTATCGACGCAGAAGAAAAAGGCCTCATCTCGCCTAGGGGGCAGAATCACCTGGTTTTTCTCCAGTTGTGTCAGGTCCCTCTAGATTTATGACAGGGACAGCAAGGACCCGCTAATGTGGCCTCAGGAAAGGCCAGTCTCCAAGCAAGCTGGGAAGGGACTATCAGGATTCCTGTCCATCGGTGCCAGATCCTAAGTCCTCATCTGGAGCTGAGGATGGAAACTGAGGATTCCTCTTCAGTGCTGACATGGATCCTGGGGTCCCTCTGGAATTTCCACAGGGGAATCAGGCCTCGTCTCTAGTGGAAACATGCACGTCCACTTTCCCCTGCGCGATAGCAATAGTGTTAGCCTCCAGGCAGATTGACACAGTGATATATGGCTTTCCCTCGAGGAGCCACAGGGCTGTCACGCATGCCACCGTGGTGTGAGTCACTACTCGGAGTGACAGTCTAGTCAGTGCAGGGAAATCATGTTTATCTCGAGTGGACTGAGACATTTCGTGGTCTTTTAGAATGGTGGCATGACCCCTGGAGTTCCGCTCGACATTCCTGCTGAGACCGCCACCTGCAGACATGCAACTGAAACAACAGGAATCCTTTCCCGAAAAGCAGGGAAAGGAACCCTCATCTCGAGCTGAGGCGAGGACAACGCGGCTCCTCTTGAGTTTTGCCCGGACCCTCAGTGTTCCCTTCGAGGGAAGACGGGTATGTCGCGGAACTTCTTGAGTTCCACCAAGTGTGTGAAGGAACCTTTCGAGGTCCAAAGGGGAAGTTGTGATTTCCCTCGAGACAAAGCAGCAGAAAAGGGCCTCATCGCGCCTGATGGGAGGGGGGCAAAATCTTTTCGTTTTTCTCGAGTAGTGACAGGTCCCTCTCGAGTTATGACGGGGAATTCAAGGACCCGCTTGTGTGGCCTCAGGAAAGGCCAGTCTCCATGCAAGTGATGTAGGGCCAATCGGGATTCCTCTCCAGTCGGTGCCGGGTCCGAAGTCCTCATCTAGAGCTGAGGATCGAACCTGAGGTTTCCTCTCCAGTGCTGACATGGATCTTGGGGTTCCTCTGGACTTTCCACAAGGGAATCAGGCCTCGTCTCTAGTGGAAACAAGCAAGTCCACATTCCCTCAAGAAGAAACAGCAGTGTCAGGCTCCAGGCAGGTTGACACAGTGATCTATGGCTTTCCCTCCAGGTGCGAAAGGGCTGTCACACTTGCCACCGTGGTGTGAGTCACTACTCAGAATACAGTCGAGGCAGTGCATGGAAATCAGGTTTCTCTGGAGTGGGCTGAGATATTTCGAGGTTTTTAGAACGCTGGCACGACCTTTGGAGTTCTGTTCAACATTCCTGTTGAGAGCGCCACCTGCTGAGATGCGATGGAAACAGCGAGAGTCCTTTCCAGAAGAAGCAGGGAAAGGAACCCTCATCTTGAGCTGAGGCAAGGACAGTGGGGCTGCTCTTGAGTTTTGCCCGGACCTTCAGTGTTCCTCATGAGTGGAGACCGGTATGTCGGGGAATTTCTTGAGTTGCAGCAAGGGTGTGAAGGACCTTTTCGAAGTCCAAGAGGGAAGTTGTGATTTCCCACGAGATGAAGCTGCGAAAAGGGGCCTCATCGCGCCTGGGGGGCAGAATCTCCTCATTTTTCTTGAGTGTGGCAGTTGCCGCTCGATTTATGAAAGGGTCCTCAAGGACCTGATAGTGTGGCCTCAGGCAAGGCCACTCTCCATGCAAGTGGAAAAGGGCCAATCGGGATTCCTCGATTCCTCTCCACTCTGTGCTGGGTCCTAAGTCCTCCTCTGGAGATGAGGATGGAACCTGAGGATTCCTCTCCAGTGCTGACATGGATCTTGGGGTTCCTCTGGGCTTTAATGGGAATCAGGCCTCGTCTCTAGTGGAAACATGCAAGTCCACTTTCCCCCACGAGGTAGCAGCAGTGTCAGGCTCCAGGCAGGTTGACACAGTGATCTAGGGCTTTCCCTCGAGGTGCCACAGGGCTTTCACACGTGCCGCCATGGTGTGAGTCACTACTCGGAGTGACAGTCGAGGCAGTGCATGCAAATCAGGTTTTTCTGGAGTGGACAGAGATTGTTCGGGGTTTTTGGAATGGTGGCACGAACTTTGGAGTTCTGCTCAACATTCATGTTTAGAGCACCATCTGGTGAGATGCAACAGAAACAATGGGAGTCCTTACCCGAAGAAGCAGGGAAAGGAACCCTGATCTTGAGCTGAGGCGAGGAAAACGGAACTGCTCTTGAGTTTTGCCCAGACCCTCAGTGTTCCTCTTGAGTGGAGACAGGTATGTCAGGGAATTTCTTGAGTTGCAGCAAGGGTGTGAAAGATCCTTTCGAGGTCCAAGAGGGAAGTTGTGATTTCCCACGAGTCAACGCAGCGGAAAAGGGCCTCATCTCGCCTGGGGGCAGAATCTCCTGGTTTTTCTCGAGTTGTGTCAGGCCCCTCTAGAGTTACGACGGGGACGTCAGGGAGCCGCTAGTGTGGCCTCAGGAAAGGCAGGTCTCTAAGCAAGTTGTGAAGGGCCTCTCAGGATTCCTTTCCACTCTCTGCCGGGTCCTAAGTCTTCATCTGGAGCTGAGGGAGGAACCTGATGATTCCTCTTCAGTGCTGACATGAATCTTGGGTTCCCTCTGGAATTTCCACAGAAAAATCAGGCCTGGTCTCAAGAGGAAACATGCACGTCCACTTTCCCCTGTGCGATAGCAACAGTGTTAGCCTCCAGGTTGACACAGTGATCTATGGCTTTCCCTCGAGGTGCCATAAAGCTCTCACGTGTGCCACCGTGGTGTGAGTCACTACTCGGAGTGACAGTCGAGGCACTGCAGGGAAATCAGGTTTCTCTGGAGTGGACTGAGGCATTTCGCGTTTTTGTTTTTTTTTTTAATTTTTATTTTTACTTTGGTTTACTTTACATTACTGTATTGGTTTTGCCAAACATTGACATTAATTCACCACGAGTGTACATGCATTCCCAAACACAAATNCCCAACGTCAGGCAAAGTGAAGTTGGCTTTCATTTCCAAGACCGCGTGATCTGGGACATCCTTCCCTTCTTCGTCAGTTCGCTTTATTGTTCAGTCTTTCAGGTCTTCATCAGTGGGACAAATCACAATAGCTTTGTGCTGGAAGCCTTCAAAGGGTCTCATTTTTCGTCTCTGGGCTGACCCATAAACATTTGTCTGATCTAGGATATAGTTGCACTTCTTGCGGGCAGCAATCTGGATGAGACAGTTGAGGCACTGAGTGGCCTGCTGGATCAGGACGTCCCAGCGGCCGGCATAGTTTTGCTGACGGCATAGGCCCATTACCCGCATCTTATCCATGATGGCATTGGTGCCCAGGATGTTGTACTTCTTGGAGGGGTTGGAGGCTGCATGTTTGATGGCCCACGTGGTTTTGCCAGCAGCGGGCAAGCCCACCATCATTAGAATCTCACACTCTGCCTTGCTCTTTGGTCCGACGGTGCCCCGGATGCGCTCACTCAGCGGAAGGTGCTGGATGAAGGTGAAGCCTGGGAGGACGGAACAGTAGGGCTCTGCCCGCTGCCCAAAGTTGAACTCCACCGCACAGTTCTTCACCAGGACGTGAGGATAGAGAGCCTGACCCCCTAAGGCTTCCTTCTGGATTCGGAAGGCAATGCCCATCCACTTCCCATTTTTGGTGAAGGAAAGTTCCACATCATTTCCACATTCAAAGTCCGCAAAGCAGCCAATTACATCATTCTCTGCAAACTTGTCTCCGTAGTTTTCAAAGCGGCTATTGGTGGACTTCTTCCCAGTGCCTCCGTAGCCATAGGAGAAAGGCTCTTTGCCTAGCTGAGTGCTGCAAGAGTCCAGGGACCAACCAATGCGGACCACATGGGGGTCGGGCTCTGTAGACGGAAGGTGCTTCACAGAGATTTCTTCATTGATCTTCATCTCAAAGCACACACGGCCCCTTCTGACCCTGTAGCTGGCACGGGCTCCTGACCACAGGTATGCAAAGCCTTCAATCGTGAGCGGGTAGCCACTACTCCGGTCTCGGGCCACCTTGAAGTGGAGGTCACAGTTATATGTATCAATGGCCACAAGAGTGTCGTCAAAGTCATCTTCATCCTCTTCAGCCGGAGGCTGAGGCGATCGCCCCCTCCTATCCTCTCGGTGCTCAAAGTACCCCCGTCCCCGGTTTTCTTCATAAGGCCTCTTGCGACTCTGGAATTGCTGTCTGTCTGGTTTGTGTTGAGATGCTTCAGGTGGGAGGAAGCTGGTGGGTGCTTCTTGCTTCATCTCTGTCTTCACTTCTGGGCGATAGGCCTGCGGCTGCTGGTCCATTTCCAGTGGCCTCCTCTCATAGCCTGACTCGTTCTCTTGCTTGATGACCTGCGTCTCATAGAACTGGTTCTGCAGGGTAATATTGTCCATGACATAATGTCCGTCCAGCCCCGAGTAGCCGCCGGGCTCCAGGTGCGGCTGCAGCCCGGGCGGCGGTGGCTGCGCGGTCCCCTCCAGCTTGGAGCCCCCCCTTGGTCTCAACCTCCTCGTTGTTGTGCCCGGGCCGCCCTGGTTCGTCGTCGGCCTCGAGCTCCCGCTCGTCATCAGGCTCCTCGGCCTCCAGCGCCGCCTGCAGCCACTCAGCAAGCTCGGCCTTGAGGCCGAGAGTGTCCAGGCCGCAGCGCTGCAGCTCCTCGCGAAGTTCGTTCACCTTCAGACAGCGCACATCCATGGCCTGGGCCCCCGGGGCGGCCCCCGAGCCCGGCCCGGCCTCCCAGGGCTCTGTCCCCCTTAAACCTTTCCTGTCAGCAGGCGAAGGGGGAAACGGGGGGTGGGGCCCACTCCAATGGCGGTGGCGGTGGCTCAAAATGGCCGCCTCCGCCGCCTCCCCCTTCGCGGTCTTTTAGAATGGTGGCAAGACCCCTGAAGTTATGCTCGACATTCCAGCTGAGAGCGCCACCTGCTGAAATGCGACTGAAACAACGGGAATCCCTTCCTGAAAAGCAGGGAAAGGAACCCTCATCTCGAGCTGAGGCGAGGACAATGGGGCTGCTCTTGAGTTTTGCTTGGACACTCAGTGTTCCTCTCGAGTGAACATGGGTATGTTGGGGAACTTCTTGAGTTCCACCAAGTGTGTGAAGGATGCTTTGAAGGTCAAATAGGGAAGTTGTGATTTCCCAGGAGATGAAGAAACAGAAAAGGGCCTCATCTCTGCTGGGGGGCAGAATCTCCTCGTTTTTCTCGAGTAGTGGCAGGTCCCTCTCGAGTTACAATGGGGACCTCAGGATCCACTAGTGTGGCCTCAGGAAAGGCCAGTCTCCATGCAAGTGGCGTAAGGCCAATCGGGATTCCTCTCCAGTCAGTGCCGGTTCCTAAGTCCTCGTCTGGAGCTGAGGATGGAACCTGAGGATTCCTCTCCAGTGCTGACATGGATCTTGGGGTCCCTCTGGAATTTCCACAAGGGAATCAGGCCTCGTCTCTAGAGGATACATGCACGTCCAATTTCCCCTGCGTGATAGCAACAGTGTTAGGCTCCAGGCAGGTTGACACCGTGATCTATGGCTTTCCCTCGAGGTGCCACAGGGCTGTCACACGTGACGCCTTGGTGAGAGTCACTACTCGGAGTGACAGTCGAGGCAGTGCAGTGAAATGAGGTTTCTCTGGAGTCAATTGAGACATTTCGGAGTCTTTTACAATGGTGGCACGACCCCTGGAGTTATGCTCGACATTCCTGTTGAGAGCACCACCTGTTGAGATGCGACCAAAACAACGGGAATCCTTTCCCAAAAGCAAGGAAAGAAACCCTCATCTCAAGCTGAGGCGAGGACAATGGGTCTGCTCTTGAGTTTTCCCCGGACCGTCAGTGTTCCTCTCGAGTGAAGACAGGTACGTCGGTGAACTTCTTGAGTTCCAACAAGTGTGTGGAGGACCCTTTCGAGGTCCAAGAAGGAAGTTATGATTTCCCAGTAGACGAAGCAGTGGAAAAGGGCCTCATCGCGCCTTGGGGGCAGAATCTCCCCGTTTCTCTCGGGTAGTGGCAGGTCCCTCTCGAGTTATGATGGGGACTTCAAGGACCCGCTAGCGTGCCCTCAGGAAAGGCCAGTCTCCATGCAAGTGGCGAAGGGCCAATCGGGATTTCACTCCAGTTGGTGCCGGGTCCTAAGTCCTCATCTGGAGCTGAGGATGGAACCTGAGGATTCCTCTCCAGTGCTGACATGGATCTTTGTGTCCCTCTGGAATTTCAACAGGGGAATCAGGCTTCCACTCTAGAGGAAACATACACGTGCACTTTCCCCTGTGCGATATCAACAGTGTTAGCCTCCAGGCAGGTTGACACAGTGATCTATGGCTTTCCCTCGAGGTGCCACAGGGCTGTTACGCATGCCACCATGGTGAGAGTCACTACTCGGAGTGACATTCGAGGCACTGCAGGGAAATCGAGTTTATCTGGAGTGGGCTGAGACATTTCGGGGTCCTTTAGAATGCTGGCACGACCCCTGGAGTTCCACTCGACATTCCTACTGTGAACGCCACCTGCCGAGATGCTACCGAAACAACGGGAATCCTTTCCCGAAAAACAAGGAAAGAAACCCTCCTCTCGAGCTGAGGCGAGGACAGTGGGGCTGCTCATGAGTTTTGCCTGGACCCTCAGTGTTCCTCTCAAGGGAAGACGGGTATGTTGGGGAACTTCTTGAGTTTCACCAAGTGTGTGAAGGACCCTTTCGAGGTCCAAGAGGGAAGTTGTGGTTTCCCATGATATGAAGCAGGGGGAAAGGGCCTCATCGCGCCTGGGCAGCTGAATCTCCTCATTTTTCTCCAGTAGTGGCAAGTCCCTCTCGAGTTTCGACGGGGACATCAAGGATCCGCTAGTGTGTCCTCAGGAAAGGCCAGTCTCCATGCAAGTGCCGAAGGGCCAATCAGGATTCCTCTCCAGTTGGTAGTGGGTCCTAAGTCCTCGTCTGGAGCTGAGGATGGAACCTGAGGATTCCTCTCCAGTGCTGACATGGATCTTGGGGTTCCTCTGGACTTTCCACAGGGGAATCAGGCCTCGTATCTAGTGGAAACATGCAAGTCCAGTTTCCCCCTAGAGGTAGCCGCAGTGTCAGGCTCCAGGCAGCTTGACACAGTGATCCATGGCTTTCCCTCGAAGTGCCACAGTGCTGTCACACGTGCCACCTCAGAGTGACAGTCAAGGCAGTGCATGGAAGTCAGGTTTCTCTGGAGTGGACTGAGAAATTTCGCAGTCCTTTAGCATGGTGGCATGACCCTTGGAGGCCTGCTCAACATTCCTCTTGAGAGCAACACCTGGTGAGATGCAACAGAAACAGCGGGAGTCCTTTCCCAAAGAAGCAGGGAAAGGAACCCTGATCTTGAGCTGAGGCGAGGAAAACGGAACTGCTCTTGAGTTTTGCCAGACCCTCAGTGTTCCTCTTGAGTGGAGAGGGGTGTGTTGGGGAATATCTTGAGTTGCAGCAAGAGTGGGAAGGACCCTTTCGAGGTCCAAGAGGGAAATTGTGATTTCCCACGAGTCGACGGAGGGGAAAAGGGCCTCATCTCGCCTGGGGGGCAGAATCTCCTGGTTTTTCTCGAGCTGTGTCAGGTCCCTCTCGAGATACGACAGGGACATCAGGGACCCGCTAGTGTGGCGTCAGGAAAGGCCAGTCTCTAAGTAAGTTGGGAAGGGCCAATCAGGATTACTCTCCAGTCACTGCCGGGTACTAAGTGCTCGTCTGGAGCTGAGGATGGTAACTTCGGATTCCTTCTCAGTGCTGACATGGATCTTGGGTTCCCTCTGTAAATGCCACTGGGGAATCAGAACTCGTCTCTAGAGGAAACATGCACGTCCACTTTCCCCTGCGCAATAGCAACAGTGTTAGCCTCCAGGCAGTTTGACACAGTGATCTATGGCTTTCCCTCGAGGTGCCACAAGGCTGTCATGCGTGACACCTTGGTGTGAGTCACTACTCAGAGTGACAGTCGAGGCAGTGCAGGGAAATCAGGTTTCTCTGGAGTGGACCGAGACATTCCGGGGCCTTTTAGAATTGTGGCACGACCCCTGGAGTTCCGCTCGACATTCCTGCTGAGAGCGCCACCTGCTGAGATGCGACCGAACAACGGGAATCCTTCTCGAAAAGCAAGGAAA
Organism: Redunca redunca; assembly: GCA_006410935.1. Taxonomy (NCBI): domain Eukaryota; kingdom Metazoa; phylum Chordata; class Mammalia; order Artiodactyla; family Bovidae; genus Redunca; species Redunca redunca. The sequence goes on along the minus strand of SJYQ01091698.1, from coordinate 209,895 downwards.
GGAACCCTCATCTCGAGCTAAGGCGAAGACATTGGGGCTGCTCTTGAGTTTGGCCCGGACCCTCAGTGTTCCTCTCGAGGGAAGACGGGTATGTCGGGGAACTTCTTGAGTTCCACAAAGTGTGTGAAGGACCCTTTCGAGGTCCAAGAGGGAAGTTGTGATTTCCCACAAGATGAAGCTGCGTAAAAGGGCGTCATCGCACCTGGGGGGCAGAATCTCCTCGTTTTTCTCGAGTAGTGGCAGGTCCATCTCGAGTTATGACGAGGACCTCAAGGACCGGCTAGTGTGGCCTCAGGAAAGGCCAGTCTCCATCCAAGTGACAAAGGGCCAATCGGGATTCCTCTCCAGTCGGTGCCGGGTCCTAAGTACTCATCTGGAGCTGAGGATGGAACCTGAGTTTTCCTCTCCAGTGCTGAAATGGATCTTGGGGTTCCTCTGGACTTTCCACAGGGAAATCAGGTCTCGTCTCTAGTGGAAACAAGCAAGTCCACGTTCCCTCACGAAGTAGCAACAGTGTCAGGCTCCAGGCAAGTTGACACAGTGATATGGCTTTCCCTCGAGGTGCCACAGGGTTGTCACATGTGCCACCATGGTGTGAGTCACTACTTGGAGTGACAGTCGAGGCAGTGCATGGAAATCAGGTTTCTCTGGAGTGGACTGAGATATTTCGGGGTTTTTAGAACAGTGGCACGACCTTTGGAGTTGCGCTCAACATTCCTGTTGAGAGCGCCACCTGCTGAGATGCGAGGGAAACAGCGAGAGTCCTTTCCCAACGAAGCAGGGAAAGGAACCCTCATCTTGAGCTGAGGCGAGGACAACGGGGCTGCTCTTGAGTTTTTTCCGGACCCTCAGTGTTCCTCTTGAGTGGAGACGGGTATGTCGGGGAATTTCTTGAGTTGCAGCAAGGGTGTGAAGGACCCTTTCGAGGTCCAAGAGGGAAGCTGTGATTTCCCATGAGTCAACACAGTGGAAAAGGGCCTCATCTCGCCTGGAGCGCAGAATCTCCTGTTTTTCTCGAGTTGTGTCAGGTCCCTCTCGAATTAAGACGGGGACCTCAGGGACCCGCTAGTGTGGCCTCAGGAAAGGCCAGTCTCCAAGCAAGCTGCGAAGGTCCTATCAGGATTCCTGTCCAGTCGGTGCCGGATTCAAAGTCCTCCTCTGGAGCTGAAGATGGAACCTGAAGATTCCTCTCCAGTGCTGACATGGATCATAGGGTCCCTCTGGTATTTCCACAGGGGAATCAGGCCTGGTCTCTAGTGGAAACATGCACTTCCACTTTCCCCTGTGTGATAGCAACAGTGTTAGCCTCCAGGCAGGTAGACACAGTGATCTAAGACTTTCCCTCGAGGTGCCACAGGGCTGTCACACGTATCACCGTGGTATGAGTCACTACTCAGAGTGACATTCAGGAAGTGCAGGGAAATCAGGTTTTTCTGGAGTGGACTGAGACATTTCAGGGTCTTTTAGAATGGTGGCACAACCCTTGGAGTTCTGCTCAGCATTCCTGCTGAGAGCGCCACCTGCTGAGATGCGACCGAAACAACGGGAGTCCTTTCCCGAAAAGAGGGAAAGGAACTTTAATCTCGAGCTAAGATGAGGACAATGGGGCTGCTCTTGAGTTTTTCCGAACCCTCAGATTTCCTCTCTAGAAAAGACGGGTATGTCGGGGAACTTCTTGGGTTCCAACAATTGTGTGAAGGACCCTTTGAGGTCCAAGAGGGAAGTTGTGATTTCCCATGAGACAAAGCAGCAGAAATGGGCCTCATCTCGCCTGGGGGGCAGAATCTCCCCTTTTTTCTCGAGTAGTAGCAGATCCCTCTCGAGTTACGACAGGGACCTCAGGGACCTGCTAGTGTGGCCTAAGGAAAGGCCCGTCTCCATGCAAGTGGAGAAGGGCCAATTGAGATTCCACTCCAGTTGGTGCCGGGTCTTGAGTCCTCGTCTGGAGCTGAAGATGGAACACGAGGATCCTCTACAGTGCTGACATGGATCTTGGGGGTATCTCTGACTTTCCACAGGGGAATCAGGCCTAGTCTCTAATTGAAACATGAAAATCCACTTCCCCCCACGTGGTAGTGGCAGTATCAGGCTCCAGGCTTGTTGACACAGTGATCTATGGCTTTCCCTCGAGATGCCACAGGGCTGTCACACGTGCCGCCGTGGTGAGAGTAACTACTCGGAGTGACTGTCGAGGCAGTGCAGGAAAATCACGTTTCTATGGAATGGACTGAGACATTTTGGGGTCTTTTAGAATGGTGACATGACACTTGGATTTCTGCTCAACAATCTTGTTGAGAGTGCCACCTGCTGAGATGCGACGGAAACAGTGGGAGTCCTTTCCAGAAGAAGATTGGGGAATGGTATCCTAGTCTTGAGCTGAGGCGAGGACAACGGGGCTGCTCTTGTGTCTTGCCTGGACCCTCAGTGTTCATCTTGAGTGGAGACGTGTATGTTGGGGAATTTCTTGAGTTGCAGCAAGGGTGTGAAGGACCCTTTCGAAGTCCAAGAGGGAAGTTGTGATTTCCCATGAGTCAACTCAGCGGAAAAGGGCCTCATCTCTCCTGGGGCGCAGAGTCTCTTGTTTTTCTCGAGTTGTGTCAGGTCCCTCTCGAGTTACGATGGGGACATCAGTGACCCACTACTGTGGCCTCAGGAAAGGCCAGTCTACATCCAAGTGACAAAGGGCCAATCGGGATACCTCTAGAGTCGGTGCCAGGTCCTGAGTCTTCGTCTGCAGCTGAGGATGGAACCTAAGGATTCCTCTCCAGTGCTGACATGGATCTTGGGGTTCCTCTGGAGATTCCACAGGGGACTCAGACCTCGTCTTGCGTGGAGACGTGCACTTCTGCTTACCTCCCGAAGTGTAGCAGTAGTGTCAGGGTTCCTGGGGAGTTCAAAAAAGGAACTGTGGATTTCCCTCGAGGTGCCACAGGGCTGTCACAGGTGCCACTGTGGTGTGAGTCGATACTCCGGGAGACAGTCGAGGCAGTGCAGGGCAATCAGGTTCTTCTCGAGTGGACTGAGACATTTCGGGGACTTTGAAAAGGGTGCCACGACTTCTGAATTTGCTCTCTCCTTTCCTGTTGAGAGCGCCTCCTCTTGAGATGCGATGGGAACGCTGGGAATCCTTTCCCGACGAAGCAGGGAAAAGAAGCCATACCTCGAGCTGAGGAGGGGACAACGGGGCTCCTGTTATGTTGTGGCAGGACCTTCAGTGTTCCTTGTGAGTGGTGACGGGTATGTCGGGGAACTTCGTGAGTTGCAGCAAGGGTGTGTAAGACCCTTTCGAGGTTCAAGAGGGAAGGTGTGAATCCCTCGAGACGCCGCAGCAGAAAAAGGCCTCATCTCGCCTGGGTGGGAGAATCTTCTTGTTTTTCTCATTTGTGGCAGGTTCCTCTCGAGTCACGATGGGGACCTCATGGATGCGTTCGTGTGACCTCAGGAAAAGCCAGTCTCATTGCGAGTTGCCAGGGGCCTCGGGGGATTCCTCTCGAGTCTTTGCCGGGTCCTAATTCCTCGTCTGGAGCTGAGGCAGGAACCTAAGGTTTCCTCTCCAGGGCTGACATGATTCTTCAGGTTCCTCTGGAGTTTCCAGAGGGGAGTCAGGCGTCGTCTCGAGTGGAGACATGCACGTCTGTCTTTCTCCCCATCTGAAACAGTAGTGTCAGGCTTCCTGGCGAGTCAAACCAGGGATTTGGGGCTTTCCCTTGAGGAACCACAGGGCTGTCACGCGTGCCACCGTGGTATGAGTCACTACTTGGAGTGACAGTCGAGGCAGTGCAGGGAAATCAGGTTTATCTGGAGTGGACTGAGACAATTCGGGGTCTTTTAGAATGGAGCAGGATGCCTGCAGTTCTGCTTGACATTCCTGTTGACAGTTCCACCTGCTGAGATGCGATGGAAACACCGGGAATCCTTTCCCAAAGAAGCAGGAAAGGAACCGTAATCTTGAGCTGAGGCGAAGACAAGGGGCTTCTCTTGAGTTTTGCCCGGAGCCTCAGTGTTCTTCTGGAGTGGTGACCGGTATGTCGGGGAACTTCTTGAGTTGCAGCAAGTGTGTGAGGGCCCTTTCCAAGTCCAGGAGGGAAGGTGTGATTTCCCTTGAGACACCGCAGCAGAAAACAGCCTCATCTCGCCTTAGGGGAGAATCTCGTTTTTCTCGTTTGCAGCAGGTCCCTCTAGAGTTACAATGGATCCCGCTCATGTGACCTCAGGAAAGGCAATTCTCATCGCGAGTTGCCAGGGGCCTCTGGGGATTTCTCTCCAGTCTGTGCCGGGTCCTAATTCCTCGTCTGGAGCTGAGGCCGGAGCCTATGGTTTCCTCTCATGGGCTGACAGGAATCTTGGGGTTCCTCTGGAGTTTTAGAGGGGAGACAGGCCTCGTCTCGAGTGGAGACATGCACGTCCGCCTTTCTCCCCATCTGAAGCAGTAGTGTCATGCTTCCTGGCGAGTCCACCCAGGGAACTGGGGCTTTCCCTAGAAGAGCCAAAGGGATGTCATACATGCCACCATGGTGTGAGTGTGTGAGTAGATACTCCGGGTGACAGCCATGGCAGTGTAGGGAAATCAGTTTCATCTGGAGTGGACTGAGACATTTGGGGATGTTTTGCAATGGTGGCATGACCCCTGGAAATTCTCTCAACTTTCCTTATGAGTGTGCCTCCTCCTGAGATGCAACGGAAAAACCAGGAATCCTTTCCCGATGAAGCAGGGAAAGGAACCCTCATCTCAAGACGAGGAGGGGAAAACGGAGCTGCCTTGTGATGTGGCGGGACCTTCAGTGTTCCTCTTGCGTGGAGACGGGTATGTCGGGGAGGTTCTTCATTTGCAGCAAGGGTTTGAAGGACTCTTTCGAGGTCTAAGAGGGAAGATGTGATTTCCCACGAGATGACGAGGCAGAAAAGGGCCTCATCTCGCCTGGGCATAGAATCTCCTGGTTTTTCTCGAGTGGTGGCAGGTCCCCCTTGAGTTATGACGGGGACTTCAGGGACCCGCTAATGTGGCCTTAGGAAAGGCCAGTCTCCATGAAAGTGGCAAAGAGCCAATCGGGATACCTGTCCAGTCGGTGCCGGGTCCAGAGTCCTCGTCTGGAGCTGAGGATGGAACCTGAGGATTCCTCTCCAGTGCTGACATGGATCTTGGTGTTCCTCTGGAGTTTCCACAGGGGAGTCACATCTCGTCTCGATTGGAGACGTGCACTTCAGCTTACCTCCCGAACTGTAGCAGCAGTGTCAGGGTTCAGGGGAGCTGAAAAAGGGATCTGTGGCTTTCCCTCGAGGTGCCACAGGGCTGTCACACGTGCCACCGTGCTGTGAGTTGATACTCCGGGTGACAGTCGAGGCAGTGCAGGGAAATCAGGTTCATCTCGACTGGACTGAGATATTTCGGTGTCTTTGAAAAGGGTGCCACGATCCCTGAATTTGCTCTCGCCTTTCCTGTTGAGAGTGCCTCCTCTTGAGATGCGACGGGAACGCCGTGAATCCTTTCCCGACGAAGCAGGGGAAGGAGCCCTCATCTCGAGCTGAGGAGGGGACAACGTGGCTCCCGTTGAGTTGTGGCGGGACCTTCGGTGTTCCTTGTGAGTGGAGACGGGTATGTTGGGGAACTTCGTGAGTTGCAGCAAGGGTGTGTAAGACCCTTTCGAGGTTCAAGAGGGAAGGTGTGAATCCCTCGAGGCGCCGCAGCAGAAAAGGGCCTCATCTCGCCTGGAGGGGAGAATCTCCTTGTTTTACTCGTTTGGGGCAGTTTCCTCTCGAGTCACGACGGGAACCTCATGGACCCACTCGTGTGACCTCAGGAAAGGCCAGTCTCATTGCGAGTTGCCAGGGACCTCTGGGGATTCCTCTCCAGTCTGTGCCGGGTCCTAATTCCTCTTCTGGAGCTGAGGCCAGAACCTAAGATTTCCTCTGCAGGGCTGACATGATTCTTGGTATTCCTCTGGAGTTTCAAGAGGGGAATCAGGCATCATCTCGAGTGGAGACATTCACGTCCGTCTTTCTCCCCATCTGAAACAGTAGTGTCAGGCTTCCTGGCGAGTCAACCCATGGAATTGGGGCTTTCCCTAGAAGAGCCAAAGGGATGTCATACATGCCACCATGGTGTGAGTAGATATTCTGGTTGACAGTCCAGGCAGTGTAGGGAAATCATGTTCATCAGGAGTGGACTGAGATATTTGGGGGTGTTTTGGAATGGTGGCATGACCCCTGGAATTCCTCTCGACATTCCTTGTGAGAGTGCTTCTCCCTGAGATGCAATGGGAACACCAGGAATACTTTCCCGACGAAGCAGGGAAACGAACCCTCATCTTGAGTTGAGGAGAGGACAACGCAGCTCCACTTGAGATGTAGCGGGACCCTCATTATTCCTCTCGATTGGAGACGGGTATGTCCGGGAACTTCTTGAGTTCCAACAAGGGTGTGAAGGACCCTTTCGAGGTCCAAGATGGAAGTTGTGTTTTCCCACATGTCGACACAGAGGAAAGGAGACTCATCTCTCTTGGGGTGCAGAATCTGCTGGTTTTTCTTGAGTGGTGGCAGGTCCCTCTCTAATTAAGGCGGGGACCTCAAGGACCGGCTAGTTCGGCCTCAAGAAACGCCAGTCTCCATGTAAGTTGAGAAGGGCCAATCAGGATTCCTCTCCAGTCGCTGCCAGGTCCTAAGTCCTCATCTGGAGCTGAGGATGGAACCTGAGGATTCCTCTCCAGTGCTGACACTGATCTTGGGGTTCCTCTGGAGTTTCCCCAGGGGAATCAGGCCTAGTCTCTAGTGGAAACATGCACGTCCAATTTCCGCTGCGTGGTAGCTGCAATGTCAGCCTTAAGGCAGGTTGACACAGTGATCTATGGCTTTCCCTCGAGGTGATACTGGGCTGTCACGTGTGCCACCATGATGTGACTCACTACTTGGAGTGACCGTCGAGGCAGTGCAGGGAATTCAGGTTTATCTGGAGTGGACTGAGGCATTTCAGGGTCTTTTAGAATGGTGGCACGACCCCTCGAGTTCTGCTCGACATTCCTGCTGAGAGCGCCACATGCTGAAATATGACCGAAACAACGGGAGTCCTTTCCCGAAAAGAGGGAAAGGAACCCTCATCTAGAGCTGAGGCAAGGACAACAGGGCTGCTCTCGAGTTTTTTCCGGACCATCAGTTTTCCTCTCGAGTGAAGACAGGTATGTCGGGAAACTTCTTGAGTTCCAACAAGTGTGTGAAGGACCCTTTCGAGGTCCAAGAGGGAAATTGTGATTTCCCACAAGACAAAGCAGCGGAAAAGGGCCTCATCTCGCCTGGGGGGCAGAATCTCCCCATTTTTCTCGAATAGTAGCAGGTCCCTCTCGAGTTACGATGGGGACCTCAGGGACCCGCTAGTATGGCCACAGGAAAGGCCAGTCTCCATGCAAGTGGAGAAGGGCCAAACGAGATTCTACTCCAGCCGGTGCTGGGTCTTGAGTCTTTGTCTGGAACTGAGGATGGAAGCTGAGGATCCTCTCCAGTGCTCACACGGATCTTGGGGTTCCTCTGGACGTTCCACAGGGGAATCAGGCCTCGTCTCTAGTGGAAACATGAAAATCCACTTTCCCCCACGTGGTAGCAGCAGTATCAGGCTCCAGGCACGTTGACACCATGATCTATGGCCTTCCCTCGAGGTGCCACAGGGCTGTCACACGTGCCAACGTTGTGTGAGTCATTACTCGGAGTGACAGTCGAGGCAGTGCAGGGAAATCAGGTTTATTTCAAGTGGACTGAGACATTTAGAATGGTGGCATGATGCTTGGTGTTGTGCTCAACATTCCTGTTGAGAACGCCACCTGCTGAGATGCGACGGAAACTGTGGAAGTCCTTTCCAGTAGAAGATTAGGGAAAGGAATCCTAAACTTGAGGTGAGGCTGAGGACAACGTGGCTGCTCTTGAGTTTTGCCCAGAACCTCAGTGTTCCTCTTCAGTGGAGATGGGTATGTCGGGGAATTTCTTGAGTTGCACCAATGGTGTGAAGGACCCTATCGAGGTCCAAAATGGAAGTTGTGATTTCCCAGAATTCGACGAAGAAGAAAGTGGCTTCATCTCGCCTGGGAGGCAGAATCTCCTCGTTTTTTCGAGTAGTAGCAAGTCCCATTCGAGTTACAACGGGGACCTCAGAGACACGCTGGTGTGGCCTCAGGAAAGGCCAGTCACCAAGCTAGCTGCGAAGGGCCTATCAGGATACCCTTACAGTTGGTGCCAGAACCTAAGTCCTCATCTGGAGCTGAGGATGGAACCTGAGGATTCATCTTCAGTGTTTTCATGGATCTTGCGGTCCCTCTGGAATTTCCACAGGGGAATCAGGCCTCGTCTCTAGTGGAAACATGCACATCCACTTTCCCCTGCGCGATAGCAACAGTGTTAGCCTCCAGGCAGGTTGACACAGTGATCTATGGCTTTCCCTCCAGGTGCCACAGGGCTGTAACGCATGCCACCATGGTGTGAGTCACTACTCGGAGTGACAGTCTAGGCAGTGCAGGGAAATCAGGTTTATCTGGAGTGGACTAAGACATTTCGGGGTCTTTTAGAATGGTGACACGACGCCTACAGTTCTGCTCCACATTCCTGTTGAGAGCGCCACCTGCTGAGATGCGATGGAAAAATCGGGAATCCCTTCCAGAAGAAGCAGGAAAGGAACCCTAATCTCGAGTTGAGGCGTGGACAACGGGGCTTCTCTTGAGTTTTCCCCGGACCCTCAGTGTTCCTCTCGAGTGGTGACGGGTATGTCAGGGAACTTCTTGAGTTGCAGCAAGGGTGTGAAGGGCCCTTTCGAGGTCCAGGAGGGAAGGTGTGATTTCCCTCGAGATGCCGCAGCAGGAAAGGGCCTCAGGTAGCCTGGAGGGGAGAATCTCCTGGTTTTTCTCGAGTTGCGGCAGGCCCCTCTCAAGTTAGTACTGGTAACTCAGCGACCTGCTCGTGTAGCTTCAGGAAACTCCAGTCTCCGTGTGAGTTACAAGGTGTCTCTCAGGATTCCACTGCAGTCTGTGCCAGGTTCTAAGTCCTTGTCTAGAGCTGAGGTCAGAACCTGAGGTTTCCTCTCCATTGCTGACATGGAACTTGGGCTTCCTCTGGAGTTTCCACAGGGGAGTCAGACCTCGTCTAGAGTCTAGACATGCACTTCCGCTTACCTCCCTAGCTGTAGCAGAAGTATCAGGCTTCCTGGGGAGTTGAAAAAGGGATCTGTGGCTTTCCCTCTAGTTGCCACAGGCGTCTCACACATGCCACCGCGGTGAGAGTCGATACATGGTGTGACAGTCGAAGCAATGCAGCAAAATCAGGTTCATCTCGACTGACGGAGACATTTTGGGGTCTTTGGAAAAGGTGCCACGACACCTGCAATTCCTCATGTCTTTCCTGTTGAGAACGCCTACTCTTGAAATGAGATGAGAATGCCAGGAATCCTTTCTCAACGAAGCAGGGAAAGGAAGCCTCATCTCGAGCTGAGGAGGGGACAACAGGGCTCTTGTTGAGCTGTGGCAGTATCTTCGGTGTTCCTCGTGAGTGGAGACGGGCATGTCGGGGAACATCGTGAGTTGCAGCAAGGGTGTTTAGGACCCTTTCGAGGTTCAAGAGGGAAGGTGTGATTTCCCTCGACATGCCGCAGCATAAAAGGGCCTCATCTCCCCTGAAGGGGAGAATCTCCTTGTTTTTCTCATTTGCAGCAGGTCCCTCTCGAGTTACGATTTGGACCTCAGAACCTGGTAGTGTGGCCTCAGGAAAAGCCAGTCTCCATGCAAGTGGAGAAGGGCCAATCAGCATTCCTCTCCAGTAGGCGCCAGATCCTAAGTTCTCGTCTGGAACTGAGGATGGAAGCTGAGGATCCTCTCCAGTGCTCACACGGATCTTGGGGTTCCTCTGGACTTTCCACAGGGAAATCAGGCCTCGTCTCTAGTGGAAACATGAAAATCCACTTCCCCCTACGCAGTAGCAGCAGTATCAGGCTCCAGGCATGTTGACACCGTGATCTATGGCTTTCCCTCGAGGTGCCACAGGGCTGTCACACGTGCCACCGTGGTGTGAGTCACTACTCGGAGTGACAGTCGAGGCAGTGCAGGGAAATCAGGTTTATGTCGAGTGGAGTGAGACATTTTGGGGTCTTTTAGAATAGTAGCACGACGCGTGGAGTTGTGCTCAACATTCCTGTTGAGAGCGCCACCTGATGAGATGCGATGGAAACAACGGGAGTCCTTTCTGGAAGAAGATTAGGGAAAAGAACCCTACTCTTGAGCTGAGGCGAGGAGAACGGGGCTGCTCTTGAGTTTTGCCCGGACGCTCAGTGTTCCTCTTGAGTGGATATGGGTATGACGGGGAATTTCTTGAGTTGCACCAAGGGTGTGAAGGACCCTTTCGAGGTCCAAGATGGAAGTTGTGATTTCCTAGGAGTCGACGAAGCAGAAAGGGGCCTCATCTCGCCTGGGGGGCAGAATCTCCTTGTTTTTTCCGAGTAATAGCAAGTCCCACTCGAGTTACGAAGGAGACCTCAGGGACCCGCTAGTGTGGCCTTAGGAAAGGCCAGTCTCCAAGCTAGGTGCGAAGGGCCTATCAGAATACCCATCAAGTCGGTGCCGGAACCTAAGTCATCGTCTGGAGCTGAGGATGGTACCTGAGGATTCCTCTCCAGTGCTGACATGGATCCTGGGGTTCCTCTGGAGTTTCAACAGGGGAGTCAGACCTCCTCTCGAGTGGAGACATGCACTTCTGCTTACCTCCCGAACTGTAGCAACAGTGTCAGGGTTCCCAAGGAGCTGAAAAAGGGATCTGTGGCTTTCCCTCGAAGTGCCACAGGGATGTCACACGTGCCACCGTGCTGTGAGTCGATACTCGGTGTGACAGTTGAGGCAGTTCAGGGAAACCAGGTTCATCTCGACTAGAGTGAGATATTTAGGGGTCTTTGGAAAGGGTTCCAGGACCCCTGAATTTGCTCTCGCCTTTCCTGTTGAGAGCACCTCCTCTTGAGATGCGACGGGAACGCCGGGAATCCTTTCCTGATGTAGCAGGGAAAGGAACCCTCATCTCAAGCTGAGGAGGGGACAACGGGGCTCCTGTTGAGTTGTGGTGGGACCTTCGGTGTTCCTTGTGAGTGGAGACGGGTATGTCGTGGAACTTCGTGAGTTGCAGCAAGAGTGTGAAAGACCCTTTCGAGGTTCAAGACAGATGGTGTGATTTCCCTCGAGACTCTGCAGCAGAAAAGAGCCTCATCTCTCCTGGAGGGGAGAATCTCGTTTTTCTCGTTTGCGGCCGGTTCCACTCGAGTCACGATGGGGACCTCATGGACCCACTCGTGTGACCTCAGGAAAGGCCAGTCTCATTGCGAGTTGCCAGGGGCCTCAGGGGATTCCTCTTCAGTCTGTGCCGGGTCCTAATTCCTCGTCTGGAGCTGAGGCCGGAACCTAATGTTTCCTATCCAGGGCTGACATGATTCTTGGGGTTCTGTGCAGTTTCCAGAGCGGAGTCAGGCATCTCTCGAGTGGAGACATGCACATCCGCCTTTCTCCCCATCTGAAACAGTAGTGTCAGGCTTCCTGGCGAGTCGACCCAGGGAATTGGCACTTTCCCTAGAAGAGCCAAAGGGATGTCACACGTGCCACCATGGTGTAAGTAGACACTCCAGGTGAGAGTCTTGGCAGTGTAGGGAAATCAGGTATATCAGTAGTGGACTGAGATATTTGGGGGTGTTTTGGAATGGTGGCACGACCCCTGGAATTCCTCTCGACTTTCCTTTTGAGAGTGTCTCCTCCTGAGATGCAACAGAAACACCAGGAATCCTTTTCCAACGAAGCAGGGAAACAAACCCTCATCTTGAACTGAGGAGAAGACAACTCAGCTCCATTTGAGAAGTGGCGGGACCCTCAGTGTTCCTCTCTTTTGGAGACCGGTATGTTTGGGAACTTCTTGAGTTCTAACAAGGGTGTGAAGGACCCTTTCGAGGTCCAAGAGGGAAGTTGAGATTTCCATCGAGATGACACAGCCGAACAGGGCCCCATCTCGCCTGGGGGGCAGAATCTCCCGGTTTCTCTTGAGTTGCGGCAGGTCCCTCTCGAATTACGACAGGGACCTCAGGGACCCGGTATTGTGGCCTCAGGAAAGGCAAGTCTCTATGCAAGTTGCCAGGGACCAATCAGGATTCCTCTCCAGTCGCTGCAGGGTCCTAAGTCCTCGTCTGGAGCTGAGGATGGAACCTGAGGATTCCTCTCCAGTGCTGACATGGATCTTGGGGTTCCTCTGGACTTTCCACAGGGGAATCAGGCCTCGTCTGTAGAGGAAACATGCACGTCCACTTTCGCCCATGCGGTAGCAGCAGTGTCATGCTCCAGGCAGGTTGACACCATGAACGATGGCTTTCCCTTGTGGTGCCACAAGGCTGTCACACGTGCCACTGTGGTGTGAGTCACTACTCGGAGTGACGTCGAGGCAGTGCAGGGTAATCAGTTTTCTCTGGAGTGGAGTGAGACATTTCGGGGTCTTTTAGAATGATGGCACGACGCTTGGAGTTGTGCTCAACATTCCTGTTGAGAGCGCCACCTGCTGAGAGGCGACAGAAACAGCGGGAGTCCTTTCCCGAAGAATATTAGGGAAAGGAATCCTAAACTTGAGTTGAGGCGAGGACAATGGGGCTTCTCTTGAGTTTGGCCCGGACCCTCAGTGTTCCTCATGAGTGGAGACGGGTATGTCGGGGAATTTCTTGAGTTGCATCAAGGGTGTGAAGGACCCTTTCGAGGCCCATGCAGGAAGTTGTGATTGCCCATGAGTCGATGCAGCGGGAAAGGGCCTCATCTCGCCTGGGGGGCAGAATCTTCTGGTTTTTCTCATGTTGTGTCTAGTCCCTCTCGAGTTACGACGGGTACATCAGGGACCCGCTAGTTTTGCCTCAGGAAATACCAGTCTCCAAGCAAGTTGGGAAGGGCCTATCAGTATTCCTGTCCAGTCGGTGCTGGATCCTAATACCACGTCTAGAGATGAGAATGGAACCTGAGGATTCCTCTTCAGTGCTAACATTGATCTTGAGGCCCTCTGGAATTTCCACTGGAGAATCAGGCCTCGTCTCTAGTGGAAACATGCACGTCCTCTTTCCCCTGCATGATAGCAACAGTATTAGCCTCCAGGCAAGTTGACATAGTGATCTATGGCTTTCCTTCGAGGTGCCACAGGGCTGTCACGCATACCACCATGGTGTGAGTCACTACTCAGAGTGACAGTCAAGGCAGTGCAGGGAAATCAGGTTTATCTGGATTGGAATGAGACATTTCGGGGTCTTTTAGAATGGTGGCCCAAGCCTGCAGTTCTGCTCGACATTCCTGTTGAGAGTGCCACCTGCTGAGATGTTATGGAAACACCGGGAATCCCTTCCCAAAGAAGCAGGAAAGGAACCCTCATCTCGAACTGAGGTGAGGACAACGGGGCTTCTCTTGAGTTTTGCTTGGACCCTCAGTGTTCCTCTCGAGTGGCGACGGGTATGTCGGGGTACTTGTTGAGGTGCAGCAAGACTGTCAAGGACCCTTTTGAAGTCCAAGAGGGAAGTTGTGATTTCCCACGAGACAAAGCAACGTAAAAGGGCATCATCTTGCCTGGGCATTAGAATCTCTTGGTTTTTCTTGAGTTGTGGCAGGTTCCTCTCGAGTTACGATGGGGACCTCAGGGACCCGCTAGTGTGGCCTCAAGAAAGGCCAGTCTCGTTGCAAGTTGCGATGGGCCAGTCAGGATTCCTCTCTAGTCACTGCCCGGTCCTAAGTCCTCATCTGGAGCTGAGGATGGAACCTGAGGATTCCTCTCCAGTGCTGACACTGATCTTGGGGTTCCTCTGGACTTTCCACAGGGGAATCAGGCCTCGTCTCTAGTGGAAACATGCATGTCCAATATCCCCCGCGCAGTAGCAGCAATGTCAGCCTTAAGGCAGGTTGACACAGTGATCTATGGCTTTCCCTCGAGGTGCCACAGGGCTGTCACACGTGCCACCATGCTGTGACTCACTACTCGGAGTGACCGTCGAGGCAGTGCCAGGAATTCAGGTTTATCTGGAGTGGACTGAGACATTTCAGGGTCTTTTAGAATGGTGGCACGACCCCTCGAGTTCTGCTCGACATTCCTGCTGAAAGTGCCACCTGCTGAGATGCGACCGAAAAAACGGGAGTCCTTTCCCAAAAAGAGGGAAAGGAACCCTAATTTCGAGCTGAGGTGAGGACAATGGGGCTGCTCTTGAGTTTTCCCTGGACCCTCAGTGTTCCTCTCGAGTGAAGATGGGTATGTCGGGAAACATCTTGAGTTCCAACAAGTGTGTGAAGGACCCTTTCAAGGTCCAAGGGGGAAGTTGTGATTCCCCAAGAGACTAAGCAGCGGAAAAGGACCTCATCGCGCCTTGAGGGGCAGAATCTCCCGGTTTTTCTTTAGTAGCAGGTCCCTCTCGAGTTACAACGGGGACCTAGGGTCCTGCTAGTGTGGCCTCAGGAAAGGCCAGTCTCCATGCATGTGGAGAAGGGCCAATCGGCATTCCTCTCCAGTCGGTGCTGGATCCTAAGTCCTCGTCTGGAACTGAGGATGAAACCTGAGGATCCTCTCCAGGGCTCACACAGATCTTGGGGTTCCTCTGGACTTTCCACAGGGGAATCAGGCCTCGTCTCTAGTGGAAACATGAAAATCCACTTTCCCCCACACGGTAGCAGCAGTATCAGGCTCCAGGCAGGTTGACACAGTGATCTATGTCTTTCCCTCGAGGTGCCAAAGGGCTGTCACACGTGCCACCATGGTGCGAGTCACTACTCAGAGTGACAGTCGAGGCAGTGCAGGAAATCAGGTTTATGTCGAGTGGACTGAGATATTTCGGGGTCTTTTGGAATGGTGGCATGATGCTTGGAGTTGTGCTCAACATTCCTGTTGAGGGCACCATCTGTTTAGCTGTGACGGAAAACAGCGGGAATCCTTTCCGGAAGAAGATTAGGAAAATTAACCCTAATCTTGAGCTGAGGCGAGGAGAACGGGGCTGCTCTTGAGTTTTTCCCGGAACTTCAGTGTTCCTGTTGAGTGGAGACGGGTATGTCGGGGAATTTCTTGAGTTGCAGCAAGGGTGTAAAGGACCCTTTCGAGGTCCAAGATGCAAGTTGTGATTTCCCAGGAGTCGACACAACCGAAAAGGGCCTCATCTCGCCTGGGGGGCAGAATCTCCTCGTTTTTCTCGAGTAGTAGCCAAGTCCCACTCTAGTAACGAATGGGACCTCAGGGACCCGCTAGTGTGGCCTCAGGAAAGGCCAGTCTCCACGCTAGCTGCGAAGGGCCTATCAGGATACCCGTTGAGTCGAGCCAGATCATAAGTCCTCGTCTGGAGCTGAGGATGGATCCTGAGGATTCCTCTTCAGTGCTGACATGGATCTTGGGGACCCTCTGTAATTTCCACAGGGGAATCAGGCCTTGTCTCTAGTGGAAACATCCACGTCCACTTTTCCCTGCATGATAGTAACAGTGTTATCCTCCAGGCAGCTTGACACAGTGATCGATGGCTTTCCCTCGAGGTGCCCCAGGGCTGTCAAGCGTGCCACCGTGGTGTGAGTCACTACTCGGAGGGACAGTCGAGGCAGTGCAGGGAAATCAGTTTTATCTGGAGTGGTCTGAGACATTTCGGGGTCTTTTAGAATGATGGCACCACACCTGCAGTTCTGCTCAACATTCCTGTTGAGAGTGCCACCTTCTGAGATGCTACGGAAACACCGGGAATCCCTTCCCAAAGAAGCAGGAAAGGAACCCTAATCTCGAGTTGAGGCAAGGACAACAGGACTTCTTTCGAGTTTTGCCTGGAACCTCAGTGTTCGTCTCGGGTGGCGACAGGTATGTCGGGGAACTTCTAGAGTTGCAGCAAGGGTGTGAAGGGCCCTTTCGAGGTCCAGGAGGGAAGGTGAGATTTCCCTCGAGATGCCGCGGCAGGAAAGGACCTCTTGTCGCCTGGAGGGGAGAATCTCCTGATTTATCTCGAATTGCGGCAGGTCCCTCTCAAGTTACTACTGGTAACTCAGGGACCTGCTTGTGTAGCTTCAGGAAACTCCAGTCTCCGTGGGAGTTGCAAGGTGCCTCTTCGGATTCCACTGCAGTCTGTGCCGGTTCCTAAGTCCTCGTCTAGAGCTGAGGTCAGAACCTGGCGTTTTCTCTCCATTGCTGACATGGAACTTGGGCTTCCTCTTATGTTTCCACAGGGAAGTCAGTCCTCATCTTGAGTCTAGAGTTGCACTTCCGCTTACCTCCCTAGCTGTAGCAGAAGTATCAGGCTTCCTGGGGAGTTGAAAAAGGGATCTGTGGCTTTCCCTCGAGTTGCCACAGGAGTCTCACACGTGCCACCACGGTGAGAGTCGATACCTGGGGTGACAGTCGAGGCAATGCAGGGAAATCAGGTTCATCTCGACTGACGGAGACATTTTGGTGTTTTTGGAAAAGGTGCCATGACACCTGCAGTTCCTCATGTCTTTACTGTTGAGAAGGCCTACTCTTGAAATGAGATGAGAACGCTGGGAATCCTTTCCCAACGAAGCAGGGAAATGAAGCCTCATTTCGAGCTGAGGAGGGGACAACTGGGCTCCTTTGAGTTATGGCGGTATCTTTGGTGTTCCTTGTGAGTGCAGTCGGATATGTCAGGGAACATCATGAGTTGCAGCAAGGGTGTGTAGGACCCTTTCGAGGTTCAAGAGGGAAGGTGTGATTTCCCTGGAGACACGGCAGCAGAAAAGGGCCTCATCTCGCCTGGAGGCAAGAATCTCCTTGTTTTTCTCCTTTGCACCAGGTCCATCTTGAGTTACAATGGGGACTTCAGGGACCCGCTCGTGTGGTCTCAGGAAAGGCAAGTCTCATTGCAAGTTGCCAGGGGCCTCTGGGGATTCCTCTCCAGTCTGCACCGGGTCTTAATTTCTCGTCTGGTACTGAGGCCGGAACCTTAGGTTTCCTCTCCATGGCTGACATGATTCTTGGGATTCCTCTGGAGTTTCAGAGGGGAGTCAGGCCTCGTCTCGAGTGGAGACATGCACGTCTGCCTTTCTCTCCATCTGAAGCAGTAGTATCATGCTTCCTGGTGAGTCCTCCCAGGGAATTGGGGCTTCCCTAGAAGAGCCAAAGGGATGTCATACATGCCAACATGGTGTGAGTAGATACTCCGGGTGATAGTCGTGGCAGTGTGGGGAAATCAGGTGAATCTGGAGTGGACTGAGACATTTGGGGGTGTTTTGGAAAGATGGCATGACCCCTGGAATTTTTCTCGACTTTCCTTATGAGGTTGCCTCCTCCTGAGATGCAATGGAAACACCAGGAATCCTTTCCCGATGAAGCAGGGAAAGGAACCCTCATCTCGAACTGAGGAGGGGACAACGGAGCTCCTCTTGACATGTGGTGAGAGCTTCCGTGTTTCACTCGCGTGGAGACAGTTATGTTGGTGAACTTCTTGAGTTGCAGCAAGGGTATGAAGGACCCCTTCAAGGTCCAAGAGGCAAGTTGTGGCTTCCCACGAGACGATATAGCGGAAAAGAGCATCATCTCGCCTGGGGTTAGAATCTCCTGGTTTTTCTCGAGTTGTGGCAGGTCCTTTTCAAGTTAGTACTGGTAACTCAGGGACGCACTCATGTACCTTCAGGAAAGGCCAGTCTCCATGTGAGTTGCAAGGTGCCTCTCGGGATTCCAGTGCAGTCGGTGCCGGGTCCTAAGCCCTCGTCTGGAGCTGAGGTAGGAACCTGAGGTTTCCTCTCCATTGCTGACATGGAACTTGGGCTTCCTCTGGATTTTCCACAGGGGAGTCAGACCTCATCTAGAGTCTAGACATGCACTTCTGCTTACCTCCCTAGCTGTAGCAGAAGTGTCAGTCTTCCTCGGAATTTGAAAAAGGGATCTGTGGCTTTCCCATGATATGCCACAGGAGTCTCACATGTGCCACTGCGGTGAGAGTCGATACTCGGGGTGACAGTCGAGGCAGTGCAGGGAAATCAGGTTCATCTTAACTGACATTTTGGGGTCTTTGGAAAAGGTGCCACGACCCCTGGAATTCCTCTTGTTTTTCCCGTTGAGAACGCCTACTCTTGAAATGAGACAGGAACGCTGGGAATCATTTCCTGACGAAGCAGGGAAAGGAAGCCTCAGCTCGAGCTGAGGAGGGGACAACGGGGCACCTGTTGAGCTGTGGCGGGACCTTCGGTGTTCCTTGTGAGTGGAGACAGGTATGTCGGGGAACTTCGTGAGTTGCCACAAGGGTGTGTAAGACCCTTTCGAGATTCAAGAGGGAAGGTGTGATTTCCCTCAAGACACCGCAGCAGAAAAGGGCCTCATCTCGCCTGGAGGGGAGAATCTCCTCGTTTTACTCGTTTGTGGCAGGTTCCTCTCGAGTCACGATGGGACCTCATGGACCCACTCGTGTGGTCTCAGGAAAGGCAAGTCTCATTGCGACTTGCCATGGGCCTCGGGGGATTCCTCTCCAGTCTGTGCCGGGTCCTAATTCCTCAACTGGAGCTGAGGCCGGAACCTAAGGTTTCCTCTCCAGGGCTGACATGATTTTGGGGGTTCCTCTGGAGTTTCCAGAGGGGAGTCAGGCATCGTCTCGAGTGGAGACATTCATGTCCGCCTTTCTCCCCATCTGAAACAGTAGTGTCAGGCTTCCTGGCGAGTCGACCCAGGGAATTGGCACTTTCCCTAGAAGAGCCAAAGGGATGTCACTAGTGCCACCATGTTGTGAGTAGATACTCCAGGTGACAGTCGTGGCAGTGTAGGGAAATCAATTTCATCTGGAGTGGACTGAATATTTGGGGGTGTTTTGGAATGATGGCATGACCCCTGGAATTCCTCTCGACTTTCCTTGTGAGAGTACCTCCTCCTGAGATGCAACGGAAACACCAGGAATCCTTCCCAATGAAGCAGGTAAAGGAACCCTCTTCTAGAGCTGAGGAGGGGACAACGGAGCTCCTCTTGACATGTGACGAGACCTTCCGTGTTTCACTCGAGTGAAGATGGGTATGTGGGGGAACTTCTTGAATTTCAGCAAGGGTGTGAATGACCGCTTTAAGGTTCAAGAGGGAAGTTGTGATTTCCCACAAGACGACACAGCTGAAAAGGGCATCATCTCGCCTGGGGGCAGAATCTCCTGATTTCTCGAGTTGTGGCAGGTCCCTCTCAAGTTATGACGGGGACCTCAGGGCGCCGATAGTGTGGCTTCAGGAAAGGCCAGTCTCCATGCAAGTGGTGAAGGGCCAATCGGGATACATCTCCAGTTGGTGCTGGGTCCTGAGTCCTCATCTGGAGCTGAGGATGGAATCTGAGGCTACCTCCCCAGTGCTGTCATGGATCTTGAGGTTCCTCTGGAGTTTCCACAGGGGAATCAGACCCCGTCTCGAGTGGAGACATGCACTTCCGCTTACCTCACAAACTGTAGCAGAAGTGTCAGGGTTCCCGGGGAGCTGAAAACGGGATCTGTGGCTTTCCCTCGAGGCGCCACAGGGCTGTCACACGTGCCACCGTGGTATGAGTCGATACTTGGGTTGACAGTCGAGGCAGTGCAGGGAAATCAGGTTCATCTCGACTGGACTGAGAAATTTTGTGGTCTTTTAAAAGGGTGCCACGACCCCTGAATTTGCTCTCGCCTTTCCTGTTGAGAGTGCCTCCTCTTGAGATGCGACGGGAACGCCGGGAATCCTTACCCGACGAAGCAGGGAAAGGAAGCCTCATCTCGAGCTGAGGAGGGAACAACGGGGCTCCTGTTGAGTTGTGGCGGGACCTTCGGTGTTCCTTGTGAGTGGAGATGGGTATGTTGGGGAACTTTGTGAGTTGTAGCAAGGGTGTGTAAGATCCTTTCGAGGTTCAAGAGGGAAGGTGTGATTTCCCTCGAGACGCCACAGCAGAAAAGGGCCTCATCTCGCCTGGAGGGGAGAATCTCCTTGTTTTTCTCATTTGCGGATTTCCCTCTCGAGTTACGATGGGAATATCAGGGACCTGCTCATGTGACCTCAGGAAAGGCCAGTCTCATTGCTAGTTGCCAGGGGCCTCGGGGGATTCCTCTACAGTCTGTGCTAGGTCCTAATTCCTCGTCTGGAGCAGAGGCCGGAACCTAAGGTTTCCTCTCCAGGGTTGACATGATTTTTGGGGTACCTCTGGAGTTTCCAGAGGGGAGTCATGTGTCGTCTTGAGTGGAGACATTCATGTCCGCCTTTCTCCCCATCTGAAAGAGTAGTGTCAGGCTTCCTGGCGAGTCGACCCAGAGATTTGGGGCTTTCCCTCGGGGAGACAGAGGGCTGTCACACGTGCCACCGTGGAGTGAGTCACTACTTGGAGTGACAGTCGAGGCTGTATAGGGAAATCAGGTTCATCAGGAGTGGACTGAGATATTTGGGGGTGTTTTGGAATGGTGGCACGACCCCTGGAATTCCTCTCGACTTTCCTGTGAGAGTGCCTCCTCCTGAGATGCAACCGAAACACCGAGAATCCTTTTCTGACGAAGCAGGGAAACGAACCCTCATCTTGAGCTGAAGAGAGGACCACTCAGCTCCACTTGAGATGTGGCAGTATCCTCAGTGTTCCTCTCGATTGGAGAAGGGTATCTTTGGGAACTTCTTGAGTTCCAACAAGGGTGTGAAGGACCCTTTCGAGGTCCAAGAGGGAAGCTGTGATTTTTAACGAGATGACACAGCTGAAAAGGGCCTCATCTTGCCTGGGGGGCAGAATCTCCTGGTTTTTCTTGAGTTGTGGCAGGTCCCTCTCCAACACAAAGGGACCACAGGAACCCACTAGTGTGTTTTCAGAAAGTCCAGTCTCCATGCAAGTTGCAAACAGCTAGTCAGGATTCCTCTCCCGTTCTGACACAGATCTTGGGGTCCCTCTGGAGTTTCACCAGGGGAATCAGGCCTAGTCTCTAATGGAAACATGCACGTCCAATTTCCTCTGCGCGGTAGCAGCAATGTCAGCCTTAAGGCAGGTTGACACAGTGATCTATGGCTTTCCCTCGAGGTGCCACAGGGCTGTCACATGTGCCACCATGGTGTGACTCACTACTCCGAATGACATTCGAGGCAGTGCAGGGAAATCAGGTTTCTCTGGAGAGGAGTGACACATTTCGGAGTCTTTTAGAATGGTGGCACAACCCTTGGAGTTCTGCTCAACATTCCTGATGAGAAGGTCACCTGCTGACAGGCGACGGAAACAGCGAGAGTCCTTTTTCATAGAAGCAGGGAAAGGAACCCTAATCTTGAGCTGAGGCGAGGGCAACAGGGCTTCTCTTGAGTTTTGCCTGAACCCTCAGTGTTCCTCTTGAGTGGAGACGGGTATGTCGGGGAATTTCATGAGTTGCAGCAAGGGTGTGAAGGGCCCTTTCGAAGTCTAGGAGTGAAGGTGTAACTTCCCTAGAGATGCTAAAGCAGGAAAGGGCCTCATCTCGCTTGCAGGTGACAATCTCCTGATTTTTCTCGAGTTGTGGCAGGTCCGTCTCAAGTTAGTACTGGTAACTCAGGGACCCGCTCATGTAGTTCAGGAAAGGCCAGTTTCCATGTGAGTTGCAAGGTGCCTCTCGGGATTCCACTGCAGTTGGGACCAGGTCCTAAGTCCTCGTCTGGAGCTGAGGTCAGAACCTGAGGTTTCCTCTCCAGTACTGACATGGAACTTGGGCTTCTTCTGGAGTTTCCACAAGGGAGTCAGACCTCGTCTAGAGTCTAGATATGCACTTCCGCTTACCTCGTGAGCTGCAGCAGAAGTGTCAGGCTTCCTGGGGACTTGAAAAAGGGATCTGTGGCTTTCCCTCGAGGTGCCACAGGAGTCTCACACGTGCCACCACGGTGAGAGTCAATACTCGGGGTGACAGTCGAGGCCGTGCAGGGAAATCAGGTTGATCTCGACTGACTGAGACATTTTGGGTTCTTTGGAAAAGGTGCCACAACCACTGGAATTCCTCTTGTCTTTCCCGTTGAGAACCCATACTCTTGAAATGACACAAGAACACCGGGAATCCTTTCCCGAGGAAGCAGGGAAAGGAAGTCTCATCTCGAGCTGAGAAGGGGACCACGGGGCACCTGTTGAGTTGTGGCAGGACC
Organism: Redunca redunca; assembly: GCA_006410935.1. NCBI lineage: Eukaryota > Metazoa > Chordata > Mammalia > Artiodactyla > Bovidae > Redunca > Redunca redunca. The sequence continues at coordinate 187,858 of SJYQ01091698.1, read as the reverse complement.
TTCGGTGTTCCTTGTGAGTGGAGACGGGTATGTCGGGGAACTTCGTGAGTTGCAGCAAGGGTGTGTAGGATCCTTTCGAGGTTCAAGAGGGAAGGTGTGATTTCTCTCGAGACACCGCAGCAGAAAAGGGCCTCATCTCGCCTGGAGGGGAGAATCTCCTTGTTTTTCTCGTTTGCTGCAGGTTCCTCTCGAGTTACAATGAGGACTACAGGAACCCGCTCGTGTGACCTCAGGAAAGGCCAGTCTGCGCGTTGCCAGGGGCCTCTGGTGATTCCTCTCCATTCTGTGCTGGGTCCTTATTTCTCATCTGGAGCTGAGGCCGGATCCTAAGGTCTCCTCCATTGGGCTGACATGATTCTCAGGGTTCCGCTGGAGTTTCCAGAGGGGAGTCAGGCGTCGTCTCAAGTGGAGACATGCACGTCCGCCTTTCTCCCCATCTGAAGCAGTATGTCAGGCTTCCTGGCGAGTCGACCCAGGGAATTGTGGTTTTCACTCGAAGCGCCACAGGGATGTCACACATGCCATCATGGTGTAAGTAGATAAGCTGGGTGAGAGTCATGGAAGTGTAGAGAAATCAGGTTTATCTTGAGTGGACTGAGACATTTGGGGGTGTTTTGGAATGATGTCATGATCCCTGGAATTCCTCTCGACTTTCCTTGTGAGAGTGCCTCCTCCTGAGATACAAGGGATACACCAGGAATCCTTTCCCAATGAAGCAGGGAAAGGAACCCTCATCTCAAGCTGAGGAGGGTACAACGGAGCTCCTCTTGACATGTGGCGAGACCTTCGGTGTTTCACTTGAGTGGAAACAGGTATGTTGGGGAACTTCTTGAGTTGCAGCAATGGTGGGAAGGACCCCTTCAATGTCCAAGAGGGAAGCTGTGATTTCCCACGAGTTGACACAGAGGAAATGTGCCTCATCTAGCCTTGGGGCAGAATCTCCTGTTTTTTCTCGAGTTGTGGCAGGTCCCTCTCCAGTTATTACGGGGACCTCGGGTACCCGCTAGTGTGGCCTAAGGAAAGGCCAGTCTTCATGTAATTGGTGAAGGGCCTATCGGAATACCTCTCCAGTCGAGGCCGGGTCCTGAGTTCTCGTCTGGTGCTGAGGATGGAACCTGAGGATTCCTCTCCAATGCTGACATGGATTTTGGAGTTCCTCTGGAGTTTCCACAGGGGAGTCAGACCTCGCCTTGAGTGGAGACATGCACTTCCTCTTACCTCCCAAAGTGTAGCAGCAGTGTCAGGGTTCCTGGGGAGATGAAAACGGGATCTGTGTCTTTCCCTCGAGGTGCCACAGGGCTGTCACACGTGCCACCGTGCTGTGAGTAGATACTCGGGGTGACAGTCGAGGCAGTGCAGGGAAATCAGGTTCATCTCGACTGGACTGAAAAATTTCGGGGTTTTGGAAAGGGTGCCATGACCCCTGAATTTGCTCTCGCCTTTCCTGTTGAGAGCGCCTCCTCTTGAGATGCGACGGGAATGCCGGGAATCCTTTCCTGATGAAGCACGGAAAGGAACCTTCATCTCGAGCTGAGGAAGGGACATCGGTGCTCCTGTTGAGTTTTGGCAGGACTTTCGGTGTTCCTTGTGAGTGGAGACGGGTATGTAGGGGAATATCTTGAGTTGCAGCAAGGGTGTGTAAGACCATTTCGAGGTTCAAGAGGGAAGGTGTGATTTCCCTCGAGACGCCACAGCAGAAAAGAGCCTCATCTCGCCTGGAGGGGAGAATCTCCTTGTTTTTCTCCTTTGCATCAGTTTCCTCTCGAATCATGACGGGTACCTCATGGACCCACTCGTGTGACCTCAGTAAAGACCAGTCTCATTGCGAGTTGACAGGGGCCTCGGGGGATTATCTCTAGTCTGTCCTGGGTCCTATTTCCTTGTCTTGAGCAGAGGCCGGAATCTAAGGTTTCCTCTCCACGGCTGACATGATTCTTGGGGTTCCTCTGGAGTTTCCAGAGGGGAGTCAGGCGTCGTTCGAGTGGAAACATGCACATCCGCCTTTCTCCCCATCTGAAAGTGTAGTGTCAGGCTTCCTGGCCTGTCGATCCAGTGATTTGGGGCTTTCCCTCGAGGAGCCACAGGGATGTCACACATGCCACCATGGTGTGAGTAGATACTCCGGGTAACAGTCATGGCAGTGTATGGAAATCATGTTCATCAGGAGTGGACTGAGATATTTGGGGGTGTTTTGGAATGGTGGTACAACCCCTGGAATTCCTCTGGAGTTTCCTTGTGAGAGTGCCTCCTCCTGAGATGCAATGGAAACACCAGGAATCCTTTTCCGATGAAGCAGGGAAACAAACCCTCATCTCGACTGAGGAGAGGACAATGCAGCTCCATTTGAGATGCCGCGGGATTCTCAGTGTTCCTCTCGATTGGAGATGGGTATGTCAGGGAATTTCGTGAGTTGCAGCAAGGGTGTGTAGGACCCTTTCGAGGTCCTAGAGGGAAGTTGTGATTTTCAAAGAGATGAAGCAGCGGGAAAGGGCCTCATCTCACCTGGGGAACAGAATCTCCTGATTTTTCTCAAGTTATGCAGGTCCCTCTCGAGATACGATGGGGACATCAGGGACCCGCTAGTATGGCCACAGGAAAGGCCAGTCTCCTTGCAAGTGGCGATGGGTCAATGGGGATTCTTCTCCAGTCGGTGCTGGGTCCTAAATCCTCGTCTGGAGGTGAGGATGGAACCTGAAGTTTCCTCTCCAGTGCTGACATGGATCTTGGGGTTCCTCTGGACTTTCCACAGGGAAATCAGGCCTCGTCTCTAGTGGAAACATGCATGTCCACTTTCCCCCACGCGGTAACAGCAGTATCAGGCTCCAGCAAGTTGACACAGTGATCTATGGCTTTCCCCCGAGGTGCCACAGGGATGTCACACGTGCCACGTTGGTGTGTATCACTACTCAGAGTGACAGTCGAGGCAGTGCAGGGAAATCAGGTTTCTCTGGAGTGGACTGAGACTTTTTGGTGTCTTTTAGAATGGTGGCACGACCCTTGGAGTTCAGCTCAACATTCCTGTTGAGAACGCCACCTGCTGAGATGTGACGGAAACAGCAGGAGTCCTTTCCTGAAGAAGATTAGGGAAAGGAACCCTAATCTTGATCTGAGGCGAGGACAACGGGGCTGCTCTTTTGTTTTGCCGGGAACACTCAGTGTTCCTCTTGAGTGGAGACGGGTATGTCGTGGAATTTCTTGAGTTGCAGTAAGGGTGTGAAGAATGCTTTCGAGGTCCAAGAGAGAAGTTCTGATTTCCCACTAGTCTACGCAGCGGAAAAGGGCCTCATCTCACCTGGGAGGCAGAATCTCCATGTTTTTCTCGAGTTGTGTCAGGTCCCTCTAGAGTTACGATGGGGACATTAGGGACACCCTAGTGTGGCCTCAAGAAAGGCCAGTCTCAAAGCAAGTTGCAAAAGGCCTATCAGGATTCCTGTCCAGTTGGTGCCGGATCCAATGTCCTCGTGTGGAGCTGAGGATGGAACCTGAGGATTCCTCTTCAGTGCTGACATGGATCTTGGGGTCCCTCTGAAATTTCCACAGGGGAATCAGGCCTAGTCTCTAGTGGAAAACTGCATGTCCACTTTCCCCTGCGCAATAGCAACAGTGTTAGCCTCCATGCAGGTTGACACAGTGATCTATTGCTTTCCCTTGAGGTGCCACAGGGCTGTCACATGTGCCACGATGGTGTGAGTCACTACTCGGAGTGACAGTCGAGGCAGTGCAGGGAAATCAGGTTTGTCTGGAGTGGACTGATACATTTCGATGTCTTTTAGAATGGTCGCATGACACCTGCAGTTCTGCTCGACATTCCTGTTGAGAGTGCCACCTGCTGAGATGCGACGGAAACACTGGGAATCCTTTCCTGAAGAAGCAGGAAAGGAACCCTAATGTCGAGCAGAGGCGAGGACAGCGGGGCTTCTCTTGAGTTTTGCCCAGAATCTCAGTGTTTCTCTCGAGTGGCGACGGGTATGTTGGGGAACTTCTTGAGTTTCAGCAAGGGTGTGAAGGGCCCTTTTGAAGTCCAGGAGGGAAGTTGTGATTTCCGTTGAGATGCCGCAGCAGGAAAGGGCCTCATCTCGCTTGGAGGGGAGAATCTCCTGATGTTTCTTGAGGTGCGGCAGGTCTCTCTCAAGTTAGTACTGGTATCTAAGGAACCCACTCGTGTAGCTTCAGGAAAGGCCAGTCTCCATGTGAGACGCAAGGTGCCTCTCGGGATTCCACTGCAATTGGGACCGGGTCCTAAGTCCTCATCTGGAGTTGAGGTCAGAACCTGAGGTTTCATCTCCATTGCTAACTTGTAACTTGGGCTTCCTCTGGAGTTTCCACAGGGGAGTCAGACCTCGTCTAGAGTCTAGACATGCACTTCTGCTTACCTCCCGAGCTTTAGCAGAAGTGTCAGGCTTCCTAAGGCATTGAAAAAGGGGTCTGTGTCTTTCCCTGGAGGTGCCAAAGACGTCTCACACGTGCCATCGCAGTGAGAGTTGATACTCGGGGTGACAGTCGAGGCAGTGCAGGGAAATCAGGGAAATCAATGCGAGTTGCCAGGTGCCTCTGCGGATTCCTCTCCAGTCTGTGCCGGGTCCTAATTTCTCATCTGGAACTGAGGCCGGAACCTAAGGTTTACTCTCCTGGGCTGACATGATTCTTGGAGTTCCTCTGGCGTCAGAGGGGAGACAGACCTCGTCTCCAGTGGAGACATGCACGTCCGCCTTTCTCCCCATCTGAAGCAGTAGTGTCAGGCTTCCTGGCGAGTCGATCCAGGGAATTGGGGCTTTCCTTAGAAGAGCCAACGGGATGTCATAGGTGCCACCATGGTGTGAGTAGATACTCCAGGTTACAGTCATGGCAGTATGGGGAAATCAGGTTTATCTGGAGTGGACTGAGAATTTTGGGAGTGTTTTGGAATGATGGCATGACCCCTGGAATTCCTCTAGACTTTCCTTGTGACAGTGCCTCCTCCTGAGATGCAACAGAAACGCCAGGAATCCTTTCCCGACGAAATAGGAAAAGAAACTCATCTCGAGCTGAAGAGGGGACAACGGAGCTCCCATTGACAAGTGGCGGGACTTCTGTGTTTCACTCCAGTGGAGATGGGTATGTTGGGGAACTTCTTGATTTTCAGCAAGGGTGTGAAGGACCCCTTCATGGTCCAAGAGGGAAGTTGTGATTTCCCAAGAGATGAAACAGTGGAAAAGGGCCTCATCTTGCCTGGGGGCAGAATCTCCTGGTTTTTCTCGAGTTGTGGCAGGTCCCTCTCGAGTTATGATGGGGACCTCAGGGACCCGCTAGTGTGGCCTCAGGAAAGGCCAGTCTCCATGCAAGTGGCCAAGGGCCAATTGGGATACCTCTCCAGTCAGTGCCGGGTCCTGAATTCTCTTCTGGAGCTGAGGATGGAACCTGAGGATTCCTCTCCAGTGCTGACATGGATCTTGGTGTTCCTCTGGAGATTCCACAGGGGAGTCATACCTCGTCTCGAGTGGAGACATGCACTTCCGCTTACCTCCCGAACTGTAGCAGCAGTGTCAGGGTTCCCGGGGAGCTAAAAAGGGATCTGTGGCTTTCCCTCGAGGTGCCACAGGGCTGTCACACGTGCCAAAGTTGTGTGAGTCGATATTCGGGGTGACAGTCGAGGCAGTGCTGGGAAATCAGGTTCATCTCGACTGGACTGAGAAATTTCGGGGTCTTTGGAAAGGGTGCGACGACCCCTGAATTTGCTCTCTCCTTTCCTGTTGAGAGTGCCTCCTCTTGAGTTGCGACGGGAATGCCAGGAATCCTTCCCTGATGAAGCAGGGAAAGGAACCCTCATCTCGATCTGTTGAGGCGACAAAGGGGCTCCTGTTGAGTTGTGGTGGGAACTTCGGTGTTCCTTGTGGGTGGAGAGGGGTATGTCGGGGAACTTAGTGAGTTGCAGAAAGAGTGTGTAAGACCCTTTTGAGGTTCAAGAGGGAAGGTGTGATTTCCCTTGAGATGCCGCAGCAAGAAAGGGCTTCATCTCACCTGGATGTGAGAATCTTGTTTATCTCGTTTGTGGGAGGTCCCTCTCCAGTTACGATGGGGATTTCAGGGACCCGCTCGTGTTACCTCAGGAAAGGCCAGTCTCATTGCAAGTTGCCAGGGTCTTCAGGGGATTCCTCTCCAGTCTGTGCCGGGTCCTAATTCCTCGTGTGGAGCTGAGGCCGGAACGTAAGGTTTCCTCTCCAGGGCTGACATGATTCTAGGGGTTCCTCTGGAACTTCCAGAGGGGAGTCAGGCATCGTCTCGAGTGGAGAAATGCACGTCCGGCTTTCTCCCCATCTGAAACAGTAGTGTCAGGCTTCCTGGTGAGTCGACCCAGGGATGTGGGGCTTTCCCTCGAGGGGCCACAGGGATGTCACATGTGCCACCATGGTGAGAGTAGATACTCCTGGTGACAGTCGTGGCAGTGTAGGGAAATCAGGTTCATCAGGAGTGGACTGAGACATTTGGCTGTCTTTTAGAATGGTGGCACAACCCTTGGAGTTCTACTCAACAAACCTGTTGAGAGTGCCACCTTCTGAGATGCGATGGAAACAGCGGGAGTCCTTTCCCGAAGAAGATTAGGGAAAGGAACCCTAATCTTGAGCTGAGGCGAGGACAACGGGGCTGCTCTTGAGTATTGCCCGGACGCTCTGTGTTCCTCTTGAGTGGAGACAGGTATGTCGGGGAATTTCTTGAGTTGCAGCAAGTGTGTGAAGGACCCAATTGAGGTCCAAGAGGGAAGTTGTGATTTCCCATGATTCGACATACTGGAAAAGGGCCTAATGTCGCCTGCCCCAGAATCTCCTCATTTTTCTCGAGTTGTGTCAGGTCCCTCTCGAGTTATGAAGGGGACATCAGGGACACGCTAGTGTGGCCTCAGGAAAGACCAGTCTCCAAGCAAGTTGCAAAGGGCCTATCAGGATTCCTGTCCAGTCGGTGCGGGATCCTAAGTCCTCGTCTAGAGCAGAGGATGGAACCTGAGGATTCCTCTTCAGTGCTGACATAGATCTTGGGGTCCCTCTGGAATTTCCACAGTGGAATCAGGCATCGTCTCTAGTGTAAACATGCACGTCCACTTTCCCTGCATGATAGCAACAGTGTTAGCCTCCAGGCAGGTTGACACAGTGATCTATGGCTTTCCCTCGAGGTGCCACAGGACTGTCAAGCGTGCAACCATGGTGTGAGTCACTACTCGGAGTGACGGTCGAGACAGTGCAGGGAAATCAGGTTTATGTGGAGTGGTTTGAGACATTTCTGGGTCTTTAACAATGGTGGCACGACGCCTTCAGTTCTGCTCGACATTCCTGTTAAAGTGCCACCTGCTGAGATGCGATGAAAATACAGGGAATCCTTGCCTGAAGAAGCAGGAAAGGAACCCTAATCTCGAGCTGAAGCGAGCACAACTGGGCTTCTCTTGAGTTTTGCTCGGAATCTCAGTGTTCCTCTCGAGTGGCGAAGGGTATGTCGGGGAACTTCTTGAGTTGCAGCAAGGGTGTGAAGGGACCTTTCGAGGTCCAGGAAGGAAGGTGTGATTTCCTTCGAGATGCCGCAGCAGGAAAGGACCTCATCTCGCTTGGAGGCGAGAATCTCCTGATTTTTCTCGAGATGGGCAGGTTTCTCTCAAGTTAGTACTGGTAACTCAGGGACCAGCTCGTGTAGTTCAGGAAAGGCCAGTCTCCATATGATTTTCAAGGTGCCTCTTGGAATTCCACTGCAGTTGGGACCGGGTCCTAAGTCCTTCTCTGGAGCTGAGGTCAGAACCTGAGTTTTCCTCTCCATTGCTGACATGGAACTTGGGCTTCCTCTGGAGTTTCCACAGGGGAGTCAGACCTCTTCTAGAGTCTGGACATGCACTTCTGCACACCTCCCTAGCTGTAGCAGAAGTGTCAGGCTTTCTGGGGCGTTGAAAAAGGGATCTGTGGCTTTCCCTCTAGGTGCCTCAGGCGTCTCACACATGCCACCGTGGTGAGAGTCGATACTCGGGGTGACAGTCGAGGCAGTGCAGGGAAATCAAGTTGATCGTGACTGATGGAGACATTTTGGCTTCTTTGGAAATGGTGCCACGACCCCTGGAATTCCTCTTGTCTTTCCTGTTGAGAACGCCTACACAGAAATCAGACGAAAACGCCGGGAATCCTTTCCCGACGAAGCAGGGAAACGAAGCCTCATCTCGAGCTGAGGAGGGGACTACGGGGCTCCTGTTGAGCTGTGGCAGGACCTTCGGTGTTCCTTGTGAGTGGAGACGGGTATGTTGGGGAACTTCGTGAGTTGCAGCAAGGGTGTGTAGGACCCTTTCGAGGTTCAAGAGGGAAGGAGTGATTTCCCTCAAGACACCGAAGCAGAAAAGGGCCTCATCTCGCCTGGAGGGGAGAATCTCCTTGTTTTTCTCGTTTGCAGCAGGTCCCCCTCGAGTTACGATGGGGACTTCAGGGACCCGCTCGTGTGACCTCAGGAATGGCAAGTCTCATTGCGAGTTGCCAAGGGCCTCTGGGGATTCCTCTTCAGTCTATGCCGGGTCTTTGTTTCTTGTCTGAAGCTGAGGCCGGACCCTAAGGTTTCCTCTCCTGGGCTGACATGATTCTTTAGGTCCCTCTGGAGTTTCCAGAGTGGAGTCAGGCATCGTCTCGATAGGAGACATGCACGTCCACCTTTCTCCCCATCTGAAGCAGTAGTGTCAGGCTTCCTGGTGAGTCGACCCAGGGAATTGGGGCTTTCCCTAGAAGAGCCAAAGGGATATCTTACGTGCCACCAAGGGGTTAGTAGATACTCTGGGTGACAGACATGGCAGTGTAGGGAAATCAGGTTCATCTGGAGTAGACTCAGATATTTGTGGTTGTTTTGGAAAGATGGCATGACCCCTGGAATTCCTCTCGACTTTCCTTGTGAGAGTGCCTTTTCCTGAGATATAACGGAAACACCAGGAATCCTTTCCCGACCAAACAGGGAAAGGAACCCTCATCTCGAGATGAGGAGGGGACAACGGAGCTCCTCTTGACGTGTGACGAGACCTTCGGTGTTTCACTCGAGTGGAGACGGTATGTTGGGGAACTTCTTGAGTTGCAGCAAGGGTGTGAAGGACCCCTTCAAGGTCCAAGAGGGAAGTTGTGATTACCCATGAGATGGCACAGTGGAAATGGGCCCCGTCTCACCTGGAGGCAGAATCTCCTGGTTTTTCTCGAGAGGTGGCAGGTCCCTCTCAAGTTATGATGGTGACCTCAGGGACCCGCTAGTGTGGTCTCAGGAAAGGCCAGTGTCCATGCAAGTGGCAAAGGGCCAATAGGGATACCTCTCCAGTCAGTGCTGGGTCCTGAGTCCTCGTCTGGAGCTGAGGATGGAAACTGAGGATTCCTCTCCAGTGCTGACATGGATCTTGGGGTACCTCTGGAGTTTCCACAGGGGAGTCAGACCTCGTCTCGAGTGGAGACATGCACTTCCGCTTACCTCACGAATTGTAGGAGCAGTGTCAGGGTTCCCGGGGAGCTGAAAAAGGGATCTGTGGCTTTCCCTCGAGGTGCCACAGGGCTGTCACACCTGCCGTCGTGGTGTGAGTAGATAGATACTCGGGGTGACAGTCGAGGCATTACAGGAAAATCAGGTTCATCTCGACTGGACTGAGACAGTTCAGGGTGTTTAGAAACGGTTCCACGACCCCTGAATTTGCTCTCGCCTTTCCTGTTGAGAGCGCCTCCTCTTGACATGCGACGGAACGCCGGGAATTATTTCCCGAAGAAGCAGGGAAAGGAAGCCTCATTTCCAGCTAGGAGGGGACAATGGGGCTCCTGTTGAGATGAGGCGGGACATTCGGTGTTCCTTGTGAGTAGAAACGGGTATGTCGGGGAACGTCGTGAGTTGCAGCAAGGGTTAGTAAGACCCTTTCGAGGTCTAAGAGGGAAGTTGTGATTTTCAGTGAGATGAAGCAGGGGAAAAGGGCCTCATTTCACCTGGGGGACAGAATCTCCTGGTTTTTCTCGAGTTGTGGCAGGTCCCTCTGACGGAGACATCAAGGACTCGCTAATGTGGCCTCAGGAAAGACCAGTCTCCATGCAAGTGTTGAAGGGCCCATGGGGATTCCTCTCCAGTCACTGCTGGGTCCTGAGTCCTCGTCTGGACCTAAGGATGGAACCAGAGGATTCCTCTGCAGTGCTGACATGTATCTTGGGGTTCCTCTGGACTTTCTGCAGGGGAATCAGGCCTCATCTCTAGTTGAAACATGCACGTCCACTTTCCCCCACACAGTAGCAGCAGTATTAGGCTCCAGGCAGGTTGAGACAGTGATGTATGGCTTTCCCTCAAGGTGCCACAGGGCTGTCACACGTGCCACCGTGGTGTGAGTCACTACTCGGAGTGACAGTCGAGGCAGTGCAGGGAAATCAGGTTTCTCCGGAGTGGACTGAGGCATTTCAGGGTCTTTAATATGGTGGCACCACCCTTGGAGTTCTGCTCAACATTCCTGTTGAGAGCGCCACCTGCTGAGATGCGATGGAAACAGCGGGAGTCCTTTCCTGAAGAAGATTAGGGAAAGGAACCCTAATCTTGAGCTGAGGCGAGGACAACGGGGCTGTTTTTGAGTTTTGCTGGGAACACTCAGTGTTCCTCTTGAGTGGAAACAGGTATTTCGGGGAATTACTTGAGTTGCAGCAAGGGTGTGAAGGACCATTTCGAGGTCCAAGAGAGAAGTTTTGATTTCCCACGAGTCGTTGTAGCGGAAATGGGCCTCATCTCGCCTGGGGGGCAGAATCTCCATGTTTTTCTCGAGTTGTGTCAGGTCCCTCTTAAGTTACGACGGGGACATCAGGGACCCCCTAGTGTGGCCTCAGGAAAGGCCAGTCTCCAAGCAAGTTGCAAAGGGCCTATCAGGATTCTTGTCCAGTCGGTGCCGCCTCCAAAGTCCTCGTCTGGAGCTGAGGATGGAACCTGAGGATTCCTCTTCAGTGCTGACATGGATCTTGGGGTCCCTCTGGAATTTCCACAGGGCAATCAGGCCTCGTCTCTAGTGGAAACATGCACGTCCACTTTCCCCTGCGCGATAGCAGCAGTGTTAGCCTCCAGGCAGGTTGACAAAGTGATCTATGGCTTTCACTCGAGGTGCCACAGGGCTGTCACACGTGCCACTGTGGTGTGAGTCACTACTCGGAGTGACAGTCTAGGCAGTGCAGGGAAATCAGGTTTATCTGGAGTGGACTGTGACATTTCGGGGTCTTTTAGAATGGTCACACGACACCTGCAGTTCTGCTCTAAATTACGGTTCAGAGTGCCACCTGCTGAGATGCGACAGAAACACCGGGAATCCTTTCTTGAAGAAATAGGAAAGGAACCCTAATCTCGATCTGAGGTGAGGACAACGAGGCTTCTCTTGAGTTTTGCCTGGAATCTCAGTGTTCGTCTCGACTGGCCACGGGTATGTCGGGGAACTTCATGAGTTGCAGGAAGGATGTGAAGGGCCCTTTCGAGGTCCAGGAGGGAAGGTGTGACTTCCCTCGAGATGCTGTAGCAGGAAAGGGCCTCATCTCGCTTGGAGGGGAGAATCTCCTGATTTTTCTCGAGGTGCTGCAGGTCCCACTCAAGTTAGTACTGGTATCTAAGGAACCCGCTCATGGAGCTTCAGGAAAGCCCAGTCTCCAAGTGAGTCGCAANAAAAAAAAAAAAAAAAAAAAAAAAGAACCTGAGGTTTCATCTCCATTGCTGACATGGAACTTGGGCTTCCTCTGGAGTTTCCGCAGGGGAGTCAGACCTCGTCTAGATTCTAGACATGCACTTCCGCTTACCTCCAGAGCTTTAGCAGAAGTGTCAGGCTTCCTGGGGCATTGAAAAAGGGATCTGTGGCTCTCCCTCGAGGTGCCAAAGGCATCTCACACGTGCCACTGCGGTTAGAGTTGATACTTGGGGTGACAGTCGAGGCAGTGCAGGGAAATCAGGAAAATCATTGGGAGTTGCCAGGGGCCTCTGGGGATTCCTCTCCAGTCTGTGCCGGGTCCTAATTTCTCATCTGGAACTGAGGCCGGAACCTCAGGTTTACTCTCCTGGGCTGACATGATTCTTGGAGTTCCTCTGGAGTTTCAGAGGGGAGACAGGTCTCGTCTCGAGTGGAGGCATGCACTCTGCCTTTTTCCCCGTCTGAAGCAGTAGTGTCAGGCTTCCTGGCAAGTCGACCCAGGGAATTGGGGCTTTCCCTAGAAGAGCCAGTGGGATGTCGCACATGCCAACATGGTGTGAGTAGATACTCCGGGTGACAGACGTGGCAGTGTAGGGAAATCAGGTTCATCTGGAGTGGACTGAGACTTTGGGGGGTGTTTTGGAATGATGGCATGACCCCTGGAATTCCTCTCGACTTTCCTTGTGAGAGTGCCTCCTCCTGAGATGCAACGGAAACGCCAGGAATGCTTTCCCGACGAAATAGGGAAAGAAACCCTCATCTCGAGCTGAGGAAGGGACAACGGAGCTCCCCTTGACATGTGGCGAGACCTTCTGTGTTTCACTCGAGTGGAGACGGGTATGTTGGGGAATTTCTTCAGTTTCAGTTAAGGTGTGAAGGACTCCTTCAAGGTCCAAAAGGGAAGTTGTGATTTCCCACGAGATGAAACAGTGGAAAAGAGCCTCATCTTGCCTGGGGGCAAAATCTCCTGTTTTTTCTCGATTGTGGCAGGTCCCTCTCGAGTTATGATGGGGACTTCAGGGACCCGCTAGTGTGGCCTCAGGAAAGGCCAGTCGCCAAGCAATTGGCTAAAGGCGAATTGGGTTACCTCTGCAGTCGGTGCCGGGTCCTGAGTCCTCGTATGGACCTGAGGATGGAACCTGAGGATTCTTGTCCAGTGCTGACATGGATTTTGGGGTCCCTCTCGAGTTTCCACAGGGGAGTTAGACCTCGTCTCGAGTGGAGACATGTCTTCTGCCTGCCTCTGGAACTGTCACAGCAGTGTCAGGATTCCCGGGGAGCTGAAAAAGGGATCTGTGGCTTTCCCTCAAGGTGCCACAGGGCTGTCACACGTGCCACCATGGCGTGAGTCAATACTCGTGGTGACAGTCAAAGCACTGCAGGGAAATCAGGTTCATCTCGACTGGACTGAGACATTTTGGGGTCTTTGGAAAGGGTGCCACAACCCCTGAATTTGCTCTCGCCCTTCCTGTTGAGAGCGACTTATCTTGAGACGCGACGGGAAAGCTGGGAATCCTTTCCTGACGAAGCAGGGAAAGGAAGCTTTATGTGGAGCTGAGGAGGGGACAACGGCGCTCCTGTTGAGTTGTGTCGGGACCTTCGGTATTCCTTGTGAGTGGAGACGGGTACGTTGGGGAACTTCGTGAGTTGCAGCAAGGGTGTGTAGGACCCTTTCGAGTTTCAAGAGGGAAGGTGTGATTTCATTCGAGACGCCACAGCAGAAAAAGGCCTCACCTCGCCTGGACGGGAGAATCTCCTTGTTTTTCTAGTTTGCCGTATGTTCCTCTCGAGTAACGATGTGGACCTCTTGGACACGTTTGTGTGACATCAGGAAAGGCCAGTCTCATTGCGAGTTTCCAGGGGCATCTGGGGATTTTTCTCCAGTATGTGCCGGGTCCTAATTCCTCGTGTGGATCTGAGGCCAGAACCTAAGGTTTCCTCTACAGGGCTGACATGATTCTTGGGGTTCCTCTGGAGTTTCCCGAGGGGAGTCAGGCGTCGTCTCGAGTGGAGACATGCACGTCAGCCTTTCTCCCCATCTGAAACAGTAGTGTCAGGCTTCCTGGTGAGTCGACCAGGGATTGGGGGCTTTCCCTCAAGGAGCCACAGGGATGTCACACGTGCCACCATGGTGTGAGCAGATACTCCTGGACAGACGTGGCAGTGTAGGGAAATCAGGTTCATCAGGTGTGGACTGAGATATATGCTGGAGTTTTGGAATGGTGGCATGACCTCTGGAATTCCTCTCGACTTTCCTTGTGAGAGTGCCTCCTCCTGAGATGCATCAGAAACACCAGGAATCCTTTTCCGACGAAGCAGGGAAACGAACCCTCATCTCGAGCTGAGGAGAGAACAACGCAGCTCCACTTGAGATGTGGCGGCAACCTCAGTGTTCCTCTCAATTGGAGACGGGTATGTTGGGGAACTTCTTGAGTTCCAACAAGGGTGTGAAGGACCCTTTCTAGGTCCAAGAGGGAAGTTGTGATTTCCATGAGACGACACAGCCGAAAAGGGCCTCATCTTGCCTGGGGGGCAGAATCTCCTGGTTTTTCTTGAGTTGTGGAAGGTCCCTCTCGAATTACGACAGGGACCTCAGGGACCCCCTAGTGTGGCCTCAGGAAAGGCTAGTCTCCAAGCAAGTAGCGAAGGGCCAATCAGGGTTCCTGTCAAGTCTGTGACGGATCCTAAGTCCTCGTCTGGAGCTGAAGATGGAACCTGAAGATTCCTCTCCAGTGCTGACACTGATCTTGGGGTTCCTCTGGACTTTCCCCAGAGGCATCAGGCCTCGTCTAGCGGAAACATGCACGTTCAATTGCCCTCGTGGTTTAGCAGCAATGTCAGCCTTAAGGCAGGTTGACACAGTGATCGATGGCTTTCCCTCGAGGTGCCACAGGGCTGTTACATATGCCACCGTGGTGTGAGTCACTACTCGGAGTGACAGTCGAGGCAGTGCAGGGAAATCAGGTTTCTCCGGAGTGGACTGAGGCATTTCAGGGTCTTTAATATGGTGGCACCACCCTTGGAGTTCTGCTCAAAATTCCTGGTGAGAGTGCCACCTGCTGAGAAACGATGGAAAAAGCAGAAGTCCTTTCCTGAAGAAGATTAAGGAAAGGAACCCTAATCTTGAGCTGAGTCGAGGACAACGGGGCTGCTCTAATTTTGCCCGGACCTTCAGTGTTCCTCTCAATTGGAGACGGGTATGTTGGGGAACTTCTTGAGTTCCAACAAGGGTGTGAAGGACCCTTTCGAGGTTCAAGATGGAAGTTGTGATTTCCATGAGACGACACAGCCGAAAAGGGCCTCATCTCTCCTGGGGGGCAGAATCTACTGGTTTTTCTCGAGTTGTGTCAGGTCCCTCTCGAGTTACGACGGGGACATCAGGGACCCCCTAGTGTGGCGTCAGGAAAGGCCAGTCTCCAAGCAAGTAGTGAAGGGCCTATCAAGATTCCTGTCCAGTGGTGCTGGAACCTATGTCCTCGTCTGGAGCTGAGGATGGAACCTGAGGATTCCTCTTCAGTGCTGACATGGATCTTGGGGTCCCTCTGGAATTTTCACAGGGGAATCAGGCCTCGTCTCTAGTGGAAACATGCACATCCACTTTCCCCTGCGCCATTGTAACAGTGTTAGCCTCCAGGCAGGTTGACACAGTGATCTATGGCTTTCCTTCGAGGTGCCATAGGACTGTGACGCGTGCCACCATCGTGTGGGTAACTATTCGGAGTGACAATCGAGACAGTGCAGGGAAATCAGGTTCCTATGGAGTGGACTGAGACATTACGGCGTCTTTTAGAATGGTGGCATGAGGCTTGCAGTTCTACTTGACATTCCTGTTGAGAGTGCCACCTGCTGAGATGCGAAGCGAACACCGGGAATCCTTTCCTGAAGAAAAAGGAAAGGAACCCTAATCTCGAGTTGAGACGAGGACAACGGGTCTTCTCTTGTGTTTTGCTTGGAACCTCAGTGTTCCTCTCGAGTGGCAACGGGTATGTCGGGGAACATCTTGAGTTGCAGCAAGTGTGTGAAGGGCCCTTTTGAGGTCCAGGAGGGAAGGTGTGCTTTTCCTCGAGACGCCGCAGCAGGAAAGGGCCTCATTTCGCCTGGAGGGGAGAATCTCCTGATTTTTCTTGAGTTGTGGCATGTCCCTCTCAAGTTAGTACTGGTAACTCAGGTTCCCGCTTTGTAGCTTCAGGAAACTCCAGTCTCCATGTGAGTTGCAAGGTGCCTCTCGGGATTCCACTGCAGTCGTTGCCAGGTCCTGAGTCCTCCTCTGAAGCTGACGTCGGAATCTGAGGTTTCCTCCCCAATGCTAACATGGATCTTGGGGTTCCTCTGGGGTTTCCACAGGGGAGTCAGACCTCGTCTCGAGTGGAGACATGCACTTCCGCTTACCTCCCGAACTGTAGCAGCAGTGTCAGGATTCCCGGGGAGCTGATAAAGGGATCTCTAGCTTTCCCTCGAGGTGCCACCTGGCTGTCACACGTGACACCATGGTGTGAGTCGATACTCAGGGTGACAGTCGAGGCAGTGCAGGAAAATCAGGTTCATCTCGACTGGACTATTTCGGGGTCTTTGGAAAGGGTGCCACAACCCCTGAATTTGCTCTTGCCTTTCCTGTTGAGAGCGCCTCCTCTTCATATGCGACGTGAATGCCGGGAATCCTTTCCTGATGAATCAGAGAAAGGAAGCCTCATCTCGAGCCGAGGAGGGGACAACGGGGCTCCTGTTGAGTTATGGTGGGACCTTCGGTGTTACTTGTGAGTGAAGACGCGTATGTGGGGGAACTTCGTGAGTTGCAGCAACGGTGTGTAGGACCCTTTCAAGGTTCAAGAGGGAAGGTGTGATTTCCCTCGAGACACCGCAGCAGAAAAGGGCCTCATCTCAACTGGAGGGGAGAATCGCCTTGTTATTCTCATTTGTGCCAGGTTCCTCTCGAGTTACGATGGGGTCTTCAGGGACCTGCTTGTGTGACCTCAGGAAAGGCCAGTCTCATTTCGAGTTTCCAGGGGCCTCAGGAGATTCCTCTCCAGTCTGTGCTGCGTCCTAATTCCTCATCTGGAGCTGAGGCCGGAACCTAAGGTTTCCTCTACAGGGCTGACATGATTCTTGGGGTTCCTCTGGAGTTTCCAGAGGGGAGTCAGGCGTCATCTCGAGTGGAGACATGCACGTCAGCCTTTCTCCCCATCTGAAACAGTAGTGTCAGGCTTCCTGGTGAGTCGACCCAGGGATTGGGGACTTTCCCTCGAGGAGCCACAGGGATGTCACACGTGCCACCATGATGTGAGTAGATACTCCGGGTGACAGTCGTGGCAGTGTAGGGAAATCAGGTTCATCAGGAGTGGACTGAGACATTTGGGGGTGCTTTGGAATGGTGGCACGACCCCTGGAATTCCTCTTGACATTCCTTGTGAGAGTGCCTCCTCCTAAGATGCAAGGGAAACAACAGGAATCCTTTTCCAACGAAGCAGGGAAACCAACCCTCATCTCGAGCTGAGGAGAGAACAACGCAGCTCCACTTGAGATGTGATGGGGCCCTCAGTGTTCCTCTCGATTGGAGACGGGTATGTCGGGGAACTTCTTGAGTTGCAAAAAGCGTGTGAAGGACGCTTTCGAGGTCCAAGAGGGAAGTTGTGATTTCCCAGGAGACGACACAGCTGAAAAGGGCCTCATCTAGCCTGGGGGGCAGAATCGCCTGGTTTTTCTTGAGTTGTGGCAGGTCCCTCTCCAATTACGACGGGGACCTCAGGGACCCGGTATTGTGGCCTCAGGAAAGGCCAGTCTCCATGCAAGTTGTGAAGGGCCAATCAGGATTCCTCTCCAGTCGGTACTGGGTCCTAAGCCCTCATCTCGAGCTGAGGATGAAACCTGAGGATTCCTTTCCAGTGCTGACACTGATCTTGGGGTTCCTCTGGATTTTCCCCAGTGGATTCAGGCGTCGTCTCTAGTGGAAACATGCATGTCCATTTACCCCCGCACGGTAGCAGCAATGTCAGCCTTAAGGCAGGTTGACACAGTGGTCTATGGCTTTCCCTCGAGGTGCCACAGGGCGTTCACACGTGCCACCTCACTGTGAGTCACTACTCGGCGTGACAGTCAAGGCAGTGCAGGGAAATCATGTTTATCTCGAGTGGACTAAGACATTTCAGTGTCTTTTAGAATGGTGGCACGACCCCTGAGAGTGCCACCTGCTAAATTGCGACTGAAACAACGGGAGTCCTTACTCGAAAAGCAGGGAAAGGAACCCTAATCTCAAGCTGAGGTGAGGACAAAGGGCTGCTCTTGAGTTTTTCCTGAACCCTCAGTGTTCCTCTCGAGTGAAGATGGGTATGTCGGGGAACTTCTTGAGTTCATACAAGTGGGTGAAGGACCCATTCGAGATCAAAGAGGGAAGTTGTGATATCCCGTGAGACCAAGCAGCAGAAAAGGGCCTCATCTCGCCTGGGGGGACAGAATCTCCTCGTTTTTCTCAAGTAGTGGCAGGTACCTCTAGAGTTACGACAAGGACCTCAGGGAACCGATAGTGTGGCCTCAGCAAAGGCCAGTCTCCATGCAAGTGGCAAAGGGCCAATTGGATTCCTCTCCAGTCGGTGCCGGGTCTGAAGTTTTCATCTAGAGCTGAGGATGGAACCCGAGGATTCCTCTCCAGTGCTGACATGATCTTGGGGTTCCTCTGGACTTTCCACAGGGGAATCAGGCCTCGTCTCTAGTGGAAACATGCAAATTCACTTTCCCTCACGTGGTAACAGCTGTGTCAGGCTCAAGAAAGATTGACACAGTGATCTATGGCTTTCCCTCAAGGTGTCACAGGGCTGTCACACGTGCCACCGTGGTGTGAGTCACTACTCGGAGTGACAGTCGAGGCAGTTCAGGGAAATCAGTTTTCTCTGGAGTGGACTGAGACATTTCGGGGTCTTTTAGAATGGTGGCACGACCCTTGGAGTTCTGCTCAACTTTCCTTTTGAGAGTGCCACCTGCTGAGATGCGACAGAAACACCGGGAATCGTTTTCTGAAGAAGCAGGAAAGGAACCCTAATCTCGAGCTGAGGTGAGGAAAATGGGGCTTCTCTTGAGTTTTGCCTGCAACCTCAGTGTTCCTCTCGAGTGGCAACTGGTATGTCAGGGAATTTCTTGAGTTGCAGCAAGCGTGTGAAGGGCCCTTTTGAGGTAAAGGAGGGAAGGTGTGATTTCCCTCGAGATGCCATAGCAGGAAAGGGCCTCATGTAGCCTGGAGGGGAAAATCACCTGATTTTTCTCGAGTTTCAGCAGGTCCCTCTCAAGTTAGTTCTGGTAACTCAGGGACCTGCGCATGTATTTCAGGAAAGGCCAGTCTCCATGTGAGTTGCAAGGTGCCTATCGGGATTCCACTGCATTCGGTGCTGGGCCCCAAGTCCTCGTCTGGAGCTGTTGTCGGAACCTGAGGTTTCCTCTCCATTGCTGACATGGAACTTGGGTTTCCTCTGGATTTCCCACAGGGGAGTCAGACCTCGTCTAAAGTCTAGACATACACTTCCGCTTACCTCCCTAGCTGTAGCAGAAGTGTCAGGCTTCCTGGGGAGTTGAAAATGGGATTTGTGGCTTTCCCTCGAGGTGCCACAGGCGTCTCACACTTTCCACCACGGTGAGAGTTGATACTCGGTGTGACAGTCGAGGCAGTGCAAGGAAATCATGTTCATCTCGACTGACTGAGACATTTTGGGGTCTTTGGAAAAGGTACCATAACCCCTGGAATTCCTCTTGTCTTTCCTGTTAAGAACGCCTACTCTTGAAATGAGATGAGAATGCCGGGAATCCTTTCCCGACTAAGCAGGGAAAGGAAGCCTCATCTCTAGCTGAGGAGGGGACAACAGGGCTCTTGTTGAGTTGTGGCATTTCCTTTGTTGTTCCTGTGAGTGGACACGGGTATGTCGGGGAACTTCGTGAGTTGCAGCAAGGGTGTGTAGGACCCTTCTGAGGTTCAAGAGGGAAGGTGTGATTTCCCTCGAGACGCCACGGCAGAAAAGGGCCTCATCTCTCCTGGAGGGGAGAATCATCTTGTTTTCCTCCTTTGTGGCAGGTCTCTCTCAGGTTACAATGGGGACTTCAGGGACCCGCTTGTGTGACCTCAGGAAAGGCAAGTCTCATTTTGAATTGCCACGCGCCTCTGGCATTCCTCTCCAATCTGTGCCGGTTCTTAATTTCTCATCTGGAGCAGAGGCCGGAACCTAAGGTTTCCTCTCCAGGGCTGACATGATTCTTGGGGTTTCTATGGAGTTTCAGAGGGGAGTCAGGCTTCATCTCCAGGGGAGACATGCACGTCAGCCTTTCTCCCCATCTGAAGCCTTAGTGTCAGGCTTCCTGGAGATTCGACCCAGGGAATTGGGGCTTTCCCTAGAAGAGCCAAAGGGATGTCATAGGTGCCACCATGGTGTGAGTAGATACTCCGGGTGACAGTCGTAGCACTGATGGGAAATCAGGTTCATCTGGAGTGGACTGAGACATTTGGGGGTGTTTTGGAGTAATGGCACGACCCCTGAAATCCCTTTCAACTTTCCTTGTGAGTATGCCTCCTCCTGAGATGCAATGGAAACACCAGGAATCCTTTCCCGACGAAGCAGGGAAAGGAACCCTCATCTCGAGCTGAGGAGGGGACAAAGGAGCTCCTCTTGACATGTGGCAATACCTTTGATGTTTCACTAGAGTGGAGACGGGTATGTTGGGGAACGTCTTGACTTTAAGCAATGTTGTGAAAAACCCCTTCAAGGTCCAAGAGGGAAGTTGTGATTTCCCAAGAGACGACACAGGGGAAAAGGGCCTCATCTCGCTCAGGGTCAACATTTCCTGGTTTTTCTCGAGTTGTGGCAGGTCCCTCTCGAATTATGACGGGGATCTCAGGGACCCGCTAGTGTGGCCTCAGGAAAGGCCAGCCACCATGCAAGGGACGAAGGGCCAGTCGGGATACCTCTCCAGTCGGTGCCAGGTCCTGAGTCCTCGTCTGGAGCTGAGGATGGAACCTGAGGATTCCTCTCCAGTGCTGACATGGATCTTGGTGTTCCTCTGGAGTTTCCACAGGGGAGTCAGTCCTCATCTCGAGTGTAGACATGCACTTCCGCTTACCTCCCAACCTGTCGCAGCAGTGTCAGGGTTCCCAGGGAGCTAAAAAAGGGATCTGTGGCTTTCCCTCGAGGTGCCACAGGGTTGTCACACGTGCCACCATGGTGTAAGTTGATACTCGGCGTGAGAGTCGAGGCCGTTGCAGGGAAATCAGGTTCATCTCGACTGGACTGAGAAATTTTGCGGTCTTTCGAAGTGGTGCCACGACCCCTGAATTTGCTCTCGCCTTTCCTGTTGAGAGCGCCTCCTCTTGAGATGCAACGGGAATGCCGGGAAATCTTTCCTGACGAAGCAGGGAAAGGAACACTCATCTCAAGCTGAGGAGGGGACAACGGGGCTCCTGTTGAGTTGTGGAGGGACCTTCGATCTTCCTCGTGAGTGGAGACGGTTATGTTGGGGAACTTCGTGAGTTGCAGCAAGGGTGTGTAAGACCCTTTCGAGGTTCAAGAGGGAAGGTGTGATTTCCCTCAAGAAGCCGCAGCAGAAAAGGGCCTCATATTGCCTGGAGGGGAGAATCTACTTGTTTTTCTCGTTTGTGGCTGGTTCCACTCGAGTCACGACGGGGACCTCATGGACCTGCTCGTGTGACCTAAGGAAAGGCCAGTCTCATTGGGAGTTTCCACGGGCCTCGAGTGATTCCTCTCCAGTCTGTGCCGGGTCCTAATTCCTCGTCTGGAGCTGAGGACAGAACCTAAGATTTCCTCTCCAGGGCTGACATGATTCTTGGGGTACCTCTGGAGTTTCCAGAGGGGAGTCAGGCGACGTCTTGAGTAGAGACATGCACATCCGCCTTTCTCCCCATCTGAAGCAGTAGTATCAAGATCCTGGAAAGTCAAGCCAGGGATTTGGGGCTTTCCCTCGAGTAGCCACAGAGATGTCACACGTGCCACCTTGATGTGAGTAGATTCTCCGGGTGACATTTGTGGCAGTGTAGGGAAATCAGGTTCATCAGGAGTGGACTGAGACATTTGCGGGTGTTTTGGAATGGTGGCATGAACCCTGGAATTCCTCGAGACTTTCCTGGTGGAGTGCCTCCTCCTGAGATGCAATGGAAACACCAAGAATCCTTTCCTGACGAAGCAGGCAAACGAACCCTCAACTCGAGCTGAGGAGAGGACAATGCTGCTCCACTAGAGATGTGGCGGGACCCTCAGGGTTCCTCTCGATTGGAGATGGGTATGTCGGGGAATGTCTTGAGTTCCAACAAGGGTGTGAAGGACCCTTTCGAAGTCCAAGAGGGAAGTTGTGATTTCCCATGAGACAACACAGCCAAAAAGGGCCTCATCTCGCGGGTTTTTCTCGAGTTGTGGCAGGTCCCTCTCGAATTAAGACAGGGACCTCAGGGACCCGCTAGTGTGGCCTCAGGAAAGGCCAGTCTCCATGCAAGTTGTGAAGGGCCAATTAGGATTCCTCTCCAGTTGGTACCGGGTCCTAAGTCCTCGACTGGAGCTGAGGATGGACCTGAGGATTCCTCTCCAGTGCTAACATGGATCTTGGGGTTCCTCTGGACTTTCCCCAGGGCAATCAGGCATCGTCTCTAGGGGAAACATGCACTTCCAATTGCCCCCGCGCGGTAGCAGCAATGTCAGCCTTAAGGCAGGTTGACACAGTGGTCTATGGATTTCCCGCGAGGTGTCACAGGGATGTCACACGTGCCACCATGGTGTGAGACACTACTCGGAGTGACAGTCGAGGCAGTGCAAGGAAATCAGGTTTATCTCGAGTGGACTGAGACATTTCGGGGTCTTTTAGAATGGTGTCACGACACCTGGAGTTCCGCTCGACATTCCTGCAGAGAGCACCACCTGCTAAGATGCGACCAAAACAACGGGAGTCCTTTCCCGGAGAGCAGGGAATGGAACCCTAATCTTGATCTGAGGCCAGAATAATGGGGCTGCTCTTGAGTTTTGCCCGGACCCTCAGTGTTCCTCTTGAGTGAACACGGGTGTTTTGGGGAACTTCTTGAGTGGCAGCAAGGGTGTGAAGGGCCCTTTCCAGGTCCAGGAGGGAAGGTGAGATTTCCCTCGAGATGCCGCGGCAGGAAAGGACCTCTTGTCGCCTGGAGGGGAGAATCTCCTGATTTTTCTCGAATTGCGGCAGGTCCCTCTCAAGTTACTACTGGTAACTCAGGGACCTGCTCGTGTAGCTTCAGGAAAGGCCAGTCTCCATGTGAATTGCAAGGTGCCTCTTGGGATTTCACTGCATTCGGTGCCGGGTCCTAAGTCCTCATCTGGAGCTGAGGTCGTTACCTGAGCTTTCTTCTCCATTGCTGACATGGAACATGGGCTTCCTCTGGAGTTTCCACAGGGAAGTCAGACCTCGTCTAGATTCTAAACATGCACTTCCACTTACCTCCTGAGCTGTAGCAGAAGTGTCAGGCTTTCTGGGGAGTTGAAAAAGTGATCTGGGGCTTTCCCTCGAAGTGCCACAGGCATCTCACACGTGCCACCGCGGTGAGAGTCGATACTCGGGGTGACAGTCGAGGCAGTGCAGGGAAATCAGGTTGATCTCGACTGATTGAGACATTTGGGGGTCTTTGGAAAAGGTGCCACGACCCCTGGAATTCCTCTTGTCTTTTCTTGAGAACACCTACTCTTGAAATGAGACGAGGACGCCGGGAATCCTTTCCCGACGAAGCAGGGAAGGGAAGACTCATCTCGAGCTAAGGAGGGGACAACGGGGCTCCTGTTGAGTTGTGGCAGGGCCGTCGGTATTCCTTGTGAGTGGACACGGCTATGTCGGGGAACTTCGTGAGTTGCAGCAAGGGTGTGTAGGACCCTTTCGAGGTTCAAGAAGGAAGGTGTGATGTCCCTCGAGACGCCGCAGCAGAAACGGCCCTCTACTCGCCTGGAGGGGAGAATCTCCTTGTTTTTCTCGTTTGGGGCAAGTCCCTCTCGAGTTACAACGGGGACTTCAGGGACCTGTTCGTGTGACCTCAGGAAAGGCCAGTCTCATTGCTAGTTGCCAGGGGCCTCTGGGGATTCCTCTCCAGTCTGTGTCGGGTCCTAATTCCTCGTCTGGAGTTGAGGCCAGAACCTAAGGTTTCCTCTCCAGGGCTGACATGATACTTTGGGTTCCTATGGAGTTTCCAAAGGAGAGTCAGGCATTGACTCGAGTGGAGTCATGCACGTCCGCCTTTCTCCCCATCTGAATCAGTAGTGTCAGGCTTCCTGGCGAGTCGACCCAGGGATTGGGGGCTTTCCCTCCAGGAGCTACAGGGATGTCACACGTGACACCATGGTGTGAACAGATACCCCGGGTGACAGTCGTGGCAGTGTAGGGAAATCAGGTTCATCTGGAGTGGACTGAAACTTTTGGGGGTGTTTTGGAACGGTGTCATGACCCCTGGAATTCCTCTCGACTTTCCTTGTGAGAGTGCCTCCTCCTGAGATGCAATGGAAACAGCAGGAATCCTTTCCCGAAGACACAGGGAAAGGAACCCTCATCTCAAGCTGACCCAAGGACAACGGGGCTGCTATTGAGTTTTGCCCGGACTCTCAGTGTTCCTCTCGAGTGGAGACTTGTATGTCGGGGAACTTCTTGAGTTGCAGCAAGTGTGTGAAGGACACTTTCAAGGTCCAAGCGGGAAGTTGTGATTTCCCACGAGACGACGTAGTGGAAAACGTCCTCATCTCGCCTGGGGGGCAGAATTTCCTGGTTTTTCTCGCTTTGTGGCAGGTCCCTCTCGAGTTACAACGGGGTCCTCAGGACCCGCTAGTGTGGCCTCAGGAAAGGCCAGTCTCCACGCAAGTAGCGAAGGGCCAATCAGGATTCCTGTCAAGTCGATGACAGATCCTAAGTCCTTGTCTGGAGCTGAGAATGGAACCTGAAGATTCCTCTTCAGTGGTGACTGGGATCTTGATGTGCCTCTGGAGTTTCCACAGGGGAATCAGGCCTCGTCTCTAGAGGAAACATGCACGGCCACTATCCGCTGCGCGGTAGCAACAGTGTCAGCCTCCAGGTAGGTTGAGACAGTGATCTATGGCTTTCCCTCGAGGTGCCACAAGGTTGTCACACGTACAACCATTGTGTGAGTCACGACTAGGTGTGAGAATCGAGTCAGTGCAGGGAAATCATGTTTATCTGGAGTGGACTGAGACATTTCAGGGCCTTTCAGAATAGTGGCCTGACCTCTGCAGTTTCCCTTGACATTCCTGGTGAGAGTGAAACCTGCCGAATTGCTACGGAAACACCGGGAATCCATTCCCGATGAAGCAGAGAAAGGAACCCTAATCTCGAGCTAAAGCGAGGATAACGTGGCTCCTCTTGAATTTTGCCCAGAATATCAGAGTTCCTCTCAAGTGGAGACAGCTATATCGGGGAACTTCTAGAGTTGCAACAAGGGTGTGAAGGACCCTTTCGAGGTCCAAGAGGGAAGTTGTGATTTCCCTTGAGATGCCACAGCAGGAAATAGCCTCATCTCGCCTGGAGGGAAGAATTTCCTGATTTTTTCTCGAGTTGCAGCAGGTCCCTCTCAAGTTAGTACGGGTAACTGAGGGTCCTGCTCGTGTAGCTTCAGGAAAGGCCAGTCTCGATGTGAGTTGCAAGGTGCCACTCGGGATTCTACTGTAGTTGGTGCCAGGTCCTAAGTCCTCGTCTGGAGCTGAGGCCGGAACCTGAGGTTTCCTTTCCAGTGCTGACATGGAACTTGGGCTTCCTCTGGAGTTTCCACAGGGGAGTCAGACCTAGTCTAGAGTCTAGACATGCACTTTCACTCACCTCCCTAGCTGTAACAGAATGGTCAGGCTTCCTGGGGATTTGGAAGCGGATCTGTGACTTTCCCTTGAGGTGCCACAGGAGTCTCAAACGTGCCACCGCTGTGAGAGTCGATACTTGGGGTGAGATTCGATGCAGTGCAGGGAAATCAGGTTCTTCTTGCCTGGACTGAGACATTTTGGGGTCTCTGGAAAGGGTGCCACGACCCCTGGAATTCCTCTCGTCTTTCCTGTTGAGAGTGCCTCCTCTTGAGATGCGACGAGAACGCCGGGAATCCTTTCCCAATGGAGCACAGAAAGGAAACCTCATCTCGAGCTGAGGAGGGGACAACTGGGCTTTTGTTGAGTTGTGGTGGGACCTATGGTGTTCCTTGTTAGTGGAGACGTGTATGTCGAGGAACTTTGTGAGTTGCAGCAAGTGTGTGTAGAACCCTTTCGAGGTTCAAGAGGGAAGGTGTGATTTCCTTCGAGACGCCACAGCAGAAAAGGGCCTCATCTCGCCTGGAGGGGAGCATGTCCTTGTTTTTCTCGTTTGCGGCAGGTCCCTCTCGAGATACGATGGGGACCTCAGGGACCCTCTCGTGTGACCTCAGGAAAGGCCAGTCTCATTGCGAGTTTGCAGGGCCCTCTGGGATTTCCTCTCAAGTCTGTTCTGGGTACGAATTGCTCCTTGGAGCTGAGGCCAGAACTTAAGGTTTCCTCTCCTAGGCTGACATGATTCTTGTGGTTCCTCCGGAGTTTCCAGAGGGGAGTCAGGCCTCGTGTCGAGTGGAACATGCACGTCCGCCTTTCTCCCCATCTGAAGCAGTAGTGTCAGGCTTCCTGTTGAGTTGACCCAGGGTTTTGAGGCTTTCCCTCGAGGACCACAGGGATGTCACAGGTGCTACCATGGTGTGAGTAGATACTCCAGGTGACAGTCATGGCAGTTTTGGGAAATCAGGTCCATCTGGAGTGGACTGAGATATTTGGGGGTGTTTTGGAATGGTGGTGCGACCCCTGGAGTTCCTCTCGACTTTCCTTGTGAGAGTGCTTCCTCCTGAGGTGCAACAGACTCTTGAGATGTTGTGGTACCCTCTGTGTTCCTCTCGAGTGGAGAAGAGTATGTAGGGCAACTTCTTGAGTGGCATCAAGGATGTGAAGGACCCTTCGAGGTCCAAGAGGGAAGTTGGGATTTCCCACGAAACGACGCAGCAGAAAAGGGCCTCATCTCGCCTGGGAGGCACAATCTCCTGGTTTTTCTCGAGTTGTGGCAGGTCCCTCTCGAGTCATGCTGGGAACCTCAGAGACCCGCTAGAGTGGCTTTAGGAAAGTCCCGTCTCCGTGCAAATTGCGAAGGGCCAATTGGGATTCCTCTCCAGTTGGTGCCCGGTCCTAAGTCCTCGTCTGGAGCTGAGGATGGAACCTGAGGATTCCTCTCCCGTGCTGACATGGATCTTGGGGTTCCTCTGGACTTTCCACAGGGGAATCAGGCCTCGTCTCTAGTGGAAACACGCACGTCCACTTTCCCCTGTGCGGTAGCAGCTTTGGCTGGCTCCAGACAGGTTGACACAGTGATCTATGGCTTTCCCTTGAGGTGTGACATGGCTGTCACATGTCCACTGTGGTGTGGGCCACGACTCGAAGTGACAGTCGAGGCAGTGCTGGGAAATCAGGTTTTTGTGGAGTGGCCTGATACCTTTCCGGGTCTTTTAGAATGGTGGCATGACACCTGAAGTTCTGATCGACATTTCTGGTGAGAGCACCACCTGCTGAGTTGCGATGGAAACGCCGGGAATCCTTTCCTGATAAAGCAGGGAAAGGAACCCTGATCTCGAGCAGAGGCGAGGACAACAGGGCTCCTCTTGAGTTTTGCCCGGACCTTCACTGTTCCTCTCAAGTGGAGACGGGAATGTAGGGGAACTTCTTGAGTTGCAGCAAGGGTGTGAAGGACCCTTTGCAGGTCCAAGAGGGAAGGTGAGATTTCCCTCTAGACACCGCTGCAGGAAAGGGCCTCTTCTTGCCTGGAGGGGAGAATTTCCTGATTTTCTCGAGTTGCGGCAGGTCACTCTCAAGTTAGAACGGGTAACTCAGGGACCCGCTCATGTAGCTTCAGGAAAGGTCAGTCTCCATATGAGTTGCAAGGTGCGTCTTGGGATTCCTCTGCAGTCAGTGCCGGGTCCTAAGTCCTCGTCTGGAGTTGAGGCTGGAACCTGAGGTTTCCTCTCCAGTGCTGACATGGAACTTGGGCTTCCCCTGGAGTTTCCACAGGGGAGTCAGACCTCGTTTCGAGTGGAGACATGCACTTCCGCTTACCTCCCGAGCTATAGCAGCAGTGTCACGCTTCCCAGGGAGTTGAAAAAGGAATCTGTGTCTTTCCCTCAAGGTGCCACAGGGCTGTCACACGTGCCACCGTGCTGTGAGTAGATACTCGGGGTGACAGTCGAGGCAGTGCAGGGAAATCAGGTTCATCTCGACTGGACTGAGATATTTCGGGGTCTTTTGAAATGATGCCATGGCACCTGGAATTCCTCTCGCCTTTCTTGTTGAGAGCGTCTCCCCTTGAAATGCGACAGGAACTCCGGGAATCCTTTCCTGAAGAGGCAGGGAAAGGAACCCTCATCTCGAGCTGAGGAGGGGACAACGGGGCTCCTTTTGAGTTGTGGCTGGACCTTCAGTATTCCATGTGAGTGGAGACGGTTTTGTCAGGGAACTTCTTGAGTTGCAGCAACGGTGTGAAGGACCCTTTCTACGTCCAAGAGGGAAGGTGTCATTTCCCTCGAGACGCTGCAGCAGGAAAGGGCCTCTTCTTGCCTGGAGGCGAAAATCTCCTGATTTTTCTCTAGTTGTGGCAGGTCCTTCTCAAGTTAGTATGGGTAACTCAGGGACCCGCTCGTGTAGCTTCAGGAAAGGCCAGTGTCCATGTGAGTTGCAAGGTGCCTCTCAGGATTCCACTGCAGTTGGTGCCAGGTCCTAAGTCCTCTTCTGGAGCTGGGGCCGGAACCTGAGGTTTCCTCTCCAGTGCTAACATGGAACTTGGGCTTCCCCTGGAGTTTCCACAGGGGAGTCAGTCCTCGTCTCGAGTGCAGACATGCACTTCCGCTTACCTCCCGAGCTATAGAAGCAGTGTCACGCTTCCCAGGGAGTTGAAAAAGGGATCTGTGGCTTTCCCTTGAGGTGCCACAGGGCTGTCACACGTGCCACTGAGGTGGGAGTGGATACTTCGGGTGACAGCCGAGGTAGTGCAGGGAAATCAGATTCATCTCAACTGGACTGAGATATTTGGAGGTCTTTTGAAATGGTGACTCGGCACCTGGAATTCCTCTCGTCTTTCCTGTTGAGAGCGCCTCTTCTTGAGATGCGACTGTAACGGAGGGAATCCTTTCCCGAAGAAGCAGGGAAAGGAACCATTATCTCGAGCTGAGGAGGGGACAACGGGGCTCCTGTTGAGTTGTGGTGGGACCTTCGATGTTCCTTGTGAGTGGAGACAGAATGTCGGGGAACTTCGTGAGTTGCAGCAAGGGTGTGTAGGACCCTTTCGAGGTTCAAGAGGGAAGGTGTGATATCCTTTGTGATGTCACAGCAGAAAAGGGCCTCATCTCGCCTGGAGGGGAGAATCTCCTTGTTATTCTCGTTTGCATCAGGTCCCTCTCAAGTTACGATGGGGACCTCAAGCACCCTCTCGTGTGACCTCAGGAAAGGCCAATCTCATTGAGAGTTGACAGGGGCCTCTGGGATTCCTCTTCAGTCTGTGCTTCTCTCCAGTCCTTGTCTGGAGCTGAGGCCGGATCCTAAAGTTTCCTCTCCAGGGCTGATATGATTCTTGGGGTTCCTCTGGTATTTCAGAGGAGAGTCAGGCCTCGTGTCGAGTGGAGACATGCATGTCCGCCTTTCTCCCTACCTGAAGCAGTAGTGTCAGTCTTCCTTGCGAGTCGACCCAGGGAAATGGGGCTTTCCCTCAAAGAGCCTCAGGGATGTCATAGGCGCCACCATGGTGTGAGTTGATACTCTGGGTGACAATCATGGCAGTGTAGGGAAATCAGGTTCATCTGGACTGGACTGAGACCTTTGGGGGTGTTTTGGAATGGTGGCACGATGCCTGGAATTCCTCTCGACTTTCCGTGTTAGAATGCCTCCTCCTGAGATGCAATGGAAACACCAGGAATCCTTTCCTGATGAAGCAGGGAAAGAATTCCTCACCTCGAGCTAAGGAATCCTCATTTCCTCTTGACATGTGGCGAGACCCTCCGTGTTTCTCTCGAGTGGAGACAGGTATTTAGGGGAACTTCTTGAGTTGCAGCAAGCGTGTGAAGGACCCCTTCAAGTTTTAAGAGGGAAGTTGTGATTTCCCATGCAAAGACGCAGTGGAAAAGGGCCTCATCTCGCCTGGGGGGCAGAATCTCCTGGTTTTTCTCGAGTTGTGGCAGGTCCCTCTCGAGTTATGATGGGGATCTCAGGGACCCGCTGGTTTAGCCTCATGAAAGGCCAGTCTCCATGCAAGTGGCGAAGGGCCAATCGGGATACCTCTCCAGTCATTGCCGGGTCCTGAGTCCTCATCTGGAGCTGAGGATGAAACCTGAGGATTCCTCTCCAGTGCTGACATGGATCTTGGGATTCCTCTGAGGTTTCCACAACGGAATCAGGCTTTGTCTCTAGTGGAAACATGCACAGCCACTTTCCCCAGCGTGGTAGCAGCAGTGTCAGGCTCCAGGCAGGTTGACAGTGATCTATGGCTTTCCCTCGAGGTACCACAGGGCTGTCACACGTGCAATCGTGGTGTAAGTGACTACTCGGAGTGGCAGTCCAGGCAGTGCAGAGAAATCAGGTTTATCTGGAGTGGACTGAGATATTTTGGGGTCTTTTTTTTTTTTATTTTAACTTTAGTTTACTTTACATTACTGTATTGGTTTTGCCAAACATTGACATGAATTCACCACGAGTGTACAAGCGTTCCCAAACATGAATCCCCTCCCACCTCCCACCCCATGCCCTCCCTCTGGATCCTCTCCTTGCACCAGTCCCAAGCATCCTGCATTCTGCATCTGACATCAACTGGCGATTCATTTCTTACTTGATAGTATACATGTTGCAATGCCATTCTCCCATCTCATCCCACCCTCTCCCTCTCTCTCTCCCCCAGAGTCCAAAAGTTCTCTCTATAGATCTGAGTCTCTTTTGTTGTCTCGCATACAGGGTCATCATCCCCATCTTTCTAAATTCCATATATATGCGTTAGTATACTGTATTGGTGTTTTTCTTTCTGGCTTACTTC
>SJYQ01091698.1:106291-154437 GCA_006410935.1 Redunca redunca | reverse complement strand
GTTTACTAGCCCAAGTTAGTTCGTTCTGGTTACTTGCAGGGCGTTCCTACCTGATTCTTATAAAGCTGTGCAGCCTGCGCCTCGCGCGCGTGTCCCTGCCCCGCCCCCCGCGGGTGCAGGTTTCTGTGCTGCCCTTCTGCTGGGGAAGTCACTGTTGGGCTTGTAATCTGTCGGTTTTAATTATTCATTTATGTATCGTTCCTGTTATGATGCCCTCTGTGCTTCCAGGGCTCGCCATTCCCTACCCAGGACGGAGCTCCCTCCCCACCTCCTTTGTCTCTCTTTTCGTCTTTTATATTTTTCCCCTACCTGTTTTTGAAGGCAATGATCTGCTTTAATGGGTGCTTGATGTCCTCTGCCAGCATTCAGAAGTTGTTTTGTGGAGTTTGCTCGGCGCTGAAATGTTTTTTTGAGGAATTTGTGAGGGAGAAAGTAATCTCCTGGTCCTATTCCTCCGCCATCTTCTCCCCCCTCCTGGGGTCTTTTAGAATGGTGGCATGACCCCTGGATTTCCACTCGGCATTCCTGTTGAGAGCGCCACCTGCTGAGATGCGACAGAAACACCGGGAATCGTTTCCCTAAGAAGCAGGGAAATGAACCTTAATCTCGAGCTGAGGTGAGGACAACGAGGCTGCTCTTGAGTTTTGCCAGGAACCTCAGTGTTTCTCTCGAGTGGAGATGGGAACCTGAGGTTTTTTCTCCAGTGCTGACATGAAACTTGGGCTTCCCCTGGAGTTTCCACCAGGGAGTCAGACCTTGTCTCGAGTGGAGACATGTACTTCTGCTTACATCTGGAGCTATAGCAGCAGTTTCTGGAATCCCAGGCAGTTGAAAAAGGAATCTGTGGCTTTCCCTCGTGATGCCACAGCGTTGTCACTCGTGGCACTGTGGTGGGAGTGGATATTCAGAGTGATAGCCGAGGCAGTGCAGGGAAATCCTGTTCATCTCGCCTCGACTGAGACATTTTGGGGTCTTTGGAAAAGGTGCCATGACCCCGGGAATTCGTCTCGTCTTTACTGTTGAGAACGCTTACTCTTAAAATGAGACGAGAACGCCAGCATCCTTTCCCGACGAAGCAGGGAAATGTGACCTCATCTAGAGCTGAGGAGGGGACAATGGGGCTCCAGTTGAGTTGTGGCGGGACCTTCAGTGTTCCTTGTGAGTGGAGAAGGGTATGTCGGGGGACCTCGTGAGTTGCAGCAAGGGTGTGTAGGACCCTTTCGAGGTTCAAGAGGGAAGGTGTGATTTCCCTCGAGACGCCTAAGTAGAAACGGCCCTCTACTCGCCTGGAGGGGAGAATCTCCTTGTTTTTCTAGTTTGCGGCAGGTCCCACTCGAGTTACAACAGGGACCTCAGGGACCCGCTCTTGTGACCTCAGGAAAGGCCAGTTTCATTGCAAGTTGCCAGGGGCCTCAGGGGATTCCTCTCCAGTCTGTGCCAGGTACTAATTCCTCCTCTGGAGCTGAGGGAAGAACCTAAGTTTTCCTCCCCAGGGCTGATATGATTCTTGGGGTTCCTCTGGAGTTTCCAGAGGGGAGTCAGGCCTCGTCTCGAGTGGAGACATGTACGTCTTCCTTTTTCCCCTTCTGAAGCAGTAGTGGCAGGCTTCCTGGCGTCGACCCAGGGAATTGGGGCTTTCTCTTAAAGAGCCACAGGGATGTCACACGTGCCACCATGGTGTGATAGATACACCGGGTGACAGTCGTGGTAGTGTAGGGAAATCAGGTTCATCTGGAGTGGACTGAGACCTTTGGGGGTGTTTTGGAATGGTGGCATGACCGCTGGAATTCCTCGGGACTTTCCTTGTGAGAGTGCCTCCTCCTGAGATGCAACAGAAACACCTGGAATCCTTTCCCGACAAAGCAGGGAATGAAACCCTCATCTCAAGCTGAGGAGGGGACAACGGAGCTCCTCTTGAGATGTGGCGGCACGCTCAGTGTACCTCTTGAGTGGAGACGGATATGTCAGGGAACTTTTTGTGTTGCAGCAAGGGTGTAAAGGACCCTTTTGAGGTCCAAGAGGGAAGTTGTTATTTCCCACGAAAGGACTCAGCGGAAAAGGGCCTCATCTTGCCTGGGGGGCAGAATCATTGGCCACAGGAAAGGCCTGTCTCCATGCAAGTTGGAAAGGGCCAATCGGGATACTTCTCCAGTCGATGAAGGGTCCTAAGTACTTGCCTCAAGCTGAGGATGAAACCTGAGGACGCCTCTCCAGTGCTGACATGGAACTTGGGCTTCTTCTGGAGTTTCCACAGGGGAGTCAGACCTCGCCTCCAGTGGAGACATGCACTTCCGCTTACATCCCAAGCTATAGCAGCAGTGTTAGGCTTCCCGGGAAGTTGAAAAATGGATCTGTGACTTTCCCTCGAGGTGTCACAGATCTGTCACACGTGCCACTGCGGTGAGAGTTGATACTCGGGGTGACAGTCGAGGCAGTGCAGGGAAATCAGGTTCATCTCGACTGGAATGTGACATATCAGGGTCTTTGGAAATGGTGCCAAGACCCCTGGTATTCCTCTCGTCTTTCTTGTTGACAGCGCCTCCTCTTCTGATGCGACAGGAACGCCGGGTATCCTTTCCCGAAGAAGCAAGGAAAGGAAACATCATCTCAAGCAGAAGAGGGGACTTCGGCGCTCCTACTGAGTTTTGGCGGGACCTTTGGTGTTCCTTGTGAGTGGAGACAATATGTCTGGGAACTTCATGAGTTGCATCAAAGCTTTGTAGGACCCTTTTGAGGTCCAAATGGGAAGCTGAGATTTCTCACGAGACGATGCAGCAGAAAAGACACTCATCTCACCTGGGGGGCAGAATCTCCTGGTTTTTCTCAAGTTGTGGCAGGTCCCTCTCAAGTTATGACGGGGAGCTCAGGGACCCACTAGTGTGGTCTCAGGAAAGGCCAGTTCCAAGCAAGTTGTGAAGGGCCAATCAGGATTCCTGTCCAGTCAATGCCAGATCCTAAGTCCTCGTCTGGAGCTAAGGATGGAACCTGGGGATACCTCTTCAGTGCTGACATGGATCTTGGGGTCCCTCTGGAGTTTCCACAGGGGAATCAGGCCTCATCTCTAGTGGAAACATGCAAGTCCACTTTCCCCCATGCAGTAGCAAGTGTCAGCCTCCAGGCAGGTTGACACATTGATCTATGGCTTTCCCTCGAGATGCCACGGTCTGGCACGCGTGCCACCGTGGTGTGAGTCACTACTCAGAGTGACAGTCGAGTCAGAGCAGGGAAATCTGGATTATCTGGAGTGGACTGAGACATTCGGGATCTTTTAGAATGGTGGCTCGACGCCAGCAGTTCAGTTCCTGTTGAGAGTGTCACCTGCTGGGATGCGACGGAAACACGGGGAATCCTTTCCAGAAGAAGCAGGGAAAATAACCCTAATCTCAAGCTGAGGCGAGGACAACGGAACTCCTCTTGAGTTTTGCCTGGAACTTCAGTGTTCCTCCCGAGTGGAGACGGGTATGTCGGGGAACTTCTTGAGTTGCAGCAAGGGTGTGAAGGACCCTATACAGGTCCGAGAGGGAAGGTGTGATGTCCCTCGAGACGCCGCAGCAGGAAAGGGCCTCATCTCGCCTGGAGGGGAGAATCTCCTGATTTTTCTCGAGTTGCAGCAGGTCCCTCTCAAGATAGTGCAGGTAACTCAGGGACCCACTCGTGTAGCTTCAGGAAAGGCCAGTCTCCATGTGAGTTGCAAGGTGCCTCTCGGGATTCCACTGCAGTAGCTTCCAGGTCCTAAGTCCTCATCTGGAGCTGAGGTCAGAACTTGAGGTTTCCTCTCCATTACTGACATGGAAGTTGGGCTTCCTCTGGGTTTCCACAGGGGAGTGAGACCTCGTCTAGGGTCTAGACATTCATTTCCCATTACCACCTGAGCTGTAGCAGAAGTGTCAGGTTTCCTGGGGAGTTGAGAAAGGGATCTGTGGCTTTCCCTCGAGGTGCCACAGGCGTCTCAGATGTGCCACTGCGGTGAGAGTCGATACTCGGCGTGACAGTCGAGGCAGTGCAGGGAAATCAGGTTCAGCTCGACTGTACTGAGGCATTTTGGGGTCTTTGGAAAAGGTG
Organism: Redunca redunca; assembly: GCA_006410935.1. Lineage (NCBI taxonomy): Eukaryota > Metazoa > Chordata > Mammalia > Artiodactyla > Bovidae > Redunca > Redunca redunca. The sequence continues at coordinate 150,375 of SJYQ01091698.1, read as the reverse complement.
CCATGACCCCTGGAATTCCTCTCGTCTTTCCTGTTGAGAACGCCTACTCTTGAGATGCAAAGAGAACGCCAGGAATCCTTTCCAGACGAAGCAGGGAAATGAACTCTCATCTCAAGTTGAGGAGGGAACAACAGGGCTCCTGTTGAGTTTTGGCGGGACCTTCGATGTTCCTTGTGAGTGGAGACGGGTATGTTGGTTAACTTCCAGAATTGTAGCAAGGGTGTTTAGGAACATTTTGAGGTTCAAAAGGGACGGTGTGATTTCCCTTGAGACACCGCAGCAGAAAAGGGCCTCATCTCTGGAGGGGAGAATCTCCTTGTTTTTCTCCTTTGCGGCAGGTCCCTCTCGAGTTACAATGGGGACCTCAGGGACCTGTTCATGTGACCTCAGGAAAGGCCAGTCTCATTGTGAGTTGCCAGGGGCCTCTGGGGATTCCTTTCCTCTCTGGGCCGGGTCCAAATTCCTCCTCTAGATCTCTGGCCGGAACCTAAGGTTTCCTCTCCAGGGCTGACATGATTCTTGGGGTTCCTCTGGAGTTTCCAGAGGAGATTCAGGCCTCGAATCGAGTAGAGACATGCACTTCCGCCTTTCTCCCCATCTGAAGCAGTAGTGTCAGGCTTCCTGGGAGTCGACCAAGGATTTGCAGCTTTCCCTCGAGGAGCCACAGGGATGTTACATGTGCCACCATGGTGTGAGTAGATATCCCTGGTGACAGTCGTGGCAGTGTAGGGAAATCAGGTTTATCTGGAGTGGACTGAGACATTTGGGAGTGTTTTGGAATGGTGGCACGACCCCTGGAATTCCTCTCGACATTCCTTTTGAGAGTGCCTCCTCCTGAGATACAACGGAAACACCAGGAATCTTTCCCGACAAAGGGAAATGAACCTTCATCTCGAGCTGATGAGGGACAATGGAGCTCCTCTTGAGATGTGGCGGGACCCTCAGTGTTCCTCTCGAATGGAGATGGGTATGTCGGGGAACTTCTTGAGTGGCAACAAGGATTTGAAGGACCCTTTCGAGGTCCAAGAGGGAAGTTGGGATTTCCCATGAGATGATGCAGTGGAAAAGGGCCTCATCTCGCCTGAGGGGCAGAATCTCTTGGTTTTTCTCGAGTTGTGGCAGGTCCCTCTCGAATTACGACTGGGACCTCAGGGACCCGCTAGTGTGGCTTCAGGAAAAGCCAGTCTCCATGCAAGTTGCGAAGGGCCAGTGGAGAATCCTCTCCAGTTGCTGCAGGGTCCTAAGTTCTCGTCTGGAGCTGAGGATGGAACCTGAGGTTTCCTCTCTAGTGCTGACATGGATCTTGGGGTTCCTCTGGAGTTTCCACAGGGGAATCAGTTCTCGTCATAGTGGAAACATGCACGTCTACTTTCACCCGCATGGTAGCACCAGTGTCAGGCTCCAGGAAGGTTGACCCAGTGATCTATGGCTTTCACTCGAGGTGCCACAGGGCTGTCACTCGTGCCACCGTGGTGTGAGTCACTATTTGTAGTGACAGTCGAGGCAATGCCAGGAAATCAGGTTTATCTGGAATGGACTGAGACATTTCAGGGTCTTTTAGAATGGTGGCACGACCCCATGAGTTCCCCTCGACATTCCTGTTGAGAGTGTCACCTGCTGAGATGCAATGGAAACACAGGGAACCCTTTCCCAAAGAAGCAGGGAAAAGAACCCTAATCTCGAGTTGAGGTGAGGAGAACGGAGCTCCTCTTGAGTTTTGCCCGGAACCTCAGTGTTCCTCTCGAGTGGAGACGCATATGTCATGGAACTTCTTGAGGTTCAGCAAGGGTATGAAGGACCCTTTAGAGGTCCAACAGGAAAGGTGTGATTTCCCTCAAGATGCCGCAGCAAGAAAGGGCCTCATCTCGCCTGGAGGGGAGAATCTCCTGATTTTTCTCGAGTTGTGGCAGGTCCCTCTCAAGTTAGTACAGGTAATTCAGGGACATGCTCGTGGAGCTTCCAGAAAGGCCAGTCGTTCTATGAGTTGCAAGGTGCCTCTCGGGATTCCACTGCATTCGGTGCCGGGTCCTAAGTCCTCGTCTGGAGCTGTTGTCGGAACCTTAGGTTTCCTCTCCAGTGCTGACATGGAACTTGGGCTTTCTCTGGAGTTTCCACAGGGAAGTCAGACCTCGTCTATGTTGTAGACATGCACTTCCGCTTACCTCCCGAGCTGTAGCAGAAGTGTAAGTCTTCCTGGGTAGTTGAAAAAGGGATCTGTGGCTTTCCCTCAAGGTGCCACAGTGTCTCACACGTGCCACCACGGTGAGAGTCAATACTCGGGGTGACAATCGAGGCAGTGCAGGGAAATTAGGTTCATCTCCACTGGACTGACACATTTCGGCATCTTTGGAAAAGGTGCTACGACCCCTGGGATTCTTCTCGTCTATCCTGTTAAGAACACCTACTCTTGAGATGCAACAAGGTCGCTGGGAAACCTTTCCCGAAGAAGCAGGGAAATGAACGCTCATTTCAAGTTGAGGAGGGGACAAAGGGGCTCCTGTTGACTCGTGGCGGGACCTTCTGTGTTCCTTGTGATTGGGGACGTGTATGTCAGGGAACTTCTTGAGTTGCAGTAAGGGTGTGAAGGACTCTTTCCAGCTCAAAGAGGGAAGGTGTCATTTCTCTCGAGACGCCACAGCAGGAAAGGGCCTCATCTTGTCTGGAGGGGAGAATCTCCTGATTTTTCTCGAATTTCGGCATGTCCCTCTCAAGATAGTGCAGGTAACTCAGGCAACTGCTCCTGTAGCTTCAGGAAAGGCCAGTCACCATGTGAGTTGCAAGGTGCCTCTTGGGATTCCACTGCAGTCGGTGCCGGGACCTAAGTCCTCTTCTGGAGCTGAGGCCAGAACCTGAGGTTTCCTCTCCAGTGCTGACATGGAACTTGAGCTTCCACAGGAGTTTCCACAGGGGAGTCAGACCTTGTCTCGAGTGGAGACATGCACTTCTGCTTACCATCCAAGCTATAGCAACAGTGTCATGCTTCTCAGGGAGTTGAAAAAGGGATCTGTGGCTTTCCCTCCAGGTGCCACAGGCTGTCACACATGCCATCGACGTGGGAGTGGATACTCCGGGTGACAGTCGAGGCTGTGCTGGGAAATCAGATTCATCTCGACTGGACGGAGACATTTGGGGTTCTTTTGAAATGGTGCTCGGCACCTGGAATTCCTCTCGTCTTTCCTGTTGACTTCTTGAGATGCAATGGGAACACTGGGAATCCTTTCCCAATGAGGCAGGGAAAGGAACCATTATCCCGAGCTGAGGAGGAGACAACAGGGCTCCTGTTGACTTGTGGCGGGAACTTCGGTGTTCCTTGTGACTGGAGACCTGTATGTCGAGGAACTTCTTGATTGCAGCAAGGGTGTGTAAGACCCTTTCGAGGTTCAAGAGGGAAGATGTGGTTTCCCTCGAGACGCCGAAGTGGGAAAGGGCCTCATTTCGCCTGCAGGGGAGAATCTCCTTGTTTTTCTCCTTTGCGGCAGGTCCCTCCTGAGTTACGACGGGGACCTCAGGGACCCACTCATGTGACCTCACGAAAGGCCAGTCCCATTGCGAGTTGCCAGGGGCCACTGGGGATTCCTCTCCATTCTTTACCAGGGCCGAATTCCTCTTCTGAAGCTGAGGACGGAACCTAAGGTTTCCTATCCAGGGCTGACATGTTTCTTGGTGTTCCTCTGGTGTTTCCAGAGGGGAGACAGGCCTCGTGTCGAGTGGAGACATGCACGTCTGCCTTTCTCCCAATCTGAAGCAGTAGTGTCAGGCTTCCTGGTGAGGCGACCCAGGGATTTGGAGCTTTCCCTCGAGGAGCCAAAGGGATGTCACACGTGCCACCATGGTGTGCGTAGATACTACGGGTGACAGTCGTGGCAGTCTAGGGAAATCAGGTTCATCTGCATTGGACTGAGACATTTGAGGGGGTTTTGGAATGAAGGCATGTCCCCTGGAATTCCTCTCGACTTTTCTTGTGAGAGTGCCTCCTCCTGAGAAGCAACAGAAACACCCAGAATCCTTTTCAGACGAAGCAGGGAAAGGAATCCTCATCTCGAGCTGAGGAGGGGACAACGGAGCTCCTCTGGTGTTGTGGCGGGACCGTAAGTGTTCCTCTCGAGTGGAGACGATATGTTGGGGAACTTCTTGTGTTGCAGCAAGGGTGTGAAGGACCATTTCAAGGTCCAAGAGGGAATTTGTAATTTCCCACGAGACGATGCAGCAGAAAAGGGCCTCATCTCGCCTCGGGGGCAGAATCTCCTGGTTTTTCTCGAGTTGTGGCAGGTCCCTCTCGAGTTACGACGGGGACATCAGGGACCCGCTAATGCGGCCTCAGAAAAGGCCAGCCTCCATGCAACTTGCGAAGGGCCAATCGGGATTCCTCTCCATTCTCAGCCGGGTCCTAAGTCCTCGTCTAGAGCTATGGATGGAACCTGAGGATTCCTCTTCAGTGCTGACATGGATCTTGGGGTCCCTCTGGAGTTTCCACAAGGGAATCAGACCTCGTCTCTAGTGGAAAACATGCACGTCCACTTTGCCCCATGCAGTAGCAACAGAGTCAGACTCCAGGCAGTTTGTCACAGTGATCTATGGCTTTCACTTGAGGTGCCACATGGCTGTCACTCGTGCCACCATGGTGTGAGTCACTACTCAGAGTGACAATCGAGTCAGTGCAGGGAAATCAGGTTTATCTGGAGTGGACTGAGACATTTCGGGGTCTTTTAGAATGGTGGCATGACACCTGAAGTTCCGCTCGACATTCCTGTTGAGAGTGCCACCAGGTGAGATGCGACAGAAACACCGGGAAACCTTTCCCAAAGAATCAGGGAAAAGAACCCCCATCTCGAGCTGAGGTGATGACAACGGGGCTCCTCTTGAGTTTTGTCTGGAACCTGAGTGTTCCCCTCGAGTGAAGACGGGTATGTGGGGGAACTACGTGAATTGCAGCAAGGGTGTGTAATACCTTTTCGAGGTCCAAGAGGCAAGTGTGATTTCCCTCGAGATGCCCCAGCAGGAAAGGGCCTCATCTCGCCTGGAGGGGAGAATCTCCTGATTTTTCTCGAGTTGCGGCAGGTTCCTCTGAAGTTAGTACGGGTAACTCAGGGACCCGCTCGTGGAGCTTCAGGAAAGGCCAGTCTCCATGTGAGTTGCAAGGTGCCTCTCGGGATTCCACTGCAGTTGGTGCCGGGTCCCAATTCCTCGTCTGGAGCTGAGGTCGGAACCTGAGGTTTCCTCTCCACGGCTGACATGGAATTTGGGCTTCCTCCGTAGTTCCCACAGGGGAGTCAGACCTCGTCTAGAGTGGAGACATGCACTTCCGCTTACCTCCCGAGCTGTAGCAGAAGTGTCAGTCTTCCTGGGGAGTTGCAAAATGGATCTGTGGCTTTCCCTCGAGATGCCTCAGGCATCTCACACGTGCCACCACGGTGAGAATCGATACTCGGGGTGACAGTCAAGGCAGTGCAGGGAAATCAGGTTCATCTTGACTGGACTGAGACCTTTCAGGGTCTTTGGAAAATGTGCCACGACCCCTGAAATTCCTCTCGTCTTTCCTGTTGAGAACGTCTACTCTTGAGATGCGATGAGAACGCCGGGAATCCTTTCCCAATGAAGCAGGAAAATGAGCCCTCATCTCGAGCTGAGGAGGGGACAACGGGGCTCCTGTTGAGTTGTGGCGGGACCTTCGGTATTCCTTGTGAGTGGAGACGGGTATGTCAGGGAACTTCGTGAGTTGCAGCAAGGGTGTGTAGGACCCTTTCGAGGTTCAAGAGGGAAGGTGTGATTTCCCTTGAGATGCCACAGCAGAAAAGGGCCTCATCTCGCCTAGAGGGGAGAATCTCCTTGTTTTTCTCCTTTGCGGCAGGTCTCTCTCGAGTTAAAACAGGGACCTCAGGTACCCTCTCGTGTGTCCTCAGGAAAGGCCAGTCTCATTGCTAGTTGCTAGGGGTCCTGGGGATTCCTCTCCAGTCAGTGCCGGGTCCAAATTCCTCCCCTGGAGCTGAGACCGGAACCTAAGGTTTCCTCTCCAGGGCTGACATGATTCTTGGGGTTCCTCTGGAGTTTCCAGAGGGGAGTCAGGCCTCGACTCGAGTGGAGACATGCACGTCCGCCTCTCTCCACATCTGAAACAGTAGTGTCAGGCTTCCTGGCGAGTCTACCCAGGGATTTGGGGCTTTTCCTCGAGGAGCCAAAGAGATGTCACACGTGCCACCATGATGTGAATAGATACCCCGTGTGACAGTCGTGGCAGTGTAGGAAATCAGGTTCATCTGGAGTGGACTGAGACCTTTGGGGGTGTTTTGGAATGGTGGCACGATGCCTGGAATTCCTCTCAACTTTCCTTGTGAGAGTGCCTCCTCCTGAGATGCAACAGGAAATGCAGGAATCCTTTCCCAACAAAGCTGGTAAAACAACCTTCATCTGGAGCTGAGAACGAACAACGTAGCTCTTCTTGAGACTTGGCGACCCCCAGTGTTCTTCTCAAATGGAGACGGGTATGTCAGGGAACTTCTTGATTTTCAGCAAGGGTGTGAAGGATCCTTTCGAGGTAAAAGAGGGAAGTTGGGATTTCCCATGAGACGACACAGCGGAAAAGGGCCTGATCTCGCCTGAGGGGCCCAATTTGCTGGTTTTCCTCAAGTTGTGGCAGGTCCCTCTCGAGTTACGACGGGGACCGAAGGGACCCACTAGTGTGGCCTCAGGAAAGGCCAGTCTCCATGCAACTTGCGAAGGGTCCATGGGGATTCCTGCTCAGTCGGTGCTGGGTCTTAAGTCCTCTTCAGGAGCTGATGATGGAACCTGAGGTTTCCTCTCTAGTGCTGACATGGATCTTGGGGTTCCTCTGGAGTTTCCACAGGGGAATCAGGCCTCGTCTCTAGTGGAAACATGAACGTCCACATTCCCATGCACGGCAGCATCAGTGTCAGGCTCCAGGAAGGTTGACGCAGTGATCTATGGCTTTCACTCGAGGTGCCACAGGGCTGCCAATCGTGCTACCGTGGTGTGAGTCACTACTCAGAGTGACAGTCGAGGCAGTGCAGGGAAACCAGGTTTGTCTGGAGTGGATTGAGATATTTCGGGATCTTTTTGAATGGTGGCATGACGCCTGGAGTTCCTCTCGACATTCCTGTTGAGATCGCCACCTGGTGAGTTGTGACAGAAACACAGGGAATCCTTTCCCTAAGAAGCAGGGAAAGGAACCCTCATCTCGAGATGATTCGAGGACAACGGGGCTGGTCTTGATTTTTGTCCGGATATTCAGTGTTCCTCTCGAGTGGACACTTGTATGTCGAGGAGCTTCTTGAGTTGCAGCAAGGGTGTGAAGGACACTTTCGAGGTCCAAGAGGGAAGTTGTGATTTCCCATGAAAGGACTCAGCGGAAAAGTGCCTCATCTCGCCTGGGGGGCAGAATCTCCTCGTTTTTCTCGAGTTGTGGCAGGTCCCTCTAGAGTTACGTCGGGGACCTCAGGGACTCGCTAGTGTGGCCTCAGGAAAGGCCAGTCTCCAAGCAAGTTGCGAAGGGCCAATCAAGATTCCTGTCCATTCGTTGCCGGATCCTAAGTCCTCGTCTGGAGCTGAGGATGGAACCTGAGGATTCCTCTTCAGTGCTGATGTGGATCTTGATGTCCTTCTGGAGTTTCCACAGGGGAATCAGGCCTCATCTTTAGTGGAAACATGCACGTCCACTTTCCCCTGCGCGGTAGCAACAGTGTCAGCCTCCAGACAGGTTGACGCAGTGATCTATGGCTTTCACTCGAGGTGCCACAGGGCTGTCACACGTGCCAACGTGGTGTGAGTCACTACTCGGAGTGGCAGTCCAGGCAGTGCAGGGAAGTCAGGTTTATCTGGAGTGGACTAAGAAATTTAAGGGTCTTTTAGAATGGTGCCAAGACGCCTGCAGGTCCACTCGACATTCCTGTTGAAAGTATCAGCTGCTGAGATGCGATAGAAACACCAGGAATCCTTTCATGAAGAAGCAGGGAAAGGAACACTAATCTCGAGCTGAGGCGAGGACAAAGGGGCTGCTCTTGAGTTTTTCTGGGAACTTCAGTGTTCCCCTCGAGTGGGGATGTGTATGTCGGGGAACTTCTTGAGTTGCAGCAAGGGTTTGAAGGACCCTTTCCATGTCCAAGAGGGAAGGTGTGATTTCCCTCGAGACACCACAGCAGGAAAGGGCCTAATCTTGCCTGGAGGCAAGAATCTCCTGATTTTTCTCTAGTTGAGGCACATCCCTCTACAATTAGTATGGGTAACCTAGGCACCCGCTCGTGTAGCTTCAGGAAAAGCCAGTCTCCATGTGAGTTGCAAGGTGCCTCTTGGAATTCCACTGTAGTCGGTGTTGGGTCCTAAGTCCTCATCTGAATTTGAGGCCAGAATCTCTGGTTTCCTCTCCAGTGCTGACATGGAACTTTGGCTTACCCTGGAGTTTCCACACGGGAGTCAGACCTCGTCTTGAGTGGAGACATGCACTTCCGCTTACCTTCCGAGCTATAGCAGCAGTGTCACGCTTCCCAGGGAGTTGAAAAAAGGATCCGTGACTTTCCCTAGAGGTGCCACAGGACTTTCACACATGCCACTGAGTTGGGAGTGGATACTCCGGGTGACAGTCGAGGCAGTGCAGCGAAATCAAATTCATCTCGACTGGACTGAGATATTTGGGGTCTTTTGAAATGGTGCCTCGGCACCTGGACTTCCTCTTGTCTTTCCTGTTGAGAGTGCCTCTTCTTGAGATGCGACGGGAATGCTGGGAATCCTTTCCCGATGAGGCAGGGAAAGGAACCGTCATCTCGAGCTGAGGAGGGGACAACTGGGCTCCTGTTGAGTTGTGGTGGGACCTGCAATGCTCCTTGTGAGTGGAGACGTGTATGTCAGGGAATGTTGTGAGTTGCAGCAAGTGTGTGTAGGAACCTTTCGAGGTTCAAGAGGGAAGGTGTGATTTCCCTCGAGACTCCATAGCAGAAATGGGCCTCATCTCGCCTGGAGGGGAGAATCTCCTTGTTTTTCTATTTTGCGGTAGGTCCCACTTGAGTTATGATGGGGACCTCAGGGACCCTATCGTGTGACCACAGGAAAGGCCAGTCTCATTGCAAGTTGCCAGGGGCCTGTGGGAATTCCTCTGAAGTCTGTGCTGGGTGCTAATTCCTCGTCTGGAGCTGAGGATGGAACCTAAGGTTTCCTCTCCAGGGCTGACATGATTCTTGGGGTTCCTCTGGAGTTTCAGAGGGGAGTCAGGCCTCGTCTTGAGTGGAGACATGCAAGTCTGCTTACCTCCTGAGCTATAGCAGCAGTGTCAGGTTTCTCGGGGATTTGAAAAATGGATCTGTGGCTTTTCCTCTATGTGCCAAATGGCTGTCCCACGTGCCTCCATGGTGGGAGTGGATACTTGGAATGATAGTTGAGGCAGTGCAGGGAAATCAGGTTCATCTTGCCTGGACTGAGACATTTCGGGGTCTTTTGAAATGGTGCCACGACCCCTGGAATTCCTCTCGGCTTTCCTGTTGAGAGCACCTCCTCTTGATATGTGACGGGAAGGCCAGGAATCCTTTCCCGACGAAGCAGGGAAAGGAACCCTCATCTCGAGCTGAGGAGGGGACAATGGGGCTCCTCTTGAGTTGTGGTGTGACCTTCGGTGTTCCTTGTGAGTGGAGACGGGTATGTCGGGGAAATTCGTGAGTTGCAGCAAGGGTGTGTAGGACCCTTTCGAGGTTCAAGAGGGAAGGTGTGCTTTCCCTCGAGATGCCACAGCAGAAAGGGCCTCATCTCGACCGGAGGGGAGAATCTCCTTGTTATTCTCTTTTGTGGCAGGTCCCTCCCTAGTTATTACAGGGACCTCAGGGAACCGCTAGTGTTAACTCAGGAAAGGCCAGCTTCATTGCGACTTGCCAGGGGCCTCTGAGGATTCCTCTCCAGTCTGTGCCGGGTCCTAATTCTTCGTCTGTAGCTGAGGCCGAAACCTAAGGTTTCCTTTCCAGGGCTGACATGAGTTTCCAGAGGGGAGTAATTTTCGACTCAAGTGGAACATGCTCGTCCGCCTTTTTCCCCATCTGAAGCTGTAGTGTCAGGCTTCCTGGAGTCGACCCAGGGATTTCGGGCTTTCCCTCGAGGATCCACAGAGATATCCCACGTGCCATCATGATATGAGTAGATAGGCCGGGTGACAGTCGTTGCAGTTTAGGGAAATCAGGTTCATCTGGAGTGGACTGAGACATTTGGGGGTGTTTTGGAATGGTGGTACGAACCCTGGAATTCCTCTCGACTTCTCTTTTGAGAGTGCCTCCTCCTGAGATGCAACGGAAACACCAGGAATCCTTTCCTGACAAAGCAGGGAAAGGAACCTTCATCTCGAGCTGAGGAGGGACAACGGAGCCTCTCTTGAGATGTGGCAGTACCCTCTGTGTTCCTCTCGAGTGGAGACGAGTATGTCGGGGAACTTCTTGAGTGGCAGCAAGGGTGTGAAGGACCCTTTCGAGGTCCAAGAGGGAAGTTGTGATTTCCTACGAGACGACACAGCTGAAAAGGGCCTCATCTCGCCTGGGGGCAGAATCTCCTGGTTCTTCTCGAGTTGTGGCAGGTCCCTCTCGAGTTACGATAGGGACCGAAGGGACCCGCTAGTGTGGCCTCAGGAAAGGCCAGTCTACATGCAAGTTTCAAAGGGCCATCGGGATTCCTCTCCAGTTGTTGCTGATCCTAAGTCCTCCTCTGGAGCTGAGGAAGGAACCTGAGGATTCCTCTCCAGTGTTGAAATGGATCTTGGGGTTCCTCTGTAGTTTCCACAATGGAATCAGGCCTCGTCTCTAGTGGAAACATGCACGTCCACTTTCCTCCGCATGGTATCAGCTTTGTCAGGCTCCACACAGGTTGACACAGTAGGTATGGCTTTCTCTTGAGGTGCCACAGGGCTGCCACACGTCCACCGTGGTGTGAGTCACTACTCGAAGTGACAGTCGAGGCAATGCAGGGTAATCAGTTTTGTCTGGAGTGGCCTGAGACATTTCCGAGACTTTTAGAATGGTGGCAGGATCCCTGGAGTTCTGCTCGACATTTCTGGTGAGAGCGCCACCTGCTGAGTTGCGATGGAAACACCAGGAATCCCTTCCTGAAGAAGCAGGGAAAGGAACCCTCATCTCGAGCTGAGGCGAGGACAATGGGGCTACTCTTGAGTTTTGCTCAGACAAAAAGTGTTACTCTCAAGTGGAAACAGCTGTGCCGGGGAACTTGTTGAGTTGCAGCAAGGGTGTGTAGGACCCTTTCCAGGTCCATGAGGGAAGGGGAGATTTCCCTCGAGACACTACCGTAGGTAAGCGCCTCATATCACCTGGAGGGGAAAATCTCCTGATTTTTCTCGAGTTGCAGCAGGTCCCTCTCAAGTTAGTACGGGTAACTCAGGGACCTGCTCATGTACCTTCAGGAAAGGCCAGTCTCCAAATAAGTTGCAAGGTGCCTCTCAGGATTCTACTGCAGTCGGTTCTGGATCCTAAGTCCTCATCTGACGCTGAGGCCGGAACCTGAGATTTCCTCTCCAGTGCTGACATGGAACTTGGGCTTCCCCAGGAGTTTCCACAGGGGAGTCAGACCTCGTCTCGAGTGGAGACATGCACTTCCACTTACCTTCCGAGCTATAGCAGCAGTGTCAGCCTTCCCAGGGAGTTGAAACAGGGATCTGTGTCTTTCCCACGGGCTGCCACAGGACTGTCACACGTGCCACCATGGTGGGAGTGGATACTCCGTGTGACAGTCTTGGCAGCGCTGGGAAATCAGATTCATCTCGACTGGACTGAGATATTTCGGGGCCTTTTGAAATGGTGCCACTGCACCTGGAATTCCTATCATCTTTCCTGTTGAGAGTGTCTCCCCTTGAGATGGGACGGGAATGCCAGGGTCCTTTCCCGAAGAAGCAGGGAAAGGAACGCTCATGTTGAGCTGAGGAAGGGACAACGGGGCTCATCTTGAGTTGTGACGGGACCTTCGGTGTTCCATGTAAGTGGAGACAGGTATGTAAAGGAACTTCTTGAGTTGCAGAAAGCATGTGAAGGACCCTTTCCAGGTCCAAGAGGAAAGGTGGGATTACACTGGAGACGCTGCAGCAGGAAAGGGCCTCATCTTGAGCACAGGGGAGAATCTCCTGATTTTTCTCGCGTTGCAGCTTGTCCCTCTCAAGTTAGTACGGGTAACTGAGGGACCCGCTCATGTAGCTTCAGGAAAGGCCAGTCTCTATGTGTTTTGCAAGGTGCCTCTCGGGATTCCACTGCAGTCGGTGCCGGGTCCTAAATCCTCATCTGGAGCTGAGGCCGGAACCTGAGGTTTCCTCTCCAGTGCTGACATGGAACTTGGGATTCCCCTGGAGTTTCCACAGGGGAGTCAGACCTCGTCTCGAGTGGAGAACTGCACTTCCACTTACCTCCCGAGCTATAGAAGCAGGGTCAGGCTTCCCAGGGAGTTGAAAAAGGGATCTGTGGCTTTCCCTCGAGGTGCCACAGGGCTGTCCCACGTGCCACTGAGGTGGGAGTGGATACTCCGGGTGACGGTCGAGGCAGTGCAGGGAAATCAGATTCATACTGACTGGACTGAGACTTTTGCGGGTCTTTTGAAATGGTGCCTCGGCACCTGGAATTCCTCTCGTCATTCCTGTTGAGAGTGCCTCTTCATGAGAGGTGATGGGCATGCCGGGAATCCTTTCTCAACAAGGCAGGGAAAGGAACCGTCATCTTGAGCTGGGATGGGGACAACAGGGCTCATGTTGAGTTGTGGTGGGACCTTCGGTGTTCCATGTAAGTGGAGTCGGGTATGCCAGGGAACTTCTTGAGTTGCAGCAAGCGTGTGAAGGACCCTTTCCAGGTCCAAGAGGGAAGGTTGGATTTCCCTCGCGACGCCGCAGCAGGAAAGGGCCTCATCTTGAGTGCAGGGAAGAATCTTCTGATTTTTCTCGAGTTTCAGCTTGTCCCTCTCAAGTTAGTACGGGTAACTGAGGGACCCACTCGTGCAGCTTCAGGAAAGGCCAGTCTCCATGTGTTTTGCAAGGTGCCTCTCGGGATTCCACTGCAGTCGGTGCCGGGTCCTAAGTCCTCATCTGGAGCTGAGGCCGGAACCTGAGGTTTCCTCTCCAGTGCTGACATGGAACTTGGGATTCCCCTGGAGTTTCCACAGGGGAGTCAGACCTCGTCTCGAGTGGAGACATGCACTTCCGCTTACCTCCCGAGCTATAGAAGCAGGGTCAGGCTTCCCAGGGAGTTGAAAAAGGGATCTGTGGCTTTCCCTCGAGGTGCCACAGGGCTGTCCCACGTGCCACTGAGGTGGGAGTGGATACTCTGCGTGACAGTTGAGGCAGCGCAGGGAAATCAGATTCATCCCGACTGGACTGAGATATTTCAGGGTCTTTTGAAATGGTCCCTCGGCACCTGGAATTCCTCTCGTCTTTCCTGTTGAGAGTGCCTCTTCTTGAGAGGTGTCAGGAACACCGGGAATCCTTTCTCAACAAGGCAGGGAAAGGAACCGTCATCTTGAGCTGGGATGGGGACAACGGGGCTCATGTTGAGTTGTGGCGGGACATTCGATGTTCCTTGTGAGTGAAGACGTATTCGCGGAACGTCGTGAGTTGCAGCAAGGGTGTGTAGGACCCTTTCGAGGTTCAAGAGGGAAGGTGTGATTTCTCTTGAGACACCATAGCAGAAAAGAGCCTCATCTCGCCTAGAGGGGAGAATCTCCTTGTTTTTCTCGTTTGAGGCAGGTCCCTCTCGAGTTAGGATGGGGACCTCAGGGACCCTCTCGTGTGACCTCAGGAAAGTCCAGTCTCATTGCGAGTTGCCAGAGGCCTCTGGGGATTCCTCTGCAGTCTATGCCAGGTCCTAATACCTCATCTGTAGCTGAGGACGGAACCTAAGATTTCCTCTCCAGAACTGACATGATTCTTGTGGTTCCTCTGGAGTTTCAGAGGGGAGTCAGGCCTCGTGTCGAGTGGAGACATGCATGTCTGCCTTTTCCCCAATCTGAAGCAGTAGTGTCAGGCTCCCTGGCGAGTCAACCCAGGGAATTGGGGCTTTCCCTTGAAGAGCCACAGGGCTGTCATACGTGCCACCATGGTGTGATAGATATGCTGGGTGACAGTCGTGGCAGTGTAGGGAAATCAGGTTCATATCAAATGGACTGAGACATTTGGGGGTGTTTTGGAATGGTGGCACAACCGCTGGAATTCCTCTCGACTTTCCTTGTGAGAGTGCCTCCTCCTGAGATGCAATGGAAACACCAGGAATCCTTTCCCGACGAAGCAGGGAAAGGAACCCTCATCTGGAGCTGAGGATAGGACAACGGAGCTCCTCTTGACATGTGGCGAGACCCTCAGTGTTTCTCTCTAGTGGAGACACTTATGTCCTGGAACTTGAGTTGCAGCAAGGGTGTGAAGGACCTCTTCAAGGTCCAAGAGGGAAGTTGTGATTTCCCACGTGGCACTGCAGTGGAAAAGGGCCTCATCTCGCCGGGGGGGGGGGGCAGAATCTCCTGGTTTTTCTCGAGTTGTTTCAGGTCCCTCTCGCGTTACGACGGGGACCTCAGTGATCCGCTAATGTGGCCTCAGGAAAGGCCAATCTCCATGTAAGATGCGAAAGGCCAACCGGGATACCTCTCCAGTCGGTGCCGGGTCCTGAGTTCTCATCTGGAGCTGAGGACGGAACCTGAGTATTCCTTTCCAATGCTGACATGTATCTTGGGATTCCTCTGGAGTTTCCACTGCGGAATCAGGCTTCATCTCTAGTGGAAACATGCATGTCCACTTTCCCCCGTGCGGTAGCCACAGAGTCAGGCTCCAGGCAGGTTGACACAGTGATCTTTGGCTTTCCTTCGAGGTGCCACAGGGCTGTCACTTGTGCCACCATGGTGTGAGTCACTACTCGGAGTGGCAGTCCAGGCAGTGCAGGGAAGTCAGGTTTATCTGGAGTGGACTGAGACATTTTGGGGTCTTTTAGAATGATGGCACGACCCCTGTAGTTTTGCTCGACATTCCTGTTGAGAGGCCACCTGCTGAGATGCAATGGAAACACCGGGAATCCTTTACCGAAGAAGCAGGGAAAGGAAGTCTAATCTCGACCTGAGGCGAGGACAATGGGGCTGCTCTTGAGTTTTGCGGGAAACTTCAGTGTTCCCCTCGAGTGGGGACGTGTATGTTGGGGAACTTCTTGAGTTGCAGCAAGGGTGTGAAGGACCCTTTTGAGGTCCAAGAGGGAAGGTGTGATTTCCCTCTAGACGCTGCAGCAGGAAAGGGCTTCATCTCGCCAGGAAGGGAGAATCTCCTTATTTTTTCGAGTTGCGACAGGTCCCTCTCAAGTTATTACCAGTAACTCAGGTACCCGCTCTTGTAGCTTCAGGAAAGGCCACTCTCTATGTGAGTTTCAAGGTGCCTCTCGGGATTTCACTACAGTCGGTTCTGGGTCCTAAGTCCTCATCTGGAGCTGCGGCCGGAATCTGAGCTTTCCTATCCAGTGCTGACATGGAACTTGGGCTTCCCTGGAGTTTCCACCGGGGAGTCGGACCTCGTCTCGAGTGGAGACATGTACTTCCGCTTACCTTCCGAGCTATAGCAGCAGTGTCAGCCTTCCTGGGAAATTGAAAAAGGGATCTGTGTCTTTCCCTCGACGTGCCACAGGGCTGTCACACGTGCCACCGTGTGGGAGTGGATACTCGGAGTGATGGTCGAAGCAGTGCAGGGAAATAAGGTTCATCTTGCCTGGACTGAGACATTTCGGGGTCTTTTGAAATGGTGCCACGACCCCTGGAATTCCTCTCGGCTTTCCTGTTGAGAGTGCCTCCTCTTGAGATGTGATGGGAAGGCCGGGAATCCTTTCCTGACGAAGCAGGGAAAGGAACCCTCATCTCGAGCTGAGGAAGGGACAATGGGGCTCCTCTTGAATTGTGGCGGGACCTTCGGTGTTCCTTGTGAGTGGAGATGGGTAAGTCGGGGAACTTCGTGAGTTGCAGCATGGGTGTGTAGGACCCTTTGAGGTTCAAGAGGGAAGATGTGATTTCCCTCAGGACGCCGCAGCAAAAAGGGCCTCATCTCGCCTGGAGGAGAGAATCTCCTTGTTATTCTCGTTTGCGGCAGGCCCCTCTCAAGTAACCATGGGAACCTCAGGGAACCGCTCATGTTACCTCAGGAAAGGCAAGTCTCATTTCGAGTTGCCTGGGGCCACTGAGGATTCCTCTCCAGTCTGTGCTGGTTCCTAATTCCTTGTCTGTAGCTTAGGCCGAAACCTAAGGTTTCCTCTCCAGGGCTGACATGATTCTTGGGGTTCCTCTGGAGCTTCCAGAGGGAAGTCAGGCCTCGACTCGAGTGGAACTTGCACGTCTGCCTTTCTCCCCATCAGAAGCTGTAGTGTCAGGCTTCCTGGCGAGTCGATCCAGGGATTTGGGGCTTTCCCTCGAGGAGCCACAGGGATGTCACACGTGCCACCATGGTGTGAGTAGATATGCCGGTGACAGCCGTGGCAGTTTAGGGAAATCAGGTTCATCTGGGGTGGACTGAACATTTGGGCGTGTTTTGGAAGGGTGGCACAACCCCTGGAATTCCTCTCGATCTTCATTGTGAGAGTACCTCCTCCTAAGATGCAACGGAAACACCAGGAATCCTTTCCCGACAAAGCAGGGAAAGGAACCCTCATCTCGAGCTGAGGATGTGACAACGGAGCTCCTCTTGACATCTGGCGAGACCCTCTGTATTCCTCTCGAGTGCAGACGAGTATGTCGGGGAACTTCTTGAGTGGCAGCAAGGGTTTGTAGGACCCTTTCCAGGTCCAGGAGGGAAGTTGTGATTTCCCACGAGATGACGCAGCTGAAAAGGGCCTCATCTCGCCTGGGGGGCAGAATCTCCTGGTTTTTCTCGAGTTGTGGCAGGTCCCTCTCGAGTTATGATGGGGACCTCAGGGTCCCGCTAGTGTAGCCTCAGGAAAAGCCAGTCTCCATGCAAGTTGCAAAGGGCCAATCGGGATTCCTCTCCAGTTGGTGCCTGGTCCTAAGTCCTCGTCTGGAGCTGAGGAAGGAACCTGAGGATTCCTCTCCAGTGTTGAAATGGATCTTGGGGTTCCTCTGGAGCTTCCACAACGGAATCAGGCCTCGTGTCTAGTGGAAACTTGCATGTCCACTTTGTCCCCATGCGGTATCAACTTTGTCATGCTCCAGGCAGGTTAACACAGAGATCTATGGCTTTCCCTCGAGGTTCCACAGGGCTGTCACACGTCCACCGTGGTGTGAGTCACTACTCGAAGTGACAGTCGAGGCAGTGCAGGGAAATCAGGTTTTTCTGGAGTGGCCTGAGACATTTCTGAGTCTTTTAGAATGGTAGCAGGATCCCTGGAGTTCTGCTCGACATTTCTGGTGAGAGCGCCACCTGCTGAGTTGCGACGAAAACACCAGGAATCCCTTCCCGAAGAAGCAGGGAAAGGAACCCTGATCTCGAGCTGAGGCGAGGACAATGGGGTTTCTCTTGAGTTTTGTTCAGACCCTCAGTGTTCCTCTCAAGTGGAGACGGGTGTGTCAGGGAACTTCTTGAGTTGCAGCATGGGTATGTAGGACCCTTTCCAGGTTCAAGAGGGAAGGTGAGATTTCCCTCGAGACACTGCAGCAGGAAAGGACCTCATCTCGCCTGGAGGGGAGAATCTCCTGATTTTTCTCGAGTTGCAGCAGGTCCCTCTCAGGTTAGTATGGGTAACTAAGGGACCCGCTCGTGTACCTTCAGGAAAGGCCAGTCTCCATGTGACTTGCAAGGTTCCTCTCGGGATTCAACTGCAGTCGGTGCCGGATCCTAAGTCCTCATCTGGAGCTGAGGCCGGAACCTGAGGTTTCCTCTCCAGTACTGACATGGAACTTGGGCTTCCCCAGGAGTTTCCACAGGGGAGTCAGACCTCGTCGCGAGTGGAGACATGCACTTCCGCATACCTCCCGAGCTATAGCAGCAGTGTCAGGCTTCCTGGGGGGTTGAAAAAGGGATCTGTGACTTTACCTCGAGGCGCCACAGGGCTGTCACACGTGCCACGGTGGTGGGGGTAGATACTCTGGGTGACAGTCGTGCCAGTGCAGGGAAATCAGATTCATCTTGAATGGACTGAGATATTTCAGGGTCTTCTGAAATGGTGCCACGGCACCTGGCATTCCTCTTGCCTTTCCCTTTGAGAGTGTCTCCCCTTGAGATGTGACAGGAACGCCGGGAAACCTTTCCAGATGAAGCAGGGATAGGAACCCTCATCTCGAGCTGAGGAGGGGACAACGGGGCTCCTCTTGAGTTGTGGGGGGACATTCGGTGTTCCATGTGAGTGGAGACGCGTATGTCGGGGAACTTCTTGAGTTGCAGCAAGCGTGTGAAGGACCCTTTCCAGGCCCAAGAGGGAAGGTGTTATTTCCCTCAAGATGCCGCAGCAGGAAAGGGCCTCATCTTGAGTGCAGGGGAGAATCTCCGGATTTTTCTCTTGTTGTGGCTTGTCCCTCTCAAGTTAGTATGGGTAACTCAGGCACCCTCTCGTGTAGCTTCAGGAAAAGCCAGTCTCCATGTGAGTTGCAAGGTGCCTCTCGGGATTCCACTGCAGTCGGTTCTGGGTTCTAAGGCCTCGTCTGGATTTGAGGCCAGAACCTGAGGTTTCCTCTCCAGTGCTGACATGGAACTTCGGCTTCCCCCGGAGTTTCCACAGGGGAGACCAACCTCGTTTCGAGTGGAGACATGCACTGCCACTTACCTTCAGAGATATAGCAGCAGTGTCACGCTTCCCAGGGAGTTGAAAAAGGGATCCGTGGCTTTCCCACGAGGTGCCACAGGGCTGTCGCACGTGTCACCGAGGTGGGAGTGGATACTCTGGGTGACAGTCGAGGCCGTGCAGGGAAATCAGATTCATCTCGACTGGACTGAGACTTTTGTGGGTCTTTTGAAACGGTGCCTTGGCACCTGGAATTCCTCTCGTCTTTCCTGTTGAGAGCGTCTCTTCTTGAGATGCGATGGGAACGCCGGGAACGCTTTCCCAACGAGGCAGGGAAGGGAACCGTCATCTCTAGCTGAGGAGGGGTCAACGGGCCTCCTGTTGAGTTGTGGCGGGATCTTCGATGTTCCTTGTGGGTGGAGACGTGTATGTCGGGGAACGTCGTGATTTGCAGCAAGAGTGTGTAGGACCCTTTCGAGGTTCAAGAGGGAAGGCGTGGTTTCCCACGAGATGCCACAGCAGAAAAGAGCCTCATCTCGCCTGGAGCGGAGAATCTCCTTGTTTTTCTCGTTTGCGGCAGGTCCCACTCGAGTTAGGATGGGGTACCTCAGGGACCCTCTCGTGTGACCTCAGGAAAGGTCAGTCTCATTGCGAGTTGCCAGGGGCCTTTGGGGATTCCTGTGCCGAGTCCTAATTCCTCGTCCGGAGCTGAGGCCAGAACCTAAGGTTTCCTCTCCAGGACTGGCATGATTCTTGGGGTTCCACTGGAGTTTCTTGAGGGGAGTCAGGCCTCGCCTAGTGTGGAGACATGCACGTCCGCTTACCTCCCGAACAATAGCAGCAGTGTCAGGCTTCCCGGGGAGTTGAAAAAGGGATCTGTGGCTTTCCCTTGAGGTGCCACAGGGCTGGCCCACGTGCCAACGTGGTGGGAGTGGATACTTGGAGTGATAGTCGAGGCAGTGCAAGAATATCAGGTTCATCTTGCCTGGACTGAGACATTTTGGGGTCTTTTGAAATGGTGCCACGACCCCTGGAATTCCTCTCTTCTTTCCTGTTGAGAGCGCCTCCTCTTGAGATGCGATGGGAACGCCGGGAATCCTTTCCCGACAAACCAGGGAAAGGAACCCTCATCTTGAGCTGAGGAAGGGACAACGGGGCTCCTCTTGACTTGTGGCGGGACCTTCGGGGTTCCTTGTGAGTGGAGACGGGTATGTCAGGGAACTATGTGAGTTGTAGCAAGGGTGTGTAGGACATTTTTGAGGTTCAAGAAGGAAGGTGTGGTTTCTCTCAAGACGCCTCAGCAAAAAGGGCCTCATTCTCACCTGGAGGGGAGAATCTCCTTGTTATTTTCGTTTGCGGCAGGTCCCTCTCGAGTTACAACAGGGAACTCAAGACCCATTCGTGTGACCTCAGGAAAGGCCAGTCTCATTGCGAGTTGCTAGGGGCCTCTGGGGATTCCTCTCCAGTCTGTGCTGGGTCCTAATTCCTCCTTTGGAGCTGAGGCCAGAACCTAAGGTTTCCTCTCCAGGGCTGATATGATTCTTGGGGTTCCTCTCGAGTTTCTAGAGGGGAGTCAGGCCTCAACTCGAGTGGAACATGCATGTCTGCTTTTCTCCCCATGTGAATCAGTAGTGTCAGGCTTCCTGGCGAGTCAAACCTGGGAATTGGGGCTTTCCCTCGAAGAGCCAAAGGGATGTCAAACGTGCCACCATGGTGTGATAGATACTCCGGGTGACAGTCGTGGCAGTGTAGGGAAATCAGGTTCATCTGGAGTGGGCTGAGACATTTGGGGGTGTTTCGGAATGGTGGCACAACCCCTGGAATTCCTCGAGACTTTCCTTGTGAGAGTGCCTCCTCCTGAGATGCAACGGAAACAGCAGGAATCCTTTCCCGAAGAAGCAGGAAAAGGAACCCTCATCTGGAGCTGAGGATGGGACAACGGAGCTCCTCTTAACATCTGGCGAGACCTTCCGTGTTTCTTTCGAGTGGAGACAGGTATGTCGGGGAACTTCTTGAGTTGCAGCAAGGGTGTGAAAGAACCCTTCAAGGTCCAAGAGGGAAGTTGTGATTTCCCAAGGGATGACGCAGCGGAAAAGGGCCTCATCTCGCCTTGGGGGCAGAATCTCCTGTTTTTTCTCGAGTTGTGGCAGGTCCCTCTTGAGTTACGATGGGGACCAAATGGACCCGCTAGTGTGGCCTCAGAAAAGGCCAGTCTCCATGCAAGTGGTGAAGGGCCAATTGGGATACCTCTCTAGTCGGTGCCAGGTCCTGATTCCCTGTCTAGAGCTGAAGATGGAACCTGAGGATTCCTCTCCAATGCTGACATAGATAATGGGGTTCCTCTGGAGTTTCCACAGTGAAATCAGGCTTCGTTTCTAGTGGAAACATGCACGTCCACTTTCCCCCATGCGGTAGGAGCTTTGTCAGGCTCCAGGCAGGTTGACACAGTGATCTATGGCTTTCTCTTGAGGTGGCACAAGGCTGCCACACATGCCACCGTGGTGTGAGTCACTACTCGGAGTGGCGCTCCAGGCAGTGCAGGGAAATCAGGATTATCTGGAGTGGACTGAGACATTTCAAGGCCTTTTAGAATGGTGGCACAACCCCTGGAGTTCTGCTCGACATTCCTGTTGAGAGCGCCACCTGCTGAGATGCGACAGAAACAACAGGAATCCATTCCCAAAGAAGCAGGGAAAGACACCATAAGCTGGAGCTGAGGCAAGAACAATGGGACTGCTCTTGAGTTTTGCCGGGAATCTCAGTGTTCCTCTTGAGTGGAGACGGGTATGTCGGGGAACTTCTTGAGTTGCAGCAAGGGTGTGAAGGACCCTTTCCAGGTCCAAGGTGGAAGGTGTGATTTCCCTCGAGACATCACAGCAGGAAAGGACCTCATCTCGCCTGGAGGGGAGAATCTCCTGATTTTTCTCGAGTTGTGGCAGGTCCCTCTCAAGTTAGTACTGGTAACTCAGGGACCCACTCGTGTAGCTTCAGGAAAGGCCAGTCTCCATGTGAGTTGCATGGTGCCTGTAGGGATTCCACTGCAGTCGGTGCCTGGTCCTAAGTCCTCATCTGTAGTTGAGGCTGAAACCTGTGGTTTCCTCTCCAATGCTGACATGAAACTTGGGCTTCCCCTGAAGCTTCCACCGGGGCATCAGACCTCATCTCGAGTGGAGACATGTACTTCCGCTTACCTCCTGAGCTATAGCAGAAGTGTCAGGCTTCCCGGTGAGTTGAAAAAGGGATCTGTGGCTTTCCCTGGAGGTGCCACAGGGATGTCAAACGTGCCACCATGGTGTGAGTATATAAGCCGGGTGACAGTCGTGTCAGTGTAGGGAAATCAGATTCATCTGGAGTGGACTGAGAGTTTGGGGGTGTTTTGGAATGGTGGCATGACCCCTGGAATTCCTCGTGACTTTCCTTGTGAGAGTGCCTCCTGCTGAGATGCAACGGAAACACCAGGAATACTTTCCTGAAAAAGCAGGGAAAGGAACCTTCATCTCGATCTGAGGAGAGACAACGGATCTCCTCTTGAGATGTGGTGGGACCCTCTGTGTTCCTGTCGAGTGGAGACGGATATGTCCGGTAAATTCTTGAGTTGCAGCAAGGGTGTGAAGGATCCCTTCAAGCTCCAAGAGGGTAGTTTTGATTTCCCCCAAGACGATGCAGCGGAAAAGGGCCACATCTCGCCTGGGGTGCACAATCTCCTGGTTTTTCTTGAGTTGTGGCAGGTCCCTCTCGAGTTGCGACGGGGACCTCAGGGACCCACTTGTGTAACCTCAGGAAGGGCAAGTCTCATTGCGACTTACCAGGGGCCTCTGGGGATTCCTCTCCAGTCTGTGCCGGGTCTTAATTTCTCATCTGGAGCTGAGGCCGGAACCTAAGATTTCCTCTCCAGGGCTGACATTATTCTTGGGGTTCCTCTGGAGTTTCCAGAGGGGAATCAGACCTCGTCTTGAGTGGAGACATGCACGTCCGCCTTTTTCCCCATCTGAAGCAGTACTGCCAGGCTTCCTGGCGAGTCGACCCAGGGAATCGGGGCTTCCCCTAGAAGAGTCAAAGGGATGTCATACATGCCACCATGGTGTGAGTAGAAACGCAGGGTGACAGTCATGGCAGTGTAGGGAAGTCAGGTTCATCTGGAATGGACTGAGACATTTGGGGGTGTTTTGGAATGGTGGCACGACCCCTGGTGATCCGCTCGACATTACTATTGAGAGCGCCACCTGCTGAATTGCGACAGAAAAACCGGGAATCCTTTCCTAAGAAGGAGAGAAAGGAACGCTAATCTTGAGCTGAGGCGAGGACAACGGGCTCTTCTTGAGTTTTACCGCGACCCTCAGTGTTCCTCTCGAGTGGAGACGGGTATGGCAGGGAACTTATTGAGTTGCAGCAAGCGTGGAAAGGACCCTTTCCGGGTCCAAGAGTGAAGGTGTGATTTCCCTCGAGACGCAGCTGCAGGAAAGGGCCTCATCTCGCCTGGAGGGGAGAATCTCCTGATCTTTCTCGAGTTGCGGCAAGTCCCTCCCCAGTTAGTACAGGTAACTCAGGGACTTGCTTGAGTAGTTTCAGGAAACGTCACTCTCCATTTGATTTGCAAGGTGCCTCCCGGGAATCCAATGCAGTCGGTGCCGGGTCTTAAGTCCTCTTCTAGAGCTGAGGCTGGAACCTGAGCTTTCCTCTCCAGTCCTGACATGGAACTGGGGCTTCCACTGGAGTTTCCACAGGGGATTCAGACCTCGTCTCGAGTGAAGACATGCACGTACACCTTTCTCCCCATCTGAAGCAGTACTGTCAGGCTTACTGGCGAATCGGCCCAGGGATTTGGGGCTTTGCCTCAAGAAGCCACAGGGAAGTCACACGTGCCTCCATGGTGTGAGTAGATACTCCGGGTGACAGTCGTGGCAGCGTAGGGAAATAAGGTTCATCTGGAGTAGACTGAGACATCTGGGGGTGTTTTGGAATGGTGGCACGACCGCTGGAATTCCTCTCGACTTTCCTTGTGAGAGTGCCTCCTCCTGAGATGCAACGGAAACACCAGGAATCTTTTCCCAACGAAGCAGAGAAAGGAAGCCTCATCTCGAGCTGAGGAGGGGACAATGGAGCTCCTCTTGAGATGTGGCGGAACCCTCAGTGTTCCTCTCAAGTGGAGACGGGTATGTCGGGGAATTTCTTGAGTGGCAGCAAGGGTGTGAAGGACCTTTTTGAGGTCCAAGAGTGACGTTGTGATTTCCCACCAAAGGACACATAGGAAAAGGGCCTCATCTCGCCTTGGGGGCAGAATCGCCTGGTTTTTCTCAAGTTGTGGCAGTTCCCTCTCGAATTACATTGGGACCTAAGAGACCTGCCTGTGTGGCCTCAGGAAAGGCCAGTCTCCAGGCAAGTTGTGAAGGGCCAATCGGGATTCCTCTCCAGTCACTGCCAGGTCATGAATCCTCGTCTGGAGCTGAGGATGGAACCTGAGGATGCCTCTCCAGTGCTGACATGGGACTTGGGCTTCCTCTGGAGTTTCCAGAGGGGAGTCAGACCTCGTCTCGAGTGGAGACATGCACTTCCGCTTACCTTCCGAGCTGTAACAGCAGTGTCAGTGTTCCCGGAGAGGTGAAAAAGGAATTTGTGGCTTTCCTCGAGGTGCCACAGGGCTGCCACAAGTGCCACCGTGGTGTGAGTGAATACTTGGGGTGACAGTCGATGAAGTGCAGGGAAATCAGGTTTATCTCGACTGGACTGAGACATTTCGGGGTCATTGAAATGGTGCCACCACTCTTGGAATTCCTCTTGTCTTTCCTGTTGAGAGCGCCTCTTCTTGTGATGTGACAAAAACGCCGGGAATCCTTTCCTGACGAAGCAGGGAAAGGCACCCTCATCTCGAGCTGAGGCGAGGAAAACTGCTCTTGATTTTGTTCAGAACCTCAGTGTTCCTCTCGAATGGAGACGTGTATGTCATGGAACTTCTGGAGTTGCAGCAAGGGTGTGAAGGACCCTTTCCAGGTGCAAGAGCAAAGGTGTGATTTCCCTCGAGACGCTTCAGCAGGAAAGGGCCTCATCTGGCCTGGAGGCGAGAATCTCCTGATTTTTTCGAGTTGCAGCAGGTCCCTCTCAAGTTAGTATGCGTAGCTTAGGGACCCGTTCTTGTGACCTCAGGAAAGGCCAGTTTCATTGAGAGTTGCCAGGGGCCTCTGGGGATTCCTCTCCAGTATGTGCTGGGTCCTAATTCCTCCTCTGGAGCTGAGGACGGAACCTGAGGTTTCCTCTCCAGTGGTGACATGCAACTTGGGCTTCCCCTGGAGTTTCCAACGGGGTGTCAGACCTCCTCTTGAGTGGAGACATGTACCTCCGCTTACCTCCCAAGCTATAGCAGCAGTTTCAGGCTTCTCAGAGAGTTGAAATAGGGGTCTGTGGCTTTACCTCGAGGTGCCACAGGGCTGTCACACGTGCCACCGTGGTGGCAGTGGATATTCAGGGTGATAGTCGAGGCAGTGCAGGGAAATCAGGTTCACCTCTCCTGGACTGAGACAATTTGGGGTCTTTGGAAAAGGTGCCAGGACCCCTGGAATTCCTCTCGTCTTTCCTGTTGAGAACGCCTACTCTTGATATGCGATGAGAACGGCAGGAATCCTTTCCCGAAGAAGCAGAGAAATGAACCCTCATTTCGAGTTGAGGAGGGAACAATGGGGCTCCTGATGAGTTTTGGCGGGACCTTCGGTGTTCCTTGTGAGTGGAGACGGGTATGTCGTGGAACTTCGTGAGTTGTAGCAAGGGTGTGTAGGACCCTTTCGAGGTTCAAGAGGGAAGGTGTGATTTCCCTTGAGACGCTGCAGCAAAAAGGGCCTCATCTACCTTGGAGGGGAGAATCTCCTTGTTTTTCTCGTTTGCGGAAGGTCCCACTCGAGTTACGATGGGGACCTCAGGGACCCGCTCGTGTCACCTCAGGGACCCACTTTTGTCACCTCAGGAAAGGCCAGTCTCATTGCGAGTTGCCAGGGGCCTCAGGGGATTGCTCTCCAGTCTGTGCTGGGTCCTAATTCCTCCTTTGGAGCTGAGGCCAGAACCTAAGGTCTCCTCTCCAGGGCTGATATGATTCTTGGGGTTCCTCTGGAGTTTCCAGAGGGGAGTCAGGCCTCGACTCGAGTGGAACATTCACGTCCGCCTTTTTCCCCATCTGAAGCAGTACTGTCAGGCTTACTGGCGAATTTACTCAGGGATTTGAGGCTTTCCCTCGAGTAGCCAGAGGGTTGTCACACGTGCCACCATGGTGCGAGTAGATACTTGGGGTGACAGTTGTGGCAGTGTAGGGAAATCAGGTTCATCTGAAATGGACTGCAACATTTGGGGGTGTTTTAGAATGGTGTCCCAACCCCTGGAATTCCTCTCGACTTTCCTTGTAAGAGTGCCTCCTCCTGAGATTCAATGGAAACTCAGGAATCCTATCCCGACGAAGCAGGGAATGGAACCCTCATCTCGAGCTGAGGAGGAGACCACGGAGCTCCTCTTGAGATGTGGCGGGACCCTCAGTGTACCTCTTGAGTGGAGACGGGTATGTCAAGGAACTTCTTGTGTTGCAGCAAGGGTATGAAGGACCCTTTCACAGTCCAAGAGGGAAGTTGTGATTTCCTAGGAAAGGACTCAGCGGAAAAGGTCCTCATCTCACCTCGGGGGCAGAATCTCCTGGTTTTTCTCAAGTTGTGGCAGGTCCCTCTCGAGTTACATCGGGTACTTCTGGGACCCGCTACTGTGGCCACAGGAAAGGCCTGTCTCCATGCAAGTTGTGAGGGCCAATAGGAATTCCTCTCCAGTCGGTGAAATGTCCTGAGTACATGTCTTGAGGTGAGGATGAAACCTGAGGATGCCTCTCCAGTGCTGAAATGGAACTTGGGATTCTTCTGGAGTTTCCACATGGGAGTCAGACCTCGTCTTGAGTGGAGACATGCACTTCCGCTTACCTCCCGAGCTATAGCAGCAGTGTCAGGCTTAGCGGGAAGTTGAAAAATGGATCTGTGACTTTCCCTCAATGTGTCACAGATCTGTCACACGTGCCACCGTGCTGTGAGTCGATACTCAGGGTGACTGTTGAGGCAGTGCAGGGAATTCAGGTTCATCTCGACCGGACTGTGATATTTCGGGGTCTTTGGAAATGGCGCTGCGACCCCTGGAATTCCTCTCATGTTTTCTGTTGAGAGCGCCTCCTCTTCTGATGCAATGGGAACGAAGGAAATCCTTTCCCGAAGAAGCAGGGAAAAGGACCCTCATCTCGAGCTGAGCAGGGGACATTGGGGCTCCTGTTGAGTCATGGCAGGACCTTCGGTGTTCCTTGTGAGTGGAGATGGTATGTCGGGGAACTTTGTGAGTTGCAACAAGGGTATGAAAGACCCTTTCAAGGTCCAAGTGAGAAGTTGTGATTTCCCACGAAAGGACGCAGTGGACAAGAGCCTCATCTCGCCTGGGGGGCAGAATCTCCTGGTTTTTCTTGAGTTGTGGCAGGTCCCTCTCGAGTTACGACGGGGACATCAGGTACCAGATAGTGTGGCCTCAGGAATGGCCAGTCTCCAAGCAAGTTGCGAAGGGCAAATCAGGATACCTGTCCAGTCGGTGACGGATCCTAAGTCCTCGTCTGGAGCTGAGGATGGAACCTGGGGATTCCCCTTCATTGCTGACATGGATCTTGTGGTCCCTCTGGAGTTTCCACAGGGGAATCAGGCCTCGTCTCTAGTAGAAACATGCATATCCAATTTCCGCCGCACGGTCGCAACAGTGTCAGCCTCCAGGCAGGTTGACACAGTAATCTATGGCTTTCCCTCAAGATGCCACAGGGCTGTCACGGGTGCCAACGTGGTGTGAGTCACTACTCGAAGTGACAGTCGAGTCAGTGCAGGGATATCAGGTTTCTCTGGAGTAGACTGAAACATTTCAGGGTCATTTAGAATGGTGGCATGATGCCTGAAGTTCCGTTCAACATTCCTGTTGAGAGTGCCACCTGCTGAGATGCGACGGAAACACCGGGAATCTTTTCTCAAAGAAGCAGGTAAAAGAACCCTAATCTCGAGCTGAGGCCAGGACAATGGAGCTCCTCTTGATTTTTTCCTGGATCCTCAGTGTTCCTCTCGAGTGGAGACAGGTATGTCGGGGAACTTCTTGAGTTTCAGCAAGGGTGTGAAGGGCCCTTTCGAGGTCCACGAGGCAAGGTGTGATTTCCCTCGAGACGCCACAGCAGGAAAGGGCCTCATCTCGCCTGGAGGGGAGAATCTCCAGATTTTTCTCGAGTTGGGGCAGGTCCCTCTCAAG
Organism: Redunca redunca; assembly: GCA_006410935.1. Taxonomy (NCBI): domain Eukaryota; kingdom Metazoa; phylum Chordata; class Mammalia; order Artiodactyla; family Bovidae; genus Redunca; species Redunca redunca. The sequence goes on along the minus strand of SJYQ01091698.1, from coordinate 122,446 downwards.
TTAATATGGGCACCACAGGGACCTGCTCGTGGAGCTTCAGGAAAGGCCAGTCTCCATGTGAGTTGCAAGGTGCCTCTCGGGATTCCACTGCATTCAGTGCCAGGTCCTAAGTCCTCGTCTGGAGCTAAGGTTGGATCCTGAGGTTTCCTCTCCCCTGCTGATATGGAACTTGGGCTTCCTCTGGAGTTTCCACCGGGGAGTCAGACCTCATCTAGAGTGGAGACATGCACTTCCGCTTACTCCCGAGCTGTAGCAGAAGTGCCAGGCTTCCTGGGGAGTTGCAAAAGGGATCTGTGGCTTTCCCTAGAGGTGCCACAGGCATCACACACGTGCCACTGTGGTGAGATTCGACACTCAGGGTGACAGTTGAGGCAATCCAGGGAAATCAGGTTCATCTCGACTGCACTGAGACATTTCGGGGTCTTTGGAAAAGATGCCACGACCCCTGGAATTCCTCTAGTCTTTCCTGTTGAGAACACCTACTCTTGAGATGTGAGGAGAATGCCGGGAATCCTTTCCCAAAGAAGCAGGTAAATGAACCCACATATCGAGTTGAGGAGGGGACAACGGGGCTCCTGTTGAGCTTTGGCTGAGCCTTTGGTGTTCCTTGTGAGGGGAGACGGGTATGTTGGGGAACTTCATGAGTTGCAGAAAGGGTGTGTAGGACCCTTTCGAGGTTCAAGAGGGAAGGTGTGATTTCCCTCGAGACACCGAAGCAGAAAAGGGCCTCATCTCGCCTGGAGCGGACAATCTCCTTGTTTTTCTCGTTTGAAGAAGGTCCCTCTCAAGTTACGATGGGGACCTCAGGGACCCGCTTGTGTCACCACAGGAAAGGCCAGTCTCATTGCGAGTTGCCAGGGACCTCTGGGGATTCCTCTCCAGTCTGTGCCGGGTCCTAATTCCTCCTCTGCAACTGAAGCCAGAACCTAAGATTTCCTCTCCAGGGCTGACATGATTCTTGGGGTTCCTCTGGAGTTTTCAGAGGGGAGTCAGGCCTCGACTCGAGTGGAACATGCACGTCCGCCATTTTCCCCATCTGAAGCAGTAGTGTCAGGCTTCCTGGCGAGTCGACCCAGGGAATTGGGGCTTTCCCTCGAGGAGCCAAATGGATGTCACACGTGCCACCATGGTGTGCATAGATACCCCGGGTGACAATTGTGGCAGTGTAGGGAAATCAGGTTCATCTGGAGTGGACTGAGACATTTGCAGGTGTTTTGGAATGGTGGCACGACCCCTGGAATTCCTCTCAACTTTCCTTGTGAGAGTGCCTCCTCCTGAGATGCAACAGAAACACCAGGAATCCTTTCCCAATGAAGCAAGGAAAGGAACCCTCATCTGGAGCTGAGAATGGGACAACGGAGCCCCTCTTGACATGTGGCGGGACCCTCAGTGTTACTCTCGATTGGAGACGTGTATGTTAGGTAACTTCTTGAGTTGCAGCTAGGGTGTAAAGGACCCTTTCGAGGTCCAAGAGGGAAGTTGTGATTTCCCAGGAGATGACACAGTGGAAAAGGGCCTCATCTCATCTGGGGGGCACAATCTCCTGGTGTTTCTCGAGTTGTTGCATGTCCCTCTCGAGTTACAACGGGGACCTCAGGGACACGCTAGTGTGGCCTCAAGAATGGCCAGTCTCCTTGCAAGATGTGCAGGGCCAATCGGGATTCCTCTCCAGTTGGTGCCGGGTCCTAAGTCCTCGTCTGGAGGTGAGGATGGAACCTGAGGACTCCTCTTCAGTGCTGACATGGGTCTTGGGGTTCCTCTGGAGTTTCCACAGTGGAATTAGGCCTCGTCTCTAGTGGAAACATGCACGTCTACTTTCCCCTGCACGGTAGCAGCTTTGTCAGGCTCCAGGAAGGTTGACACAGCGATCTATGGCTTTCCCTCGAGGTGCCACAGTGTTGTCACACGGCCAACGTGGTGTGAGTCACTACTCGAAGTGACAGTCGAGGCAGTGCAAGGAAATCAGGTTTTTCTGGAGTGGTCTGAGACATTTCCAGGTCTTTTAGAATGGTGGCACGAATCCTGGAGTTCTGCTCGACATTTCTGGTGAGAACACCACCTGCTGATTTGCAACGGAAACACCAGGAATCCTTTCCTGAAGAAGCAGGGAAAGGAACCCAAATCTCGAGCTGAGGGGAGGACAACGGGGCTCCTCTTGAGTTTGACCGGACCCTCAGTGTTCCTCTCAAGTGAGACGGGCATTTCGGGGAACTTATTGAGTTGCAGCAAGGGTGTGAAAGACCCTTTCCAGGTCCACGAGCAAAGGTGTGATTTCCCTCGAGTTGCCACAGCAGGAAAGGGCCTCATCTTGCCTGGAGGGGAGAATCCCCTGATTTTTCTCAAGTTGTGGCAGGTCCCTCTCAAGTTAGTACGGGTAACTCAGGGACCCGCTCGTGTAGCTTCAGGAAAGGCCAGTCTCCATGTGAGTTGCAAGGTGCCTCTCAGGATTCCACTGCAGCTGGTGCCTGGTCCTAAGTCCTCGTCTGTAGCTGAGGCCGGAACCTGAGGTTTCCTCTCCAGTGCAGGCATGGGAATTGTGCATCCCCAGGAGTTTCCACAGGAAAGTCAGACTTCATCTCGAGTGGAGACATGCACTTCCGCTTACCTGCCAAGCTATAGCAGCAGTGTCAGTCTTCCCGGGAAGTTGAAAAAGGGATCTGTGGCTTTCACTCGAGGTGCCACAGGGGTGTCACTCGTGCCACCGTGGTGATAGTGGATACTCTAAGTGACAGTCGTGGCAATGCAGGGAAATCAGATTCATCTCCACTCGACTGAGATATTTTGGGGTCTTCTGAAATGGTGCCTTGGCACCTGGAATTCCTCTCGCCTTTCCTGTTGAGAGCGTCTCCCTTGAGATTCGACTGGAACACCAGAAATCGTTTCCCGAAGAAGCAGGGAAAGGAACTCTCATCTCTAGCTGAGGAGGGGATAACGGGGCTCCTGTTGAGTTGTGGTGGGACCTTCGCTGTTCCATGTGATTGGAGACGGTATGTCGGGGAACTTGTTGAGTTGCAGCAAGGGTGTGAAAGACACTTTCCAGGTCCAAGAGGGAAGGATTGATTTCCCTTGAGACGCCGCAGCAGGAAAGGGCCTCATTTTGCCTGGAGGGGCGAATCCCCTGGTTTTCCTCGAGTTGCAGCAGGTCCCTCTCAAGTTAGTATGGGAAATCAGGCACCCGATCTTGTAGCTTCAGGAAAGGCGAGTCTCCATGTGAGTTGCAAGTTGCCTTTCAGAATACCACTGCAGTCAATGCCGGGTCATAAGTCCTCATCTGGAGCTGAGGCCGGAACCTGAGCTTTCCTCTCCAGTGCTGACATGGAACTTGGGCTTCCCCTGGAGTTCCACAGTGGAGTCAGACCTCGTCTCAAATGGAGATATGCACTTCTGATTACCTCCCGAGCTATAGCAGCAGTGTCACGCTTCCCAGGGAGTTGAAAAGTGATCTGTGTCTTTCCCTCGATGTGCCACAGGGCTGTCATACATGCCACCGAGGTGGGAGTGGATACTCCGTGTGACAGTCGAGGCACTGCAGGGAAATCAGATTTATCTCGACTGTACTGAGACATTTGGGGGTCTTTTGAAATGGTGCCTCGGCACCTGGAATTCCTCTCTTCTTTCCTGTTGAGAGCGCCTCTTCTTGAGATGCGACGGGAACGCCGGGAATCCTTTCCCAAAGAGGCAGGGAAAGGAACCGTCATCTCGAGCTGAGGAGGGGACAACGGGGCACCAGTTGAGTTGTGGCAGGACCTTAGGTGTTCCTTGTGAGTGGAGACATGCATGTCTGGGAACTTCGTGAGTTGCAGCAAGGTGTGTAGGACCCTTTTGATGTTCAAGAGGAAAGGTGTGCTTTCCCTCGAGACGCCACAGCAGAAAAGGGCCTCATCTCCCCTGGAGGGGAGAATCTCCTTGTTTTTCTCGTTTGCGTCAGGTCACTCTCGAGTTACAATGCGGACCTCAGGGACCCGCTCGTGTCACCTCAGGAAAGGCCAGTCTCATTGCGAGTTGCCAGGGGCCTCTGGGGATTCCTCTCCAGTCTGTGCCAGTTCCTAATTCCTCCTCTGGAGCTGAGGCTGGAACCTAAGGTTTCCTCTCCAGAACTGACATGATTCTTGGGGTTCCTCTGGATTTTCCAGAGAGGAGTCAGGCCTCGTGTCGAGTGGAGACATGCACGTCCGCCTTTCTCCCCATCTGAAACATTAGTGTCAGGCTTACTGGCGAGTTGACCCAGGGATTTGGGGCTTTCCCTTGAGGAGCCACAGGGATGTCACACGTGCCACCATGGTGTGAGTAGATACCCCGGGTGACAGTCGTGGCTGTGTAGGGATATCAGGTTCATATGGAATGGACTGAGATATTTGGTGGTGTTTTGGAATGGTGGCATGGCCCCTGGAATTCCTCGCGACTTTCCTTGTGAGAGTGCCTCCTCGAGATGCAACGGAAACACCAGGAATCCTTTTCCAACGAAGCAGAGAAACGAACCCTCATCTCGAGCTGAGGAGAGAACAACGCAGCTCCTCTTGAGATGTGGCGGGACCCTCAGTGCTCCTCTCTATTGGAGACAGGTATGTCGGGGTACTTTTTGAGTTGCAGCAAGGGTGTGAAGGACCCTTTCTAGGTCCAAGAGGGAAGTTGTGATTTCCCAGGAGACGATGCAGTGGAAAAGGGCCTCATCTCGCCTGGGGGGCAGAATCTCCTGATTTTTCTCGAGTTGTGGCAAGTCCCTCTCGAGTTATGACGGGGACCTCAGGGACCCGCTAGTGTGGCTTCAGGACAGGCCAGTCTCCATGCAAGTTGCGAAGGGCCAATTGGGATTCCTCTCCATTCGCTGCCGGGTCCTAAGTCCTCATCTGGAGGTGAGGATGGAACCTGAGATTGCCTCTCCAGTGCTGACAGGGATTTTGGGGTTCCTCTGGAGTTTCCAAAGGGGAATCAGGCCTCGTCTCTAGTGCTAACATGCATGTCCACTAACCCCTCGCGGTAGCAGCAATGTCAGGCTCCACGCAGGTTAACACAGTGATCTATGGCTTTCCCTCGAGGTGCCACAGGGCTGTCACACGTGCCGCCATGGTGTGAGTCACTACTCGGAGTGACCGTCGAGGCAGTGCAGGGAAATCAGGTTTATCTGGAGTGGACTGAGACATTCGGGTCTTTTAGAATGGTGGCACGACCCCTGGAGTTCTGCTCCAGATTCCTTTAGAGAACGCCACCTCTTGAGACGGAAAAACCGGGAATCCTTTCCAGAAGAAGCAGGGAAAGGAAATCTAATCTTGAGTTGAGGCGAGGACAACGGGGCTCTTCTTGAGTTTTGCCGGGACCCTCAGTGTTCCTCTCGAGTGGAGATGTGTATGTTGGGGAATTTTTTGAGTTGCAGCAAGAGTGTGAAGGACCCTTTCCAGTTTCAGGAGGGAAGGTGTGATTTCCCTCGAGATGCCGCAGCAGGAAAAGGACTCATCTGGCCTAGAGGTGAGAATCTTCTGATTTTTCTCGAGTTGCGGCAGGTCCCTCTTAAGTTAGTACGGGAAACTCAGGGACCCGCTCGTGTAGCTTCAGGAAAGGCCAGTCTCCATGTGAGTTGCAAGGTGCCTCTTGGGATTCCACTGCAGTCGGTGCCGGGTCCTAAGTCCTCATCTGGAGCTGAGGACGGAACCTGAGTTTTCCTCTCCCGTGCTGACATGGAACTTGGGCTTCCTTTGTAGTTTCCACAGGGGAGTCAGACCCCATCTCGAGTGGAGACATGCACTTCCGCTTACCTCCCGAGCTGTAGCAGCAGTGTCAGGGTTCCCGAGGAGTTGAAAATGGTATCTGTGACTTTCCCTCGAGGTTCCACAGGGTTGTCACACGTGCCACTTTGGTGTGAGTTGATACTCGATATGACAGTCGAGGCAGTACAGGGAAATCAGGTTCATTTCGACTGGACTGAAACATTTTGGGGTCTTTTGAAAGGGTGCCTGTTATGCCCAGAGTCTGAGTCCCCAAAACTGAGAGAATAAGACATCCACAGCAATGCAAAAACATAAAGGGGTTTTATTACTAGCCAGAGCTAGGGCTCCCTTCTCTTACAGCACAGTGGAGTCTTGACGAGAGCCCCGAGCTCTGAATTACAGCTGCTTATATACAGGTGGTCTTTTGTCTGAGCAATAGTGTAGTTAGTGCGTGGTGATTGACTCAACCTTGGGTCACCACGTGATTGACATAACCTTGATTGACTCAACCTTCGGTCATCAGTGACCTTGGTGTCATCGGGGACCCTGGTGTCATTGGGGACCTTAGTGGGGCTTCCTAGAATTATGACTTATGTTTATAAGAACCTGAGGCTTGGGCCTAGTGTGGCCTGTCGAGCCTTTCATGGATCAGGTCAGGTCGCAACATACCCCCTGTCTTTTGATCATATAGAGGAATCTTCCTCTTTGTTTTGGGATGAAGCTTGATATTGTGTTAATACGTTTTTTTTTTTTTTTACAAAAGTCACAAGCCTGTTTAGGATACCTGGGCCAAAAGAGAGTATGAGTAATAGCATCATAAGAGGCCCCACCAGGGTGGAAATTATTGTTGTTAGCAATGGAGATTGTTGGAACCAAAACTCAAATCTTCCCTGTTGGGCCTCTCGCTCTCTTTTCCATGGGGCCAGCCCTTCCCTCACCTTGGCCATAGATTTTTTTACTATCTCGGTTTGGTCTGCGTCAAAACAACATTTTTTTTCCAGGGCTGCACAGAGGCCCCCTTGTTCTGGCCCTCATGGATTTTCTTGATCATAACTGCCACAGTGTAGGAGGTGGCTGGATTTTTTCTTCAAAGATGGACATACTGGAGAGGGACCCCCATAAACAATTTTAAACGGGGTCAGATTTTACTTATAGGGGGTATTATACTCATGGAATAGAGCAAAGGGAAGGAGAGTCACCCAGTCCCTGCCAGTCTCTATTGCCAGTTTTGCCAAAGTTTCTTTTAGAGTCCAATTTATTTTTTTTATTTGCCCTCAGCTCTGAGGATTGTATTTGCAATGTAGCTTCCATTTGGTCCCCAGAGCCTAGGCCAGTCCCTGAACAATTTGACTCACAAAAGCAGGCCCATTGTCAGAGCCAATGGTTACCGGCAGCCCAAACCTAGGCACTATCTCTTCTAGGAGCTTTTTAGCCACCATTACTGCTGTCTCCCTCTTAGTGGGGTATGCTTCCACCCACCCAGAGGAAGTGTCAACCAGAACTAACAGATAACGGTACCCATACTTGCCTGGCCTTATCTCCATAAAATCTATCTCCCAATGTTGCCCTGGCCTCTCTCCCCGGCACCTTATATCCGTATGCTGTCCTTTTCCCAGTTTTATCATCTGGCACACCTTGCAGGCACGGACTATGTCTTGTATAGTTGCCTTTTGTTGGGGAAACTGCAGACGTGCTGTCTGTTAGAGTGTTAGAGTCTTTTTCTCCCCCAGATGGGTAGTCCGATGTAGGTGCGTGCAGAGGTGTCGACCCAAGTCAGCCGGAAGCAACAGGTTGTCATTTTGGTCCCGATACCATCTGTCTTCACTCACAGGACGGTTGGTATTTTCTTGAATCCAATTTAGATCAGACGAGGAGTACTCGGGGGTCAGGGGGCAAGGTTCCCATTCCCGGGTGTGGCAATCTCACAGTCAGTATGGGGGCTTTGCAGTCCCTGATGGCTGAGCCAGGCATTCTGGTATCATGAGTAATGAGTGGGACACTTTTTGGGCCCCCAAGTCCACTTGACGTTTAGTAGTCCATCCATATCGTTTAGTCCCAGTGGCCCCCTGTACCCAGCTGGTCTTCTTGGACATCGGTCCATCTTTTTGGTTAAGGACTGAGTATTGGGCTCCCATGTCCACCATGAAGCCGACTGGTTTTCCCTCCACCTGTATAGTTACCCAGGACTCGGGGAGAGGTGCCGGGCACTGACCCCCCATAATTGCTATCTTTTCCTGCATATAAAATGTGGGCCCTCGGGGAGGGTGCTTCTTTCCTGGTGGGTTTTTTACCTAGGTTTCTTTTGGGACACTCGCTTTTCCAGTGCCCTAGCTCTTTGCAATATGCACATTGGTCCTTCTTTAGTCTCTGCCTGACTGGTTTTCTTCATCTTTTGACCTAACTTCCCTAGTTCCTTGAGAATTAGCTCCCTGTCTCACCCCTGTAAAGAATATTTGAGCTATTTTTTTCTGATTCCTGCGACTTTCTTTGGCCCTGAATTCTCTCTCGTTCCGTTTAACACATTTTTTTTTCTCTAGAGTTTTTTTATGGTTAAAACCCTCTCTGTTGCCCTAACCAGATTTTTTTTTCTTTTTGCAGTTTCCTCTTGATATCCGGGGCTGCCTGATTTATAAATGCTAGCATAATTGCCGTGCATGACTCATTGGCCTGTGGGTCTATGGGGGTATATTGCCTGAAAGCTTTCATTAATCTCTCAAGGAAGGCTGCCAGGCTCTCATTTGGCTCCTATCTAACCAGATTTACCTTAGCCAAATTTATTGGTCTCTTGGCGGCTATTTGGAGACTAACCATAAGAGTCTGGTGGTACACTTGGAGACACTCCCTACCTTCAGCCCCCTCGAAGTCCCATCGGGGCCGTATCAGGGGGAATCCCTCATCAATCGGATTAGGTTGCCTTGTAGGTCTCCCATCCACCCTTGGAACATTTTTCTGCGCTTCTGACAAAATCCGTTCATGTTCCTCTGTGGTAAAAAGCACTCGTAACAGCTGTTGACAGTTATGTTCGTTTTCCGTCCGGGCTGGCTGGCCCCGCCAGAACGGGAAGCGCCCAGACTGTGGAGGTGGCAGCTTCCGGATTGTCCTTGTCTGTCACACCAAGTGCTCCCCTTGTCTTTCTGCGAGTCCCCTGGGCAGGGCCCCCTTCCTGGATTGGGGCCAAAGGTTCGGTGTCCCTTTGTGCTCCTCCAGAACAAATCTGAGGTACTTGAGGGGGCAAAGGTGAGTATACATAGTGGGGTGGGGAGAGATCGGTTTTCAGGTCAATTAGGTTAGGATATAGTGAGGATTCCTGGAACATTGGCTTCACTCTGCCGTCGCGCTCTTTGTGCTCTTTCTCTTTGGATGCCTCCATGACAAGTACCTGTGGGATTGACGAAGTGGGGGGAGGGGAAACAAAGGGTAGGGAAATAAAAGGTTTCAGCTAGGCTGGTGGATTTTCTACCAACTACTGCCAGACTAAGGTATAGGGAGTTTGGTCTGGGTGTCCAGATGGGCCAGAGCGAGCACTTTCTCTCTAACTACTTGAATAATTGGCAGGCTGAAAGTTCCCTCTCGCAGCCAGCCGACATTAAAGGCAGGCCACTCGGTGGAACAAAAAATCAATTGTTTTTCTTCACCAACACTGATAGATTTTGTGCTTTAGACTTAAAACCAGAAAAGTGGTCAGTCATAAGGGACAAAGGAGTAGAAGTTGCTTGCCCCATGATTACAAAGAACACAGGAGACAAAATGAACACACAAAAAGTAGAGACAATGCCGGCACTCACACAGACACGACAAACAGATAACAAATACACATCGGCCGAGAACATTGTACTAGGTCTTACCAGATTTTTCTTCCCCTGCAGAGCTAGCTGCCTTCCAGCACGATGCTGGGCCTCGGCCTTACGCTAGCTAGGACGACTAATTCACCCTTGACCAAACCTGACCAAAGCTTTCTCCTTACCAGAGCCAGCTTCCTTCCAGCGCACTCACTGGGCCTTGGCCTTACGCAGGACTTAACCAGACCTAACACCAGTATTCACATATCTTTCCTCCTAGTGAGGAAACCCCTTCTTCTGGGAGAGTATTATTTTTCCCAGTTAAAGGGATCCCGGACGAGCCCCCAAATGTTATTCCCAGAGTCCGAGTCCCCAAATCTGAGAGAATAAGACGTTCACAGCAATGCAAAAACATAAAGGGGTTTTATTACTAGCTCGAGCCAGGGCTCCCATCTCATCCAGCACAGTGGAATCTTAACGAAAGTCCCGAGCTCTGAATTACAGCTGCTTATATACAGGTGCTCTTTTGTCTGAGCAATAGTGTAGTTGGCGTGTGGTGATTGACTCAAACTTGGGTCATGATGTGATTCACATAAACTTGATTGGCTAAACCTTGGGTCATCATGGTGAATGACTGAACCTTGATTGACTCAACCTTGGGTCATAGGTGACCTTGGTGTCATCAGAGACCCTGGTGTCATCGGGGACCTTGGTGGGGCTCCCTAGAATTATGACTTATGTTTACAAGAACCTGAGGCTTAGGCCTAGTGTGGCCTACTAAGCCTGTCATGGCTCAGGTCAGGTCCCAACATGCCACGATCCCTGGAATTCCTCATGTCTTTCCTGTTGAGAGTGCCTCTTCTTGAGATGTGACAGGAACGCCGGGAATCCTTTCCCAATAAAGCAGGGAAAGGAACCCTATTCTCAAGCTGAGGAGGGCACAACGGGGCTCCTATTGAGTTGTGGTGGGACCTTCGGTGTTCCTTCTGAGTGGAGAACGGTATGTCGGGGAACATCGTGAGTTGCAGCAAGGGTGTGAAGGACCCTTTTGAGGTTCAAGAGGGAAGGTGTGATTTCCCTCGAGATGCCACAGCAGAAAAGAGCCTCACTTCGCCTGGAGGGGAGAATCTCCTTGTTTTTCTCGTTTGGGGCAGTTTCCTCGGGAGTTAAGAAGGGGACCTCAGGGACCCAATCGTGTGACCTCGGGAAAGGCCAGTCTCATTGCGAGTTGGAAGGGGCCTCTGGGGATTCCTCTCCAGCCTGTGCCGGGCCCTAATTCCTCCTCTGGAGCTGAGGCCAGAACCTAAGGTTTTCTCTCCGAGGCTGACATGATTCTTGGGGTGCCTCTGGAGTTTCCAGAGGGGAGTCAGGCCTCGACACGAGTGGAGACAAGCACGTCCGCCTTTCTCCCCATCTGAAAGTGTAGTGTCAGGCTTCCTGGCGAGTCGACCCAGGGATTTGGGACTTTCTCTACAGGAGCCACAGGGATGTCACTCGTGCCACCATGGTGTCAGTAGATATTCCGGGTAACAGTCGTGACAGTGTAGGGAAATCAGGTTCATCTGGAATGGAATGAGACATTTGGGGGTGTTTTGGAATGGTGGTACGACCCCTGGAATTCCTCTCGACTTTCCCTGTGAGAGTGCCTCCTCCTGAGATGCAACGGAAACACCAGGAATCCTTTCCCAACGAAGCAGGGAAAGGATCCCTCATCTCGAGCTGCAGAGGGGACAAAGGAGCTCCTCTTGAGATGTGGTGGGACCCTCGTTGTTCCTCTCGAGTGGAGACGGGTATGTCGGGGAACTTCTGGAGTGGCAGCAAGGGTGTCACGGACCCTTTCCAGCTCCAAGAGAAAAGGTGTGATTTTCCTCGAGATGCCACAGCAGGAAAGGGCGTCATCTCACATGGGGGGAGAATCTCCTGATTTTTCTCGAGTTGAGGCAGGTCCCTCTCAAGTTAGTACGGATAACTCAGGGACCTGCTCGTGTAGCTTCAGGAAATGCCAGTCTCCATGTGAGTGGCAAGGTGCCTCTCTGGATTTCACTGCAGTCAGTGCCGGGTCCTAAGTCCTCATCTGGAGCTGAGGCTTGAACCTGATGTTTCCTATACATTGCTGATATGAAACTTGGGCTTCCCCTGTAGTTTCCACGGGGAGTCAGGCCTCGACTAGAGTGGAGACATGCACTTTCGCTTACCTCCCGAGCTGTAGTAGCAGTGTCAGGCTTCCCGGGGAGTTGAAAAAGGTATCTCTGGCTTTCCCTCGAGGTGCCACATGGCTGTCACACATACCACCCTTTTGTGAGTCAAAACTCGGAGTGACAGTCAAGGCAGTGCAGGGAAATCAGTTTCATCTCGACTGGACTGAGACATTTTGGAGTCTTTTGAAATGGTGCCATGACCCCTGGAATTCCTCTCATTCCTGTTGCGAGCGCCTCCTCTTGATATGTGACGGGAATGCCGGGAATCCTTTCTCGACGAAGCAGGAAAAGAACCCTCATCTCAAGCTGAGGAGTGGATAACGGGGCTCCTGTTGAGTTTTGGCGGGACCTTCGGTGTTCCTTGTGAGTGGAAATGGGTATGTCTGGGAATTTCGTGAGTTGCAACAAGAGTGTAGGACCCTTTCGAGATTCAAGACGAAGCTGTGATTTCCCTCGAGACGCCACAGCAGAATAGGGGCTCATCTTGCCTGGAGAGGAGAATTTCTTGTTTTTCTTGTTTGCAGCAGGTCCCTCTAGAGTTACGACGGGGACCTCAGGAACCCGCTCATGTGACCTCAGGAAAGGCCAGTCTCATTGCTAGTTGCCAGGGGCCTCTGGGGATTCCTCTCCAGTCTGTTCCAGGTCCTAATTTCTCATCTGGAGCTGAGCCGGGAACCTAAGGTTTTCTCTCAGGGCTGACATGATTCTTGGGGTTCCTCTGGAGTTTCCAGAGGGGAGTCAGGCCTCGTCTCGAGTGGGGACATGCATGTCCGCCTTTCTCCCCATCTGAAGCAGTATTGTCAGACTTCCTGGCAAGTCGACCCAGGGATTTGGGGCTTTCCCTCCAAGAGCCACAGGGATGTCACACTTGCCACCATGGTGTGAGTAGATACATCGGGTGACATTCGTGGCAGTGTAGGGAAATCAGGTTCATCTGGAGTGGACTGAAACATTTGGGGGTGTTTTGGAATGGTGGTATGACCCCTGGAATTCCTCTCGACTTTCCTTGTGAGAGTGCCTCCTCCTGAGATGCAACGGAAACACCAGGAATCGTTTCCCGACGAAGCAGGGAAAGGATCCCTCATCTCGAGCTGTGGAGGGGACAATGGAGCTCCTGTTGTGATGTGGCAGGACCCTCAGGGTTCCTCTCGAGTGGAGACAGGAATGTCGGGGAACTTTTTGAGTTGCAGCAAGATTGTGAAGGACGCTTTTGAGGTCCAAGAGGGAAGTTGTGATTTCCCACGAGACGATGCAGCAGAAAAGGGCCTCGTCTCGCCTGAGGGGCAGAATCTCCTGGTTTTTCTCGAGTTGTGGCAGGTCCCTCTCGAGTTATGACGAGGACCTCAGGGACCCGTTAGTGTGGCCTCAAGAAAGGCCAGTCTCCATGCAAGTTTCGAAGGCCCAATCAGGATTCCTCTCCAGTTCATGCTGGGTCCTAAGTCCTCATCTCGAACTGAGGATGGGACCTGAGGATTCCTCTCCAGTGCTGACATGGATCTTGTGGTTCCTCTGGATTTTCCACAGGGGAATCAGGCCTTGTCTCTAGTGGAAACATGCACGTCCACTCTCCCCCCCCCCCATGGTAACCACAGTGTCAGGCTCCAGGCAGGTAGACAGAGTGATCTATGGCTATCCCTCGAGGTGCCACAGCAGTGTAGCTTGTGCCACCGTGGTGTAAGTCACTACTCGGAGTGACTGTCGAGGCAGTGCAGGGAAATCAGGTTTATCTGAAGCCGTCTGAGATATTTAGGGGTCTTTTAGAATGGTGGCATGACCTTGGAGTTTTGCTCAACATTCCTGTTGAGAGTGCAACCTGCTGAGATGCGACAGAAGCACTGGGAGTCCTTTCCCCAAGAAGCAGGGAAAGGAACCCTAATCTCGAGCTGAGACGAGGACAACGGGGCTCCTATGAGTGGTGGTGCAACACTCGGTGTTCCTCTCGAGTGGAGATGGGTATGTCAGGGAACTTCTTGAGTTGCAGCAAGGGTGTGAAGAACCCTTTCAAGGTCAAAGAGGGAAGCTGTGATTTCCGTCGAGGCGCCACAGTGGAAAAGTGCCTCATCTCACCTGGAGGGGAGAATCTCCTTGTTTTTCTCGAGTTGCAGCATGTCCCTCTCGAATTACCATGGAGAACTCAGGGTACCGCTCATGTGGCCTTAGGAAAGGCCAGTCTCCATGCGAGTTGCGAAGGGCCTCTTGGGATTCCACTCCAGTCAGTGCCAGGTCCTAAGTCCTCATCTGCAGCTGCAGCCAGAAACTGAGGTTTCCTCTTGAGGGCAGACACGGATCTTGGGGCTCCACTAGAGTCTCCAAAAGGGAGTCAGGCCTCGTCTCGAATAGAGACATGGACGTCCAATTTCCTCCTGAGTTGTAGCAGCAGTGTCAGGATTCCTGGCGAGATGACACAGGAATCTGTGGCATTCCCTCGAGGTGCCACATGGCGGTCACACGTGCCACCGTGGTGTGAGTCGATACTCGTGGTGACAGTCGAGGCAGTGCAGAGAAATTAGATTCATCTGGTGTTGACTGAGACATTTTGGGGGTCTTTTGGAATGGTGGCACGACCCCTGGAGTTCCTCTCATCTTTCCTTTTGAGAGTGCCTCTTCCTGAAATGTGAGGGGAATGCAGGGAATCCTTTCCTGACGAAGCAGGAAAGAAACCCTCATCTCGAGCTGAGGAGGGGACAACGGGGCTCCTCTTGAGTTGTGGTGGCACCCTTGGTGTTACTCTCAAGAGGTGTAGGGAATGTCGGGGAACTTCTTGAGTTGCAGCCACGGTGTGAGCGATTCTTCATGGTTCAAGAGGGAAGGCGTGATTTCCCTCAAAACGCCGCAGCGGAAAGGGGCCTCATCTCTTCTGGATGGAAGAATGTCCTCGTTTTTCTCGAGCTGTGCCAGGTCCTTCTCGATTTGTGAAGGGGACCACAGGAACCTGCTCATGGGGCCTCAGGAAAAGCCAGTCTCCATGCGAGTTGAAAAGGGCCCCTCGTGATTGCACTCCATTCATTGCCCGGGCCTCAGTCCTGGTCTGGACCTGAGGCCGGAACCTGAGCTGCGACAGCCGACGCACTCAGTGTGGCCAAGAGGAGCCACCCCACGTCCAAGATCACGGGTGGCAGCCGGGAGGAGCCACCCTGTGTACGAGGTCAGGAGAAAGTCTGGAGGAGCCACTCTCATGTCCGAGGCCAGGGTCAGGGGCTGGGAGGAGACACCCCGCATCCAAGGCCAGGGAAGGTGGCTGGGAGGAGCCACCCCGCTCCCGAGGCCAGGGGCAGCAGCCGGGAAGATCAACCCACGCCCAAGGAGCGGTGGCTGCGCTGGCACAGGAGGGCCTAGAGGAGCTATCCCACGTTGAAGGTGAGGAGGGGGGTAGGTGAGGAGATACCTCTCATCCAAGATAAGGAGCAGCGGCTGTGCTTTGCTGGAGCAGCCATGAGGAGATACCCCATGCCCAAGGTAAGACAAACCCAAGTAAGATGGTAAGTGTTGCAAGAAGGCATCAGAGGGCAGACACACTGAAACCATACTCACAGAAACCAGTCAATCTAATCACACTAGGACCACAGCCTTGTCTAACCCAATGAAACCAAGCCATGCCTGTGGGGCAACCCAACACGGGCGGGTCATGGTGGCGAGGCCTGACAGAAGGTGGTCCACTGGAGAAGGGAATGGCAAGCCACTTCAGTATTCTTGCCTTGAGGACCCCATGAACAGTAGGAAAAGGCAAAATGATAGGATACCAAAAGAGGAACTCCCCACGTCATTCGGTGCCCAATATGCTACTGGAGGTCAGTGGAGAAATAACTCCAGAAAGAATGAAGGGATGGAGCCGAAGCAAAAACAATACCCAGTTGTGGATGTGACTGGTGATAGAAGCAAGGTCCGATGCTGTAAAGAGCAATATTACATAGGAACCTGGAATGGCAGGTCCATGAATCAAGGCAAATTGGAAGTGGTCAAACAAGAGATGGCAAGAGTGAACGTCAACATTCTAGGAATCAGCGAACTAAAGTGGACTGGAATGGGTGAATTTAACTCAGATGACCATTATATCTACTACTGCGGGCAGGAATCCCTCAGAAGAAATGGAGTATCCATTATGGTCAAAAGAAGAGTTAGAAATGCAGTACTTGGATGCAATCTCAAAAATGACAGAATGATCTCTGTTCATCTTCAACGCAAACCATTCAATATCACAGTTATCCAAGTCTATGCCCCAACCAGTAACAATGAGGAAACTGAAGTTGAATGGTTTTATGAAGACCTACAAGATCTTTTAGAACTAACACGCAAAAAAGATGTCCTTTTCATTATAGGGGACTGGAATGCAAAAGTAGGAAGTCAAGAAACACCTGGAGTAACAGGCAAATTTGGCCTTGGAATGCGAAATGAAGCAGGGCAAAGACTAATAGAGTTTTGCAAAGAAAATGCACTGGTCATAGCAAACACCCTCTTCCAACAACACAAGAGAAGACT
>SJYQ01091698.1:81547-105665 GCA_006410935.1 Redunca redunca | reverse complement strand
GAATGCTCAAACTACTGCACAATTGCACTCATCTCACATGCTAGTAAAGTAATGCTCAAAATTCTCCAAGCCAGGCTTCAGCCATATGTGAACTGCGAACTTCCTGACGTTCAAGCTGGTTTTAGAAAAGGCAGAGGAACCAGAGATCAAATTGCCAACATCTGCTGGAACATGGAAAAAGCAAGAGAGTTCCAGAAAAACATTTATTTCTGCTTTATTGGCTATGCTGAAGCCTTTGACTGTGTGGATCACAATAAACTGTGGAAAATTCTGAAAAAGATGGGGATACCAGACCACCTGACCTGCCTCTTGAGAAATCTATATGCAGGTCAGGAAGCAACAGTTAGAACTGGACATGGAACAACAGACTGCTTCCAAATAGGAAAATGAGTACGTCAAGGCTGTATATTGTCACCCTGCTTATTTAACTTATATGCAGAGTACATCATGAGAAACGCTGGACTGCAGGAAGCACAAGCTGGAATCAAGATTGCCGGGAGAAATATCAATAACCTCAGATATGCAGATGACACCACCCTAATGGCAGAAAATGAAGAGGAGCTAAAAAGCCTCTTGATGAAGGTGAAAGAGGAGAGCGAAAAAGCTGGCTTAAAGCTCAACATTCAGAAAACAAAGATCATGGCATCCGGCCCCATCACTTCATGGGAAATAGATGGGGAAACGGTAGAAACAGTTTCAGACTTTATTTTTTGGGCTCCAAAATCACTGCAGATGGTGACTGCAGCCATAAAATTAAAAGAAGCTTACTCCTTGGAAGAAAAGTTATGACCAACCTAGATAGTATATTCAAAAGCAGAGACATTACCTTGCCGACTAAGGTCCATCTAGTCAAGGCTATGGTTTTTCCTGTGGTCATGTATGGATGTGAGAGTTGGACTGTGAAGAAGGCTGAGCGCCAAAGAATTGATGCGTTTGAACTGTGGTGTTGGAGAAGACTCTTGAGAGTCCTTTGGACTGCAAGATCCAACCAGTCCATTCTGAAGGAGATCAACCCTGGTATTTCTTTGGAAGGAATGACGCTGAAGCTGAAACTCCAGTACTTTGGCCACCTCATGCAAAGAGTTGATTCATTGGAAAATACTCTGATACTGGGAGGGATTGGGGGCAGGAGGAGAAGGGGACGACCGAGGATGAGATGGTTGGATGGCATCACGGACACGATGGACGTGAGTCTGAGTGAACTCCTGGAGATGGTGATGGACAGGGAGGCCTGGCATGCTGCGATTCATGGGGTCGCAAAGAGTCGGACACGACTGAGTGACTGAACTGAACTAAGCTAAACTACTGACATGGATCTTGGTATTCCTCTGGAGTCTCCACAGTGGAGTCAGGCCTTGTCTCGAATGGAGACATGCACGTCCGCTGACTCTCGCGCTTAAGTAGCAGTGTCAGACTTCCCGGAGAATTGACACAGGGATCTGTGGCTTTCCCTCGAGGTGCCACAGGGCTGTCACACGTGCCACCATGGTGTGAGTTGATACTCGGGGTGACAGTCGAGGCAGTCCAGGGAAGTCAGGTTCATCTAGAGTTGACTGAGACATTTGGGGGTCTTTTGGAATGGTGGCAGGATCCCTGGAGTTTTTCTTGACTTTCCTGGTGAGATTGCCACCTCCTAAGATGCGATGGGAATGCAGGAATCCTTTCCCAAAGAAGCAGGTAAAGGAACCTCCATTTCGATCTGAGAAGGGGACAGTGAGTCTCCTATGAGTGGTGGCGGGAACCTCAGTGTTCCTCTCAAGTGGAGACAGGTATGTCAGGGAACTTCTTGAGTTGCAGCAAGGGTGTGAAGGAGCCTTTCGAGGTCGAAGAGAGAAGTTGTGGTTTCAGTTGAGACGCCGCAGCGGAAAAGGGCCTCATCTCCCCTGGAGGGGAGAATCTCCTGGTTTTCCTCCAGTTGCAGCAGGTCCCTCTCGAGTTACGACGGAGATCTCATGGACCCGCACGTGTGGCCTCAGGAAAGGCCAGTCTCCATGCGGGTTTTGAAGGGCCTCTCGCGATTTCTCTCCAGTCGGTGCCGAGTCCATTGTCCTCGTCTGGAGCTGAGGTCGGAACCTGAGGTTTCCTATCCAGTGATAACATGGATCTTGAAGTTCCTCTGGAGTCCCCACATGGGAGTCAGGCCTCGTCTCCAGTGGAAATATGCATGTCTGCTTTCCTCCCCAGCTGTAGCAGCAGTGTCTGGCTTCCCGGCGAGATGACACAGGAATCTGTGGCATTCCCTCGAGGTGCCACAGGGCTGTCACATGTGCCACTGTGGTCTGAGTTGATACTCGGGGTGACAGTCGAGGCAGTGCAGAGAAATCAGGTTTATCTAGAGTGGACTGAGACATTTGGCGGACTTTTGGAATGGTGGCATGACCCCTGGAATTCCTCTTGACTTTCCTGTTGAGAGCGCCTCTTGCTGAGATGTGACGGGAAACCTGGGAAACCTTTCCTAACGAAGCAGGGAAAGGAACCCTCATTTCGAGCTGAGGAGGGGACAACGGGGCTCCTCTTGAGTCTTGGGGGACCCTCGGTGTTCCTCTCGAGTGGAGAATGGAATGCCGGCGAACTTCTTGAGTTGCAGCAAGGGTTTGAATGACCCTTAAGGGTCCAAGAGGGAAGGCGTGATTTCCCTGGAGATGGCGCTGCGTGAAAGGACCTCATATCGCTTGATGGGGAGAATTTCCTGTCTTTATTCGAGCTGTGGCAGGTCCCTCTCGAGTTAAGACAGGGACCTCAGGAACCCGCTCTTGTGGCCTCAAAAAGCCAGGATCCATGCGAGTAGAATTGGGCCTCTCGCGATTCCATTCCCATCGTTGCTGGATCCTCAGTCTTCATCTGGACCTGAAGCTGGATACTGAGGTTTCCTCTCCAGTCCTGACATGGATTTTGGGGTTCCACTGGAATCTCCCCAGGGGAGTCAGGCCTTGTCTCAAGTGGAGACATGCACGTCCACATTCTTCCCGAGCTGTACCAGCAGTGTCAGACTTCCCGGCAGGTTGACCCAGGGATCTGTGGCTTTACCTCGAGGTGTCACAGGGGTTTCACACGTGCCACTGTGGTGTGAGTCGATACTCGGGGTGACAGTCGAGGCAGTGCAGGGAAATCAGGTTCATTTGGAGTGGACTGAGACATTTGAGGGTCTTTTGGAATGATGGCATGAACCCTGGGGTCCCTCTCGACTTTCTTGTGGAGAGTACCTCCTCCAGAGATGCGACAGGAATGCCAGGAATCCTTTCCCGACGAAGCAGTGAAAGGAAACCTCATCTGGAGCTGAGGAAAGTACAAAGGGGCTCCTTTTGAGTGGTGATGGGACCCTCGGTATTCCTCTAGATTGGAGAGGGGTATGTCGGGGAACTTCTTGAGTTGCAGCAAGGGTGTGAAGGACCCTTTCGAGGTTCAAGAGGGAAGGTTTGATTTCCCTCTCTATGCTGCAGTGGAAAAGGGCCTCAGCTCGACTGGAGGGGATAATCTCCTGTTTTTTCACGAGTTGTGGCAGGTCCTTCCCGAGATACGACTGGGAACTCAGGGAACCACTCGAGTGGCCTCAGAAAAGGCCAGTGTCCATGTGAGTAGTGAGGGTCCTCTCGGGATTCCTCTCCAGTAGGTTCTGGGTCCTAACTCCACGTCTGGAGCTGAAGCCAGAACCTGAGGTTTCCTCTCCAGTGCTGACATGGATCTTGGGGTTGCTCTGGAGTCTCCACAGGGGAGTCAGGCCTCGTGTCGTTGGAGACATGCATGTCCGCTTTCCTCCCGAGCTGTAGTAGCAGAGTCAGGGTTCCTGGTGAGTTGACACAGGGATCTGTGGCTTTCCCTCGAGGTGCCATAGGGCTGTCACACGTGCCACTGTGGTGTGAGTTGATACTCGGGGTGACAGTTGAGGCAGTGCAGGGAAATCAGGTTCATCTGGTGTGGACTGAGATATTTGGGGGTCTTTTGGAATTGTGAAACGACCCCTGGAGATCCTCTCGACTATCTTTTTGAGAGAGCCACCTCCTGAGTTGCAAAGGGAATGTTAATCCTTTCCCAACGAATCAGGGAAATGAACCTTCATCTAGAGCTGAGAGGACAACGGGGCTCGCTTTAGTTGTGGCGGGACCCTCGGTTTTCCTTTTGAGTTGAGACGGGTGTTTAGAGGAAATTCTTGAGTTGCAGTAAGGTTGTGAAGAACCCTTTCGAGGTCCAAGAGGGAAGTTGTGATTTCCCTCAAGACGCCAGAGGGGAAAAGGGCCTCATCTTGTCTTTAGGGGGGAATCTCCTTGTTTTTCTCGAGTTGTGGTTCATCCATCTTGAGTTATGATGGAGACCTCAGGGACCTGTTCCTGTGGCCTCAGGAAAGACCAGTCTCCATGCCAGTTGGGAGGAGCCTCTCGGGATTCCTCTCGAGTTGGTGCAGGGTCCTAAGTCCTCATCTGGAGCTGAGGCTGGAACTTGAGGTTTCCTCTCAAGTGCTGACATGGAAATTGCGGTTCCTCTGGAGTCTCCACAGGGGAGTCAGGCCTTGTCTCGAGTGGAAACATGCATGCCCACTTACCACCCGAGCTGTAGCGTCAGTCTCAAGCTTTCCATTGAGTTGACACAAGGTTTTGTGGCTTTCCCTCAAGGTGCCACAGGGTTGTCAATGTGCCACCGTGGTGTGAGTCCATACTCGGGGTGACATTTGAGGGAGTGCAGGGAAATCAGGTTAGTCTGGGGGCGACTGAGACATTTGGGGTTCTTTTGGAATGGTGGCAGGACCCCTGGAATTCCTCTCGACTTTCCTGTTGAGAGCACCTCCTCTTGAGATGCGATGGGACATTTCCCAAAGAAGCAGGGAAAGGAACCCTCATCTCGAGCAGAAAAGGGGACAACGGGGCTCCTCTTGATTTGTGGCGGGACTCTCGGTGTTCCTCTCGAGTGGAGACGGGTATGTCTGGGAACTTCTTGAGTTGCAGCAAGGTTGTGAAGCACCCTTTCGAGGTCCACGAGGGAAGGTGTGACTTCCCTGGAGACACCAAAGTGGAAAGGGCCTCATCTCACCTGGAGGGGAGAATCTCCTTGTATTTTTCAAGTTGTGGCATGTCTCTCTTGAGTCAAGATGGGTACCTCAGGGACTTGATTGTGTGGTCTGAGCAAAGGCCAGTCTCCATGCAAGTTTTGAGGGGCTTCTCCGGATTCTTCTCCAATCGGTGCAGGGTCCTAAATCCTCGACTTAAGCTGTGGCCAGAAACTGAGGTTTCCTCTGCATTGCTGACATGGATCTTGTGGTTCCTCAGGAGTCTCCACAGTGGAGTCAGGCCTCGTTTCGAGTGGAGACATGCACGTCCGCTTTCCTCCCGAGTTGTAGCAGCAGTGTCAGGCTTCCTGTCGAGTTGAGGCAGGTATCGGTGGCTTTCCCTTGAGGAGCCACAGAGCTGTCACACGTGCCATTGAGGTGTGAGTCGATACTCGGGGTGACAGTCGAGGCATTGCAGGGAAATCAGATTCATCTGGAGTGGACTGAATCATTTTGGGGTCCTTTGGAATGGTGGCACGAAACCTGGAATTCCTCTCGACTATCCTGTTGAGAGAGGCTCCCTTTGAGATGCAACCAGAACGCCAGGAATCCTTTCACAGGGACAATGGGGCTCCTCTTTGTTGTGGCCAAAACCTCGGGGTTCCTCTCGAGTGGAGACGGGTATGTCAGGGAACTTATTTAGTTGTGGCAAGGTTGGGAAGAACCCTTTTGAGGTTCAGGAGGGAAGGTGTGATTTACCTCGAGACGCCACTATGGAAAATGGCCTCATCTGGCCTGGAGGGGAGAATCTCTTGGTTTTTCACGAGTTACGGCAGCTTCCTCCCGAATTACGATGGGGACTCAGGTACCCGCTTTTGTGGCCACAGGAAAGGCCAGTCTCCATGGGAGTGGCAAGCGGCCTCTGGTGATTCCTTTCCAGTTGCTGCCAGGTACTAAATCCTCTTCTGTAACTGAGGCCAGAACCTGAGGTTTCCTCTCCAGTTCTGACGTGGATCTTGGGGTTCCTCTGGAGTCTCCACAGGGGAGTCAGGCCTCATCTCAAGTGGAGACATGCACGTCTGCTTTCCTCCCAAGCTGTACCAGCTGTGTCAGTCTTCCCTTCGAGTTGACACAGGGATCTATGGCTTTCCCTCACGGATGCCACAGGGGTGTCACACGTGCCATGGTGCTGTGAGTCGATACTCAGGGTGACAGTCGAGGCAGTGCATGGAATTCAGGTTTATGTAGAGTGGACTGAAATATTTGGACGTCATTTGGAAAGGTGGCACAACAGCTGGTGTACCTCTCGACTACCCTTTTGAGAGTGCTTCCCCTGGAGATGCGACAGGAACACCGGGAATCCTTTCCTGACCAAGCAGGGAAAGGAACCCTCATCTCGAGCTGAGGAGGGGACAACGGGTCTCTTCTGCTGTGACGGCACCCTCGGTGTTCCTCTCAAGTGGAGACGGGTATGTCGGGTGAAATTCTTGAGTGGCAGCAAGGGTGTGAAGGACCCTTTCGAGGTTCAAGAGGGAAGGTGTGGTTTCCCTCAAGATGCCACAGTGGAAAATGTCCTTACCTCGCCTAGAGGGGAGAATCTCCTTGTTTTACTCGAGTTGTGGCAGGTCCCTCTCGAGTTACGACGGGGACCTCAAGGACCCGCTCGTGTGGCCTCAGGAAAGGCCAGTCTCCATGTGAGTTGTGACGGGCCTCTCGGAATTCCTATCCAGTCAGTGCCGGGTCCTAAGTCCTCCTCTGGATCTGAGGCCAGAAACTGAGGTTTCCTCTCCAGTGCTGAGAAGGATCTTGGGGTTCTTCTGGAGTCTCCACAAGGGATTCAGACCTCGTCTCGAGTAGAGACATGCACATCTGCTTTCCTCCCGAGCTGTAGCAGGAGTGTCAGGCTTCCCGTTGAGTGACACATTGATTTGTATCTTTCCCTCGGGGCTTTCCCACAGGGCTGTAACACATGCTACTGTGGTGTGAGTCGATACTCGAGGTGACACTCGAGGCAGTGCAGGAAATCAGGTTCATCTGGAGTTGACTGAGATATTTGTGGGTCTTTTGGAATGGTGGCATAACCCCTAGAGTTCCTCTCGACTTTCCTGTTGAGAGCGCCTCCTCTTGAGATGCGACTGGAACGCTGGGAATCCTTTCCCGACGAAGCAGGGAAAGGAACCCTCATCTCGAGTGGAGGAGGGCACAATGGGGCTCCTCTTGAGTTTTGGCGGGACCCTCGGTATTCCTCTCGACAGGAGACGGTTATGTCGGGGAATTTCTTGAGTTTTGGCAAGGGTGTGAAGGACACTTTCCTAGTTCAAGAAGGAAGGTGTGATTTCCCTTGAAACACCACAGCAAAAAAGGGGCTCAACTCTTCTGGAGGAAAAAATCTCCTAGTTTTTCTCGAGTTGCAGCAGGTCCCTCTCGAGTTACGACGGGGAACTCAGGGACCCGCTTGTGTGACCTCAGGAAAGTCTAGTCTCCAAGCGAGTTCGAGGCTCCTCTCAGGATTCCTCCCCAGTCAGTACCGGGTCCTAAGTCTTCATCTGGAGCTGAGGCCAGAACCTGAGGTTTCCTTTTCAGTGCTGACATGGGTCTTGGGGTTCCTCTGGAGTCTCCACAGGGGAGTCAGGCCTCGTCTCGAGTGTAGACATGCACGTCCGCTTTCCTCCTGAGTTGTAGCAGCAGTGTCAGGCTTCCCGTCAAAATGAGGCAGGTATCGGAGGCTTTCCCTCAAGGTTCCACAGGGCTGTCACACGTGTCACCATGGTATGAGTCGATACTCGGTGTAACAGTCGAGATAGTGCAGGGAAATCAGATTCATCTGGAGTGGACTGAATCATTTTGGGGTCTTTTGGAATGGTGTCACGAACCCTGGAATTCCTCTCGACTATCCTGTTGAAAGCGGCTCCCCTTGAGATGCTACCAGAATGCCAGTAATCCTTTCACGGGGACAATGGGGCTCCTCTTGGGTTGTGGCCAGAACCTCGGGGTTCCTCTCGAGTGGAGACGGGTATGTCTGGGAACTTACTTAGTTGCGGCAAGGTTGAGAAGGATCCTTTCGAGTTTCAGGAGGAAAGGTGTGATTCACCTCGAGATGCCGCTATGGAAAATGGCCTCATCTGGCCTTGAGGGGGGAATCTCCTGGGTTTTCACGAGTTTCTGCAGGTCCCTCCTGAGTTACGACGGGGAACTCTGGGACCTGCTTGTGTGGTGGCAAGAAAGGCCAGTCTCCATGCGAGTTGCAAGCGGCCTCTGGGGATTTGTCTCCATTCGCTGCTGGGTCCTAAATCCTAATCTGGAGTTGAGGCCGGAACCTGAAGTTTCCTCTCCAGTGCTGACATGGAATTTGGGGTTCCTCTGGAGTCTCCACAGGGGAGTCAGGCCTCGTCTCGAGTGGAGACATACACTTCTGCTTTCCTCCCAAGCTGTACCAGCTGTGTCAGGCTTCCCTTCGAGTTGACACAAGGATCTGTGGCTATCCCTCAAGGATGCCACAGGGGTGTCACACGTGCCACGCTGCTGTGAATCGATACTCGGGATGAGAGTCGAGGCAGTGCAAGAAATTCAGGTTCATCTGGAGTGGACTGAGATATTTGGACTTCTTTTGGAATGGTGGCACGACCCCTGCTGTTCCTCTCAGCTATCCTGTTGAGAGTGCCTCCTCCAGAGATGTGACAGGAATGCCAGGAATCGTTTCCCAACCAAGAAGGGAAAGGAACCCTCATCTCGAGCTTAGGAGGGGACAACAGGGCTCCTCTTGGGTTGAGGCGGGACCCTCGGTGTTCTTCTCAAGTGGAGACGGTTATGTCAGGGAACTTCTCGAGTGACAGCAGGGTGTGAAGGACCCTTTCAAGATTCAAGAAGGAAGGTGTAGTTTCCCTCGAAATGCTGCAGCGGAAAAGGTCCTTATCTCGCCTGGAGGGGAGAATTTTCTTGTTTTACTCGAGTCACGTCATGTCCTCTCGAGTTATGATAGGGACCACAAGGACCAGCTGGTGTGGCCTCAGGAAAGTCCAGTCTCCATGCGAGGTTCAAGGGGCCTCTCGAAATTCCTATCCAGTCGGTGCGGGGTCCTAAGTCCACCTCTGGTTCTGAGGCCGGAACCTGACGTTTCCTCTCCAGTGCTGACAAGGATATTGGGGTTCTTCTGGAGTCTCCACAGGGGAGTCAGACCTCGTCTCGAGTAGAGACATGCACGTCCGCTTTCCTCCCGAGCTGTAGCAGAAGTGTCAGGCTTCCCGTCGACTGACATATAGATCTGTCATTCCCTCGAGGTGCACAGGGCTGTAACAGGTGCCACTGTGGTATGAGTCGATACTCGAGGTGACACTCGAGGCAGTGCAGGAAATCAGGCTCATCTGGAGTGGACTGAAACATTTGTGGGTCTTTTGGAATGGTGGCATGACCCCTGGAGCTCCTCTCGACTTTCCTGTTGAGTGGGCCTCTTCTTTAGATGCGACAGGAACACCAGCAATCCTTTTCCCGACAAAGCAGGGAATCGAATCCTCATCTCGAGTTGAGGAGGGCACAACGGGGCTCCTTCTGAGTTTTGGCGGGATCCACGGTGTTCCTCTGGAGTGGAAACCGGTATGTCAGGGAATTTCTTGAGTTGTGGCAAGGGTGTGAAGGACCCCTTGGAGCTTCAAGAGGGAAGGTGTGATTTCCCTCGAAATGCCACAGCGGAAAAGGGGCTCATGTCTACTGGAGGAAAAAATCTCCTGGTTTTTCTCGAGTTGCGGCAGGTCCCTCTCGAGTTACAGCAGGGACTTCTGGGACCCGCTTGCGTGGCCTCAGGAAAGTCCAGTCTCCATGCAAGTTGCGAGGGACTTCTCGGGATTCCTCCCCAGTCGGTACCGGGTCCTAAGTCATCTAGAGCTGGGGCCGGAACCTGAAGTTTCCTCTCCAGTGCTGACATGGATCTTGGGGTTCCTCTGGAGTCTCCACAGGGGAGTTAGGCCTCATCTCGAGTGGAGACATGCATATCCACTTTCCTCCCAAGCTGCAGCAGCAGTGTCAGGCTTCCGTTGAGTTGACACAGGGATCTGTGGCTTCCCCTCAAGGATGCCACAGGGGTTTCACATGTGCCACCATGGTGTAAGTCAATACTCGGGGTGAGGGTCTAGGCAGTGCGTCGAAATCAGGTTCATCTGGAGTGAAATGCAATATTTGGGGGTCCTTTTGAATGGTGACATGACCACTGGAGTTCCTCTCGACTTTCCTGTTGAGAGCGCCTCCTCCAGAGATTCGATGGGACATTTCCTGAGGAAGCAGAGAAAGGAAGGCGCATCTCGAGCTTAGGAGGGGACAAGGAGGCCCCTCTTGATTTGTGGCGTAACCCTCGGTTTTCCTCTCGAGTGGAGATGGGTATATCAGGGAACTTCTTGAGTTGCAGCAAGGTAGTGAAGCGCCCTTTCGAGGTCCACGAGGAATGTGTGATTACCCTGGAGACACCACAGCAGAAAGGGCCTCATCTCGCTTGGAGGGGAGAATCTCCTGGTTTTTCTCGAGTTGCAGCAGTTCTCTCTCGAGTTAAGATGGGGACCTCAGGGACTTGCTCGTGTGGTCTGAGCAAAGTCCAGTGTCCATGCAAGTTTTGAGGGGCTTCTCCAGATTCCTCTCCAATTGGTGCCAGGTCCTAAATCCTCGACTGGAGCTGAGGCCGGAAACTGAGGTTTCCTCACCAGTGCTGCCATGGATCTTGGGATTCCTCTGGAATTGCCATAGAGGAGTTAGGCCTAGTCTCGAGTGGACAGATGCATGTCCTCTTTCCTCCCGAGTTGTAGCAGCTGTGTCAGGCTTCCCATCGAGTTGACGCAGGAATCGGTGGCTTTCCCTTGAGGTACGACAGGACTGTCACACATGCCACCGTGATGTGAGTCAATACTCGGTGTGACAGTCGAGGCAGTGCAGGAAAATCAGATTCATCTGGAGTGGACTGAATCATTTTGGTGTCTTTTTGGAATGGTGGCACGAACCCTGGAATTCCTCTCGACTTTCCTGTTAAGAGTGGCTCCCCTTGAGATGCTACCAGAATGCCGAGATTCCTTTCACGGGGACAACAGGGCTCCTCTTGTGTTGTGGCCAGAACCTCGGGGTTCCTCTCGAGTGGAGACGGGTATGTCGGGGAACTTCTTTAGTTGTGGCAAGGTTGGGAAGGACCCTTTTGAGGTTCAGAAGGGAAGGTGTAATTTAACTCGAGATGCCGCTACGGAAAATGGCCTCATCCGGCCTGGAGGGGAGAATTTCCTGGTTTTTCACAAGTTTCGGCAGGTCCCTCCCCAGTTATGATGGGGGACCTCAGGGACCCTCTCGTGTGGCCACAGAAAAGGCCATTCTCCATGCGAGTTGCGAGCGGCCTCTGGGGATTTGTCTCCAGTCGCTGCCGGGTCCTAAATCCTCGTCTGGAGTTGAGGCTGGAACCTGAGGTTTCCTCTCCAGTTCTGACATGGATCTTGGGGTTCCTCTGGAGTCTCCACAGGGGAGTCAGGCCTCACCTCGAGTGGAGACATGCACGTCTGCTTTCCTCCTGAGCTGTAGCAGCAGTGTCAGGCTTCCATTCTAGTTGACACAGGGATCTGTGGCTTTCCCTCACGGATGCCACAGGGGTGTCACATGTGCCACCGTGCTGTGAGTCGATACCCGGGGTGACAGTCGAGGCAGTGCAGGGAATTCAGGTTCATCCAGAGTGGGCTGAGACATTTGGACGTCTTTTGGAATGGTGGTACGACCCCTGATGTTCCTCTCGACTATCCTGTTGAGAGTGCTTCCTCCGGAGATGTGACAGGAACGCCGGGAATTCTTTCCCAACCAAGCAGGGAAAGGAACCCTCATCTCGAGCTGAGGAGGTGACAACGGGGCTCCTCTTGAGTTGTGGAGGGACCCTCGGTGTTCCTCTTGAGTGGAGACGAGTATGTCATGGAACTTCTCGAGTGACGGCAGGGTATGAAGGACCCTTTCAAGATTCAAGAGGGAAGGTGTGGTTTCCCTCGAGATGCCACAGCGCAAAAGTTCCTTATCTCACCTGGAGGGGAGAATCTCCTGCTTTTACTCATGTTGCGGCAGGTCCCTCTAGAGTTACGATGGGGACATCAGCGACCCGCTCGTGTGGTCTCACGAAAGGCCAGTCTCCATGCAAGTTGCGAGCGGCCTCTCGGAATTCCTATCCAGTCGGTGCCGGGTCCTAAGTCCTCTGGATCTGAGGCCGGAACCTTGGTTTCCTCTCTAGTGCTGACATGGATCTTAGCGTTCTTCTGGAATTTCCACAAGGGAGTCAGACCTCGTCTCGAGTAGAGACATGCACGTCAGCTTTCCTCCCCAGCTGTAGCAGCAGTGTCAGGCTTCCCGTCGAGTGACACATAGATCTGTGTCTTTCCCTCGAGGTGCACAAGGCTGTAACACGTGCCAGCATGGTGTGAGTTGATACTCGGGGTGACACTCGAGGCAGTGCCAGAAATCAGGTTCATCTGGAGTGGACTGAAACATTTGAGGGTCTTTTGGAATGGTGGCATACCCCTGGAGTTCCTCTCGACTTCCCTTTTGAGAGCGCCTCCTCTTGAGATGTGATGGGAATGCCGAGAATCCTTTCCCGACCAAGCAGGGAAAGGAACAATCATCTTGAGTTGAGGAGGACACAAAGGGGCTCCTCTTGAGGTGGGACCCCTGGTGTTCCTCTCGAGTGGAGACAGGTATGTCTGGGAACTTTTCGAGTGGCAGCAAGGGTGTGAAGGACCCTTTCCTGGTTCAAGAGGGATGGTGTTGTTTCCCTCAAGTTGCCACAGCGGAAAATGTCCTTATCTCGCCTGGAGGGAAGAATCTCCTTGTTTTACTCGAGTTGTGGCAGGTCTCTCTCGAGTTTCAACGGGGACCTCAGGGACCCGCTCTTGTGGCCTCAGGAAAGACCAGTCTCCATGCGAGTTGGGAGGAGCCTCTTGGGATTCCTCTCCAGTCGATGCCAGGTCCTAAGTCCTCGTTTGGAGCTGAGGCTGGAACCTGAGTTTCCCTCTCAAGTTCTGAACATGGAAATTGGGGTTCCTCTGGAGTCTCCACAGGGGATTCAAGCCTCGTCTCGAGTGGAGACATGCACGCCCGCTTACCACCCGAGCTGTAGCGGCAGTCCCAGTCTTCCCATTGAGTTGACATAGGGTTTTGTGGCTTTCCCTCGAGGTGCCACAGGGTTGTCACACGTGCCACTGTGGTGTGAGTCAATACTCGGGGTGACATTCAAGGCATTGCAGGGAAATCACGTTCATCTGGGGGCAACTGAGACATTTGGGCGTCTTTTGGAATGGTGGCAGGACCCCTGGAATTCATCTCATCTTTCCTGTCGAGAGTACCTCCTCTTGAGATGCGATGGGACCTTTCCCGATGAAGCAGGGAAACGAACCCTCATCTCGAGCTGAGGAGGGAACAACACGGCTCCTCTTGATTTGCGGCGGGACCCTTGGTGTTCCTCTCAG
This sequence comes from Redunca redunca, assembly GCA_006410935.1. Classification (NCBI taxonomy): domain Eukaryota; kingdom Metazoa; phylum Chordata; class Mammalia; order Artiodactyla; family Bovidae; genus Redunca; species Redunca redunca. The sequence continues at coordinate 92,228 of SJYQ01091698.1, read as the reverse complement.
TGGAGACGGGTATGTCAGGGAACTTCTTGAGTTGCAGGAAGGTTGGGAAGGATCATTTCGAGGTTCAGGAGGGAAGGTGTGATTTACCTCGAGATGCCACTACAGAAAATGGCCTCATCTGGCCTGGAGGGGAGATTCTCCTGGTTTTTCACGAGTTTCGGCATGCCCTTCCCGAGTTACGACAGGGACCTCAGGGTCCTGCTCCTGTGGCCACAGGAAAGCCGAGTCTCCATGTGAGTTGCGAGGGGCCTCTGGGGATTCTTCTCCAGCCGCTGCCAGGTCCTAAATCCTCATCTGGAGCTGAGGCTGGAACCTAAGGTTTCCTCTTCAGTGCTGACATGGATCTTGGTGTTCCTCTGGAGGTTCCACAGGGGAGTCAGTCCTCATTGCGAGTGGAGACATGTACGTCCGCTTTCCTCCCTAGTTGTAGCAGCAGTTTCAGGCTTCCCGTCAAGTTGACACAGGGATCTGTGTCTTTCCCTCAAGGATGCCAAAGGGGTTTCACAAGTGCCAGCGTGGTGTGAGTTGATACTCGGGGTGACAGTCGAGGCAGTGCAGGGAATTCAAGTTCATCTGGAGTGGAATGAGATATTTGGGGGTCTTTTGGAATGGTGGCATCACCCCTGGAGTTCCTTTCGACTTTCCTGTTGAGAGCCATTCCTCTTGAGAGTGACGGGAACGCAGGGAATTCTTTCCCAAAGAAGAAGGGAAAGGAACCCACACCTCAAGTTGAAGAAGGGACAACAGGGCTCCTCTTGAGTTTTGGCGGGACCCTCGGTGTTCCTTTCGAGTGCAGACGGGTTATATAGTGGAACTTCTTGATTTGTGGCAAGGGTGTGAAGGACCCTTCCTGGTTCAAGAGGGAGGGAGCGATTTCCCTTGAAATGCCACAGCGGAAAAGGGGCTCATCTCTCCTGGAGGAAAAAATCCCCTGGTTTTTCTCGAGTTGTGGCAAGTCCCTCTCAAGTTATGACGGGGACCTTGGGGACCCGATCGTGTGACCTCAGAAAAGTCCAGTTTCCAAGCGAGTGGCAAGGGTCCTCTCGGGATTCCTCCCCAGTCGGTACCATGTTCTAAGTCTTCGTCTGGAGCTGAGGCAGGAACCTGAGGTTTCCTCTCCAGCGCTGACATGGATCTTAAGGTTCCTCTGGACTCTCCACAGGGGAGTCGGGCCTCGTTTTGAGGAGGGATATGTTGTCCGCTTTCCTCCCAAGCTGCAGCAGCAGTGTCAGGCTTCCCGTCGAGTTGACAAAGGGATTTGTGGCTTTCCTTCAATGATGCCACAGGGGTTTCACATGTGCCACCATGGTGTGAGTCCATACTCGGGCTGACAGTTGAGGCAGTGCAGGGAAATCAGGTTCATCTGGAGTGGAATGAGATATTTGGGGGTCTTTTATAATGGTGGCACGAGCCCTGGACTTCCTCTCGACTTTCCTGTTGAGAGCACCTCCTCTTGAGATGCCATGGGACCTTTCCCGACGAAGCAGGGAAAGGAACCCTTATCTCAAGCTGAGGAGGGGACAACAGGGCTCCTCTTGAGTTGTGACGGGACCCTCAGTGTTCCTCTCAAGTGGAGACGGGTACGTCGGGGAACTTCTTGAGTTGCAGCAAGGTTGATAAGCACCCTTTTGAGGTCCACGAGGGAATGTGTGATTTCCCTGGAGACGCCACAGTGGAAAGGGCCTCATCTCGCCTGGAGGGGAGAATCTCCTGTTTTTTCTCGAGTTGCAGCAGGTCTCTCTTGAGTTAAGATGGGGGCCTCAGGGACTTGCTCATGTGCTCTGAGCAAAGGCCAGTGTCCATGCGAGTTTTGAGGGGCTTCTCTGGATTCTTCTCCAATTAGTGCCGTGTCTTAAATCCTCGACTGGAGCTGAGGCCGGAAACTGAGGTTTCATCTCCAGTGCTGACATGGATCTTGGGGTTCCTCTGGAGTCTCCACAGGGGAGTCAGGCCTCATCTCCCATGGAGACATGCAGGTCCGTTTTCCTCCCGAGTTGTAGCAGCTGTGTCAGGCTTCCCGTCGAGTTGATGCAGGTATCGGTGGCTTTCCCTTGAGGTGCCACAAGGCTGTCACACGTGCCACCATGTTGTAAGTCGATACTCGGTGTGACAGTCGAGGCAGTGCAGGAAAATCAGATTCATCTGGAGTGGACTGAAACATTTTGGGGTCTTTTGGAATGGTGGAACGAACCCTGGAATTCCTCTCAACTTTCCTGTTGAGAGTGGCTCCCCTTGAGATGCTACCAGAACACTGGGATTCCTTTCACGGGGACAACAGGCCTCCTCTTGTGTTGTGGCCAGAACCTCGGGGTTCCTCTCGAGTGGAGACGGGTATGTCGGGGAACTTCTTTAGTTGTGGCAAGGTTGGGAAGGACCCTTTCGAGGTTCAAGAGGGAAGGTGTGATTTACCTCGAGACGCTGCTTTGGAAAATGGCCTCATCTGGCCTCGAAGAGAGAATCTTCTGGTTTTTCACGAGTTGTGACAGGTCCATCTCGAGTTTTGACGGGGACCTCAGGGACCCGCTCGTGTGGCCTCAGGAAAGTCCAGTCTCCATGCGAGTTGCTAGGGTCCTCTCGGGATACCTCCCCAGTTGGTACCGGGTCCTCAGTCTTCATCTGGAGCTGAGGCCAGAACCTAAGGTTTCCTTTCCAGTGCTGACATGGTTCTTGGGGTTCCTCTGGGGTCTCCAAAGGGGAGTCAGGCCTCGTCTCGAATGGAGACATGCACATCTTCCCTCCTCTCGAGCCGTAGAAGCAGTGTCAGGCTTCCCGTCGAGTTGATACAGGGATCTGTGTCTTTCCCTCGAGGTGCCACAAGGCTGTCACATGTGCCACTGTGGTGTGAGTCGATACTCGGTGAAAGGGTAATAGGCAGCAAGGCCAGGTGTCTCCAAATGTAAGAAATAGCCTGCAAGTGTCAGACATTTTTATCTCTCTTAAGCGGCAGGAGGAACCAAACTAGTGATACTTTTTCCTTTTCTATACAAACTTAAAAGGAGGTTTCTCTTAAAATTCTGTGTTGTCATAATGATACCTGGTTTCACCTGAATTTAACAAATGCCTTTTTCTTATGGAAATGTTTGTCTTAAGCTATGTTGATGTAGTGTGCATTTACTCTAACCTCTGTCTTCAAGTCGGTTCCGACTTTTGGGCTCAGAACCTACTTGATAAACCAGCATGTTATACTCTGATATTGTTCCTCTAATCTATATAAATGAAAATATTTGTATGGTGATCTGCCCTATTTCAAGATTCAAGTTAATCATTTTATGGCCCAAGATAAACCATTTGGAGCCAAGATTATCCCAAAATACATCTTATGGGTGAGGGGCCCGGTGCCATTCTAAGTTTTGAGACATTCCTTTCTTTCATTAACAGACTGCTGCTAAAGCCAAGCAAGGGGGTACTCTTTCTGCCCCCTTCTGATGCCTATGTTAGAAGCTCTCTATCTCCTTTATACTTTAGTAAAACTTTGTTACACAAAAGCTCTGAGAGATCAAGCCTCGTCTCTCACCCCGGATTGAATTCCTCTCCTCTGGGGGCCAAGAATCCCAGCATCATAATTCAACAATAACCTTTCTTCTTCGGGGCTCGTCCGGAATCCTTCAGGATAAAGTAAGGATGCTTGGAGCGCTAGTTCTTTGTTCTCTTAACGAAACCTTTTTCTGTTGTGGTTTATTAACTCTACGGTGTGCTTGTGTGAATGAATGACATGCCCTGAGCAAAGCAAGTGAGGAGCCCCACTCTGCGGTTCCACGGTTATCTCATAAGGCTTATGGCAGACACCTGTCGGGGGTTTCTACCAACCTGCCAAGGCCAAGAGGCACCCAATATCTCTTTTGGGAACCGACCAGAAATGGGCAAAACGTGTGCACCAAACTCTCCTTTCTCGGTCAAACCTTTTGGTCTCTTCTACCATTTCATAACTCCTTGGGAATTAGAAGTACTAACCTAATCTATTGGATCATAGACTTTCAAGGGACTTGTGATCTATACTGTTATTTTATACTGTGGCAAACTTGGATTGGTAGTCAAGAAAGTCCCTAGCCTTGCTAGGAATCAAAAGTTTGGAAGCTAGATGGAGCTTTAGACCCAAGACCATTTCGGAGGTAAAAAGTTTCCTCAGATTGGGACTGCAATGTTTTTTTTTTTTTTTTTCCTTTGGTAACACTGGCTCTTAGTGGACCAGAGGAGGCTTATACTGGTGTGGTGATGCTTGAAAAGAATATCCCAGCTTTATGTTCATATTGGTCTTATTGTGGACAGGAATATACTCAGGGCCGTGCACAGGTAATCAGGTGATGAATGTTTCCCCCAGCGGTCTTAGCTTGGGAGGCATTCCGGAAGGTTACTCTGATTGCACCCCGGGTGGCACCAGAGGCAAGCAAGGTTAAAGGTGAAGAGCTGGACATCAGGTAGAGATGCTATCAGGTCTACCCCTGGTACTTTCCCACCCCATCTCGGTGGTAGAACCGGGAGGGTCGAGACAGTGCCTGCATCCATAAGGGACAGACTAAGTCCGACCAGGAAGGAAAAGCTTTTGATGTAAAGTCTGTCTACACCCCCATCTAAAGCAGGGAGGGATGACTCCAGTAGAAAAATGGCACTGGTCAATTTTTTTGCTCTTACAGATGGGAGCTAACAATTCCAGCCTCACTCCTTTGAACTGTATCCTGAAAAACTGGGATAGATTTGATCCCCAGGGCTTAAAGAAGACACACCTGGTCTTCCTATGCCATACTGCATGGCCATGGTATCCATTGGAGGACAGCGAACGGTGGCCGGTTGGAGGGTCTCTTAGATATAATACTGTTTTACAATTAGACCGGTTCTGTAAGGAGCAAGGGAAAAGTGATCTTAAAAGATAGATTTATCACTCAGTTGGCTCCAGATATCCGCCATAAGCTACAAAAACGGGCGTATGGACCAAATCAGTCTTTAGACACTCTGTTACAACTGGCTCAGACGGTCTATTACAGTAGGGAATATGAGGAAAAGAAAGGCAAAGAAAGACAAAGGAAAAGGAGGAAGCCTTCACAATGGCTATGAAAAACGCTCTTAAACAGCTGGAGAAAAATGCCCAGAGGGACCCAGGTGAAAAGGGATGGGCTTGTTATTCCTGTGGAAAGGAGGGGCACTTCAATCGGGATTGCCCTCAGGCATCTAAGCCACCCCTGGCTCCATGTCCGGTCTGCAAAGGACCACACTGGAAGAGAGACTGCACTCAGAGGCATAGGTCTCCGGGGTCAGACTCTCAAGACAATCAGGACTGAAGGTGCCTGGGGGTCCCCACACAAGCTCCCATCCTAATTACACCTGAGGAACCCCAGGTATTTATAATTGTGGGCGCCAATCTGTCGATTTCCTTTTAGATACTATGGCAACTTACTCTGTGCTTACTGAAGCCCCTGGCCCACTTTCTTCCTGATCTGCTTCCGTAATGTGACTGTCAGGACGACCCAAAAGGTATTATTTCAGTTATTCATTATCTTGCAACTGGGATTCTGTGCTATTTTCTCACGAGTTTCTGTTCGTGCCAGAATCTCCCTCACCCCTTCTGGGGAGAGATATACTGAGCAAGGTCCATGCCTCTGTTTTTATGAATATGGAGCCCTCCCTTTCTCTCCCTCTAGTTGAACAAAATGTAAATCCTAGAGTATGGGCTGATGGAAAATCTGTGGGTTGAGCACAAAATGCTATTCCTGTAGTTGTCAAGCTCAAAGACCCACACTTATTTCCACATAAGAAGCAGTATCCTCTGAAACCTGAGGTTAAGGAAGGGTTAAAACCCATCATTGAAATTTTAAAGGAACAGGGACTATTAATTCCCTGTAACACTCCTTGCAACACTCCTATTTTTGGTATAAAAAAATCAAATGGTAAATGGAAACTAGTTCAAGAGTTATGTATAATAAATGAGGCTGTAGTTCCTTTACACCCCATGCTGCCTAAACCTTCTACTCTATTGTCAAATTCCTGAATGAGCCAAATATTTCTCAGTAATTGATTTAAAAGATGCCTTCTATTCAGTGCCTTTGGCAGAGGAAAGTCAATTTCTATTTGCCTTTGAAGACCCTATGCAGCCAGCTTCTCAGTTAACCTGGATAGTTTTGCCCCAGGGATTTCGTGACAGTCCTTACTTATTTGGACAAAGTTTGTCACAAGATATACAAAACTCTAATAGCTCTGAAGCAGTACTGTTACAATATGTAGATGATATTTTGCTCTGTGCTGAGACAGAGGAAGCTTGTTCTTGAGCCTCAAAAGATTTCTTAAACTTTCTGGCAGGCTGTGGTTACAAGGCATCAAGAGAAAAGTCTCAGCTTTGTCAACAATCAGTTAGATATCTGGGCCTAATCATATCAGAAGGGACAAGGGTTGTCAAGATTTCCTGGTTAGGGAGGCTTGTGTTGGAGTTCTGGTGGGTGGAGTTGGGTTTCTTCTCTCTGGAGTGCACTGGAGAGACCAGTAATGGGTTATGAGATGTCAATGGTTTTGGAGTAATTTTGAGCTGCCTGTATATTGAAGCTCAGGTGTGTGTTCCTGTGTTGCTGGAGAATTTGCATGGTATGTCTTGCTCTGGAGCTTGTTGGCCCTTGGGCCGGGCTTGGTTTTAGTGTAGGTATGGAGGTGCTTGATGAGCTTCTATTGGTTAATGTTCCCTGGATTCAGGAGTTCTCTGATGTTCTCAGGCTTTGGACTTAAGCCTCCTGCTTCTGGTTTTCAGTTTTATTTTTACAGTAGCCTCTAGACTTCTCCATCTATACAGCACTGATGAAAAAACATCTAGGTTAAAGATGAAAAGATTCTCCACATTGAGGGACACCCAGAGAGGTTCACTGAGTTACATAGAGAAGAGAAGAGGGAGGGGGTTGTTAGAGGAGACTGGAATGAGATGAGGTGGGATCAAAAGAGGAGAGAGCAAGCTAGCCAGTAATCACTTCCTTATGTGCGCTCCACAGTCTGGCCTGCTCATAGATGTTCACGGGAAGAGGAGAGGGAGGAAGTAGACAGGGTTGGCCCGGAGGATAAGAGAGGGAAATGAAAAGGAGAGAGACAGATCCAGCCCGTAGTCAGTTCCCTAAGTGTTCTCCACCATCTGGAACACACAGAGATTCACAGAGTTGGATAGAGAAGAGAAGGGGGAGGGAAGAGACAGAGGCCACCTGGTGGAGTAAAGGAGAGTCCAAAGGAGGAGAGAGTGGCCAAGCCAGTAATTTCGCTCTCAAGTAAAACTGGGTAGTGAGGTTTGGGTTTTTAAATGTACAACAAAAACTAAAAAGCAAAGATTAAAAATCTAGAGTAGAGGTTGGATTTTCAAAAATACAATATTAATGAAATGAAGCAGGAAAAAAGATTAAAAAAAAAAAAACAAGAAAACAAACAAACAAAAATACAAAGCCACAAGAATTATTTAAAAAGCCCATCAACAACCTCACAAAGACTATATATGGTGTTTGCTTTAAAAAATAGTTTATTTTTTTTGAAGAGAAATAGTTTCAGAAATAAAAATTAAGCCCTGAGAGAATTAAGCCTATACTAAATCATCCCCTACCTATGACTTTAAGACAACTGAGAGGATTTTGGGGAATCACAGGTTACTGTTGCATTTGAATTACAGGTTATGGGGAACTTGCCCGGCCTTTATATAAACTTATAGCTGAAACTCAGTAGGCCCAAACGGACAAACTGGTTTGGTCTCCAGAAACTCAAAAGGCTTTTTTAAGATTCTTCAGACTGCTCTCCTGCAAGCTCCAGCTCTGAGCTTGCCCACGGGGTCAGAATTTAATTTGTTTATCACTGAAAGGAAAAGCATGGCCTTGTGAGTTTTGACACAAATCCGAGGGCCTCACCAGCACCCATTGCTTATATAAGCAGAGAATTAGATGCAATTTCACGTGGGTGGCCCCACTGCCTAAGAGTAACTGGGGCAGCGGCCTCATTAGCACCTGAAACTTTAAAAATAATTAATGGATGAAACCTTACTGTACTGACTTCTCATGATGTGAGTGGAATCTTAAATTCTAACATTAATATTTGGATGACAGAAGGCTTCTTAAATATCACTCATTGTTGTTAGGAGGACCAGTAGCTAAGCTTAAAATTTGGGGAAATTTAAATCCTGCCACTTTCCTTCCTGAGAAGGAAAATGAAACACCTGATCACGATTGTTCTCATTTCCTAACTTTAAACTATGCAACTCGGGAAGATCTAATGGATCCCACATTAGACAATCCTGACATGGAAATATTTGCAGATGACAGTTCTTTTGTTCAGGATGGAAAGCGTAAAGCAGGTTATCCCATGGTGACTGCTGAACAGGTTTTGGAAGCAAAATCTCTCCTCCAGGAAACCAGTGCTCAGTTAGTGCAGCCTGTGGCTCTAACCCAAGCTCTAGAGTTAAGCAAAGGGCAGCAGGTAAATATCTACACTGATTCTAAATATGCTTGATTGACTTTACATTCTCATGCTGCAATATGGAAAGAAAGACAGTTTAAAACAGCTATTAAATATTTCAGAGAGATCAAGAGACTTTTAAATGCTATATATTGCCCTAAAGAAGTAGCTCTTATGCATTGCAAAGGGCACAGCAGGGATGGGAGTAAAGTAGCCCAAGGTAATCAGCTGGCTGACTGTCAAGCCAGAAAAGCGGCACTTTAAGAAACCCCTTCACTGCAGACACCTTTGATCTGGACAGGTCCTGTGGAACAGGAAAAACCACAATATACTGAGGAAGAATCAGAAAGATATGAAAAAAGAGGAGCACAGGTTACTGATAAAGGATGGTTACAATCTGAGGAGGGACGGTTAATAATTCCTGAAAATGCTCAATGGAAAATTCTTAAGGGTTTACATCAGAGTTTTCATTTGGATGCAGAGAGTACTTACCAAATGGCTTCTCGTTTGTTTGAATGTAAAAATGTAATGAAAACTTTAAAGAATATTATCAAAAGGTGGGAGGTTTGTCAGAAAAATATCCCAAAGACTGAAAAACTAGCAAAATCTGGATTACAAACAAGTGGGAAGTGTCCCGGAGAGGCCTGGGAAAGTGATTTCACTCATATGCCAAAAGCTAATGGCTATTCTTGCTTACAAGATTGGGTAGATACTTTTACTGGATGGATTGAGGCTTTTCCCTGTCGTAGTGAACAGGCTAAGGAGGTTATAAAGATTTTAATCCATGAAATTATCCCCAGGTTTGGGCTGCCACAGAGCCTTCAGAGTGACAATGGCTCTGCCTTTAAAGCTGCTGTAACTCAGGGGGTGTCTAAAACTATAGGCATAGAATATCATTTACACTGTTCCTGGAGACCCCAATCCTCAGGAAAGGTTGAAATAGATAATGACATTATCAAAAGATATCTGCGCAAATTAACTCAAGAGACAGCAAGACAATTGGATTAAAGTCCTACCCATAGTTTTAATGAGGGCTCAAACTGCCCCCAGAAAGGAGGGACTGACCCCTTTGAATGTATTTATGGAAGGCCTTTCTTAGGCACAGACATTGTTATAGACCCTGAAGCCTTGGAATTAACTAGTTATGTAAATCAGCTCTCAGCTTTTCAACAGGCATTAACAGAACTCCAGGAGATGACTCCTGACCCCGCCTCTGAGTCAAGCAAGCCTCTATTTGAGCCAGGAACTGAGGTCCTCATAAAAACTTTGGGATCTGGGGGCCCATCCCTCGAGCCCCTCTGGGAAGGCCCTTACAAGGTTATTCTTTCTTCTCCCACAGCTGTCATAGTGCCAGGGATTGATTCATGGGTACATCACACTTGAGTTAAGAGGTGGCACCCTGACCAAAACTAAGTGACAACTTTTTATGTCTTTACTTTCTATGCTCTGACTTTGTACTTTTCAGATGGGCCAAATAACCTATGTGAGCTTACTTCTGCTGACTCCAAATATCCTGAGTTTGCCGTTTGATCCTCAAGACAATGCCTTCCTGTCCTGGGCTCACTCCTACACTGCATTCCACAGTCGGTCTAACTGCTGGGTCTGTGGAGCACTCACCTCTTCATCAGTGGAAGGCTTCCCATGGTGGACATCCCCACTTCAAGGAAAAGACTTTCTCCAAATGTGTAAATACTTTCAACAGCAATTACATGCGATGCCTCTCCTTCATCTGATGACATCTATCAACCCTAAAATGAACTGGTGCAGCACTTTGTACTTTAACTATGGACATAATGTGACTTTTAATTTTTATTTTAACTTATTTAATGACTATGTTGCCTTACATCTGTAACTGTAAAACTGGATTTGTTTCTACCGGCATGAAAGCTTTCAAGTTACAAATGGTTCCTCAATCTCCTGATACTGCTGCAGCTGCCTCCAACTACTATTTGGGGCCCCTGGATCAGATATGCTCAATATGAGCATTAGGAGAATATGTTGCCTCATCAATTTACGGACAACACACCTTCTCAGCTCGGAAGCAGTTATGGAACGAAAATGATGCCCCTTTTCCCTAGGCAACAAAATTCTCCTAAAAGAAAAGGGGGGAATGAGAGGGTAACAGGCAGGAAGACCAGGGGTCTCCAGATGGAAGAAATAGCCTGCAAGTGTCAGCTATTTTATCTCTCTTAAGCAGCAGGAGAAAACAAACTAGCGATATTTTTTCCTTCTCTATACAATTCCAAAGAAAGGCAATGCCAAAGAATGCTCAAACTACCGCACA